>SJYA01001712.1:1129442-1224520 GCA_006410615.1 Neotragus moschatus | reverse complement strand
GGGGGAGGCTCCTCATGTTCCCAGACCCCTAGGCTGGGGAGTGTGACCTACAGCTCAGAAGCTTCACTCCTGTGGAAGAATTCCTGTGGTTGCTCCCCACTTTGTGGGGCACCCACCAGCAGGTATGGGATTTATCATGATTGTGCCCCTCCTACCATTTCCTTTTGGCTACTTCTTTGTCTTTAGTTACAGGATCCTTTTTAGGAGGTTCCAGTGTTGGTGTAAGGAAAATGTCGCCAAGGAGGCACTAACCCCAGGGATGTACCTCTTGCCCATAGGGAGGTCTTTCAGCTTTGGATCCCTCAAAGGCACAGGGAATGAAGCCATGTTCCCATAAGGCAGATAAGTGGGTGGAAGCAGTCTCCACTTTACCTTTGCAGCTTCTTCCGTCCTCCTGCAGGATGTAGCCTTTCGGGCATGAACACTGGTAACTCCCTTCTGTGTTCTTACAGATGAAATTGCAGGGCTTGGGAGCCTGATTGCACTCATTCAGATCTATGATCAGAGAGAGACAGTGTGACTGCCCATCTGAAAAGATGTTTCAATGCTGAAAACCCACAGCGTCTAACAAAGAATCTTAGTTTTAAAGANAGCTTCTTCCGTCCTCCTGCAGGATGTAGCCTTTCGGGCATGAACACTGGTAACTCCCTTCTGTGTTCTTACAGATGAAATTGCAGGGCTTGGGAGCCTGATTGCACTCATTCAGATCTATGATCAGAGAGAGACAGTGTGACTGCCCATCTGAAAAGATGTTTCAATGCTGAAAACCCACAGCGTCTAACAAAGAATCTTAGTTTTAAAGAAAGAAAAGGTAAACTGTATGGTCTTTGATCACTGTCTTACGTTTCCTTATGAAATTACACAGGCTTTTTTGAGTATCAGAAATAGAGCACTTACCTACACAGGCAGTTCCAGTTATATCTGGAGTGTAGCCAGTTTTACAAATGCAATGATATGATCCTCTGTCATTGACACATTCCCCATTTCGGCAAACATCATGAATAACCTTGCACTCATCAATATCTATAATTTAATAAATAGCAATTAAAATGAGAAAGGCATTATAAAAGGGTCAATATGTACTATTGGGCATTAAAGCCACTGGCACTCACATCTTGACCCTTCTATCTCATTACTGCTTAGAAGGGTGCCAATAGCAAGTGCGTTCTTAGCCTTGGATTGTTAAGTAACAATTTTATACCCATAGCTCTTATTTCTCCTGATCTTTTCAAGATTACTCTGAAATGCAATATAGCATACTTTCATTGGTCTGAAGAAATGCATCTACCGTCTCATTTTCACATCTGCCAAAGAATGATAAATCACTTTGGTCATTCCATCTATTCTGTCTCTGCCACATCCAATTCTGTTATTAACTTTAGGTCACATCTTTGTAACATGAACATAAATCCTATTTAATCTCTTTATTCTCCTCTCACTTCTGATTTCCTCCCAAGGAGCTCAATTTATGAGACTGCAAACAACTGCAGTTATTGTCGATGAACATAGGCCTGGAAGTGTTTTTCAGAGCAACCTCAGACACCTTGACAGCCTCCTCATCCCTCTCAAGTTGACATGGCTTGTACTTTTCCAGAGGTAGCTGTCTTAACTGCCAGTACAATCATCCCTCCATATCCAGGGCACTGGTTCCAGAACTACCTTGTTGATATTAAAATTCATGGACACTCAAGCCCCATTACAAAATGGCAAAGTACAGTTGGCACTGCAGGTTCAATCAACCTTGGGTAGAAATCAATCAAGGTTGGTTGGATCTACAGATACGGAATCTGTGGATATGGAAGGCTGACTATCAGCATTGTTTTATACTTCTTTCATGTGATATATTTCAGCCACTTTTATGAGATAAAATACATATCGGTGGGCTACTTTAGGAATTTAGTGATCATTTATTCCAAAAATGTATCTAGAAGATTATATTCTGAGTAAAAGGTTATATTCTTATAACAAACCAGCTTAAAAAGTTGAGGACTCCTTGTAATGCAAAGACACGAACTGAAGCACACACATTAATCAGACCAAGGACACTCTGGCAACATGGCTTTGAATATCTAAAGTACCATAATGAATCTTTTTTTGTTGGTCAACCTAAACTATGCAACTCAACCTAGGCCCACATTATAGATTCTATATTCTCATCTGTTCCTCATAAAACAAATTCTCTGAAAGTATTTTTGGACCATAAATGAAGTACCTGCTCCGTTGGTCAAAAATCAGAACAAAATAAAGTACCTGCTCCATTGGTCATAAACCCTCTGCCATGGGGGCAGAGTTTTTTGAAAGCCACAGTGCCCTGGAAAGGGCAGATCTCACAGTGGGGCCCCCAGCCTCTCCCTCCATCGCAGCAGCATTCAGACTTAGTGACGGGGTTCCTGTTGCTCGAGCCGATCTGACACATGTTCTGGAGCACCTCCGTGAAGCAGTACCCTTCCCGGTTGTCTGGAAAGGACGTGATGAATGCAAAGAAGATTTTAGGGAACTTTAGAAGCATAACATGGTATTTCGAATTTGCTCAGATATTAAAACCCAAGAAGGATATAACACTTTACCCTGGCTGAGAAGGAGCAAGAAGGGAAAGCTGGAAGCAGCAGTAAGAGAAAAAGGATGACATCTGGGGAAAACAAGACAAGATATTCAGTAAGTGGGCAGAAAGGCATTGGTATCAACAAGATTATCACTCTATCTGTTCCCAGAAATATGGAGAACCAGGCTATAGCAAGGGTCAGAGAAACTGATCCTGAGCATCAAGAGCTTAAATAGGCAGCTGAGAAAGAAATTCCAAACAAGTGACTCAATGATACAATTAGCAAAGAAAGAATTTAGCGGCAGGGTGGTGCTAAGCCCAGTGGACAATCATGGTCATAGAGTCATCTCCAAAATATGAACGCTGTTAACCTTTCCTCAAATTTCAACATTTTCTATTATTTCAAATAAGTGATCTGGTTTCAAGCATCCCAGTGTGGAGGCTGGGGTTACAAAAGCATCCTGTGGTCTGTACTCACCAAGGCACTCATCCTGGTTGGGGCTGGCTGTGAAGCCGTCATTGCACTCGCAGGTATAGCTCCCCCTGGTGTTGAGGCAGCGTCCGTTCTCACAGATCCCAGGCTTGGTCTGACACTCATTTTCATCTGTGTGGTGTAATTGAAGGACCAAAGGGAAGAGGCGTCATCTGTCCACTTTGTACAAAGATAGGTTCTTTTTTTTTTTTTTTTTNCTACTGACCTGGGGAGTTCCTCTTTCAGTCTCCTATCATTTTGCCTTTTCATACTGTTCATGGGGTTCTCCAGGCAAGAATATTGAAGTGGCTTGCCATTCCCTTCTCCAGTGGACCAGATTGTGTCAGACCTCTCCACCATGGCCCGCCCGTCTTGGGTGGACCCACAGGGCATGGCTTAGTTTCACTGAGTTAGATAAGACTATGGGCCTAGTGTGATTAGATTGACTAGTTTTCTATGATTATGATTTCAGTGTATCTGCCCTCTGATGCCCTCTTGCAACACCTACCATCTTACTTGAGAGGGGTTACCCCATGTCTGAGGTCATGGGCAAAAGCCAGGAGGACCCCATGCCCAAGGGGCAGCAGCCGAGAGGAGCTACCCCACATCCAAAGAGCGTTGCCTGTGCAAGCACAGGAGGGCCTAGAGGAGCTACTCCATGTTCAAGGTCAGGAGGGGTGGTGGTGAGGAGATACCCCTCGTCCAAGGTAAGGAGCAGCAGCTGCGCTTTGCTGGAGCAGCCGTGAAGAGATACCCCATGCCCAAGGTAAGAGTGACCATCAGGGAAACCCAATTTTTAAAAAAAGGAAAACATAGGGATAGGGGCATCTACTTCTCAAAATTGTCTTGGCCATCTAATGAGCCAGGAAAGAGGTAGCCCTTGGTAGGGGCTCAGTAGCCTTCATCTCATTCTTTCTCTCTCCACATTAAATTTGCTAGAACATTACTAGTGAGATGGTAACCTAGCAACTTGTTGTTCAGTTACTAAGTTGTATCTGACTCTTTGTGGCTCCATGGCCTATAGCATGCTAGGCTTCCCTGTCCTTCTCTATCTCCTGGAGCTTGTTGAAACTCGTGTCCATCGAGTCGATGATGCCATCCAACCATCTCATCCTCTGTCGACCCCTTCTCCCCCTGCCTTCAATCTTTCCTAGTATCAGGGTCTTTTCCAAAAAGTCAGCTCCTCACATCAGGTGGCCAAAGTATCAGGTGCTTCAACCTAGCAACTACAGCATGCGTAAATCTGAAGTGGCCAAACACATCCGAAACAATCCAAAGGGTGATTTCATTCTCTGGAAGCATGTCTGATCCTCTCGCATCACTTTGCCGATGCGTTAAAATACACATTAGACATTCTCTGGCTCAAAACCTCTAGACTCTGGCAAGGATGCAGCTGAGACTTGGAGAGGTCTGGGGACTTGCCAAAGATGACAGTGACAAGAAACAGCAGAATGGGAACTGAGGTATCTCCTCTCCCCCCAGAGGAGGATACTGGGGGGAGATGCTGGGTGGATTGTGCTTATTCCCCAGTTAAGGTGTATTAGTTTAGCAGAAAGGGAGAAAACCAGGAGAAAAAGTGTATGGAAACTAAGCCCCACCCTTGCATACTGCCCTTCTCCCCACACATGCGGCTCCTGGAGCTTCGTCTGGTTGTGGGTTGCTCCGCAGCTGTCAAACAAATCAAAGACCCACATGCAAAACGCAGCGCTCGCAAACTGTCTGTGATGTGGTTTTCCAACACTTACTAGAAGACTTGGGGTCTCAAATATAATGAATGGATCACACTAGGGACTAAGAATAGAGTTTACATGTGTAACAAATGTAGTCCTACAAGGAGGAAAAAAAGTTTTCACGCCGTTTGAAAGCAAATGTCACTTAGACTTCTAGCAAATGAGCATTTGCTACCATCTCTGAAGACCTCATATTTCTGTGATGGATGTAGATCCTGTTTCTGTTTTCTGTTTGATGAAATATGTGTTAAGAGAACACTCCAGAAGGGCTTCTCAGGTGGCGCCAGTGGTAAAGAAGCCACCTGCCAATGCAGGAGACGCAAGAGATGGAGGGGGTGAAGAGTGGGACACGACTGAAGGGACCTAGCAAAGCCACCCTGTGGTCTTTATAGGGTTTCCCTGATGGCTCAGAGTCAAAAACAGCTGAGCCACGGAACTGAACTGATGGCTCAGACGGCAAAGAAACTGCCTGCAATGCAGAAGACTGCGGTCCCATCCCTGGGTCAGCAAGATCCCCTGGAGGAGGGCATGGCAACCTACTCCAGCATTCTTGCTTGGAGAATCCCATGGACAGAGAAGCCTGGCGGGCTAGAGTCCTTGGAGTCAAAAAAGAGTCGGACACAACTGAGCACACACACCATGCCACCAGCAGGGAAACAGAAGCCTGGGAGAAGTGATGGTTGTGTCTGAGGACACAGGAATGCACTCTGGTTACACACCGGCCCCCTTTTGGAGATGCTGCTGAGGAAGAGCTGGGTCACCTTGTACGTTAGAAGCCCCAGAGCTCAGAAAGGATAGTTTTCCTCTGCTGGGAAGAGAGTGGACTTGTAGACTTGGGATCAGAAGTGGAACAATTATCCGATTTTTTAAAAATTAATATTATTATGAGGATGTAGATTTCTCTTGTGGCCAAGTCTTTTGTAATATTAATATTTCCAACAACTCCATGAGTGCTACACTGGAGTACTACTAGACAGCGATGATTCATCTGTGGAATTTGTTAAAACTTCCCCAGCCAAGTCAGGAACAAGAGNATTATCCGATTTTTTAAAAATTAATATTATTATGAGGATGTAGATTTCTCTTGTGGCCAAGTCTTTTGTAATATTAATATTTCCAACAACTCCATGAGTGCTACACTGGAGTACTACTAGACAGCGATGATTCATCTGTGGAATTTGTTAAAACTTCCCCAGCCAAGTCAGGAACAAGAGGAACGACTCAAAAAGTGTTATTTCCACAGAAGCACACACTGTAC
This sequence comes from Neotragus moschatus, assembly GCA_006410615.1. Classification (NCBI taxonomy): domain Eukaryota; kingdom Metazoa; phylum Chordata; class Mammalia; order Artiodactyla; family Bovidae; genus Neotragus; species Neotragus moschatus. Next base: position 1,218,518 of record SJYA01001712.1, on the reverse strand, counting down.
CCCAGTTCCTCGCAAGGTCTGTTAGTACCTTCAGAAGACAAGACCCCAGACTTATTGTAGGCAACACTCTGGGACCGGCTCTGCCATGTTACTTGGATGCAGGGATTTTCTTAGACAAACTCTGTCTAGCAATCTATCGCCAAAGTTTTGTCTAAATCACTTCATCTTCGAATGGCAAGATCATCATGAATTTGATTTGGAGCTATCTGAACTAGTGACATTAATCAAAGCTTATTTTCTTCCAGGACTCAAAAAAAAAAAAAAAAAAGAGAGAGCATTAAATGTGTCTGAAAAATATCATCCTTGTGAATAATTGCGGTAAGAATAAAAGGTTATAGATTACCGATGATGCTTCCTAGGAGGCTAGACTTAGGAAGGCAGTGTGCAAGCCTGGCCTGAAAACTTCAAAGGAAGAAAGATGTGGAAAAGAAAGTACTTGAGAGAGTGACAGCCTTGGAGACACAACCTTCATGATTTCTCTTCTCTTCAGTCTATTTTTTTCTTGTTCCAATTTCACAAGAAAAAATACAGTGGGGGGCGGGGGCGGTGGGGCAAGGATGGGGAGACTTAGGAACACTGGGGGAAGCCTGGGTCCTGTTCGGCCCTAGGGCGCCTGATGACAGTGCGTCCTTCCTGGATGTTCTTCACAGATGCACCCTTTGCTCCTGCTTTTAAAGTTTCCCCAGCAATTCCCGGTCCTTGGACCGCAGGAAGCTGCAGAGAAAAGTCCACCACCCCGAGATGCTTTCTCAGAGGTCCGGAAGCTGTATTTCACATGTGGGGAGTCATCAGTCCTCTGAATTAAGACACAAAACAAAGGTCCCCCCTTTCTTAAGAAAGTCTGGTCCCCCAACAGAAACGACTGGGAGTGTTCCGAGATGCACTTGCCCAACACGATCACCCTTGAACTCAGCGAGCCCAGGGAAGCACTCTCTGTCCAAGTCGCCTTCTGGAGGGGGAGGGGAAGTAGGAGCAGTGACCACCCACACCCCGGAAGTCCCACCAGCTTGTTACAGAAGCCACAGAAAACACCTCTTCCAGGAATGGCCATGACCAGCAAGAAATGCTGGACTTGAAGCACTCCACGTTCCATTCACCGTTTCGTGTTCTCTACATGGTAAAAACACACAGCGTGGCCAAGCACCCTTTGCTCTTTCTCAGTCCCATCTGCGAAGCCCATTTGCACCCACCAAGAATGGGGAGGTATTCATGCACAAGGAAAACCTGGACTCACAAATAGGATGGTTAGACTTCAGCTGACCACAGAGTCTAAGGCAAAAACTGTTAGGCTCAACTCTGCTGACATTTAGTCTTTTAGCTAGGANTTTGCACCCACCAAGAATGGGGAGGTATTCATGCACAAGGAAAACCTGGACTCACAAATAGGATGGTTAGACTTCAGCTGACCACAGAGTCTAAGGCAAAAACTGTTAGGCTCAACTCTGCTGACATTTAGTCTTTTAGCTAGGATCGACTAGGGGAGCGAATATATCGAATATATATATATATATACACACACTTTATGGGGCTTCCCAGGTGGCACTAGTGATAAAGAACCCACCTGCCAAGGCAGGAGATGAAAGAAACACTGCTTTGATCCCTGGGTCAGGAAGATTCCCTGGAGGAGGGTATGGCAACCCACTCCAGTATTCTTGCCTGGGGAAATCCCACAGACAGAGGAGCCTGGTGGGCTACAGTCCATGAGGTCGCAAAGAGTCAGACATGACTGAGCAACTGAACTGAACTGAACTGATGGCAATATCAATACAATATTATAAAGTAGTTAGCCTCCCATTAAATAAATTTAAATTTAAAAAAAATAAAATAACCTCTAGATGCTGTGGAGGGACTAATTTGGTCGGAAGTGTGGCCTTGGAGGGAAAGCCTACAGTAGGGGTCCGGGGAAAGGGCTGCAGGGGTGGTGGCCATGGAGAATCGGGCTTGACACACATCTGGGAGCAGGCAGCCGCAGGACGTGGCAGTAGATTGGGCATCAGATNAAAATAAAATAACCTCTAGATGCTGTGGAGGGACTAATTTGGTCGGAAGTGTGGCCTTGGAGGGAAAGCCTACAGTAGGGGTCCGGGGAAAGGGCTGCAGGGGTGGTGGCCATGGAGAATCGGGCTTGACACACATCTGGGAGCAGGCAGCCGCAGGACGTGGCAGTAGATTGGGCATCAGATGTGCGGATGACGGATGAAGAGGCTTCAAAGATGACTCCGAGGTTTCTGGCCTGAGCACCAAGATGGATTATAATGCCCGATACTAAGAACCAGAGGATGGATGTAAGCAGGTCTGGGGGGTGTTAGGTTGGACACGATGAACCCAGTCGGCTTATAAGACACTCGAGAATACATTTCAAGGAAGGGTCTAGACTAATGAGTCTGGGATCAAGAGAGAGATTTAAACTGAAGATAAGAAGATTTTTAGAGTGNCAAGTCTATCATTCCCTTGCTTTAGTATCATTCCCTCCACCCTCACCTCTCTCTCTCTTCCACCCAGGGCAAACTCTCACTTTTTTCTCAGGGTTGCCCCAAAGTTCCCTCCTCTTGCAAAGCACATCAATCTTCCATTCATGGCAGAAAGAGCACTGTTTCTTCAAGGCTCTTGTAACATTTATTAAGAACTCTTTCATGCAACCAGGAACATAATTACATATCACCATTTTTTTTCACTTTCTAGACTTTAAAATGCTGAAATGTTGAGAGTGGGTCTTTCATATTATTTTATTCTCAACACTTAGCACAGGGCTTGGCAGTGAACAGACTCATAGTAAATATTGGTTAAAGGACAGATTTTTAAAAAATAAATATTCCGTTTGATCTAAGAGAAAAAAGGGTTCACCACATCTAATATAAATAGAAAAATTAATTTTCTATTAATTAAGTTGCTGCCGCTAAGTCGCTTCAGTCGTGTCTGACTCTGCGACACCATAGACGGCAGCCCACCAGGCTCCCCCATCCCTGGGAGTAATAAACTATAATTAATTTCAGAGCTCAAATGGTTGATTCTATCATTTGAATCTAGAACCTATTAAACACAGATGATTTGAAACAAGAACAGTCGTGAGTATGAAATCCTAATTTCCCAAAAAGTACAATCCTGAATATTTTACGTTACACCTTAGATTCCCCAAATCTGAGTCCTTTTTACTAATAAAAGTCTGCTAATGTGAAGCAAGTGATAACTGCATATAAAATAGTACCGTGCACACATACTACATCATGAAGTGCTTTCCATACCTGCCGTACTTATTTGATTTATTTTTACTACACGCCGTATTTTGAACACCAGTCTGGTGCTTTGAAAGAGCAAGAACCAGTCTTTGAATCCCTCAGAGTGCCATGGATGAAGCTTGGTGCCCAACTCTGCCCCCACCCCGAGCTTCATTTTTCCTGCACACAGGTTTACAAAAAGACCTGACTTATGGCCTGTATCATTTGAGCAAGAGGACAGCCATAGACGTTTCCAGAAGGAAAGAGCCAAAGGTGGTACTAACAGCACCAGGAAATCATCAGTCTCAAAACATATATGCAAACTCATGTCCCCAGAGTGATCATTCTTATTGCAATAAGCCCTGTCTCCACAGCATCCTCAAAATCACTTGCTCATCTGATCCTGTCAAGAATTCTGGGAGGCAGGGAGGGGGAATGTAATCACTTTGCTGGACAGTGGCATGGATAACTAAAATGTCGTGTCCGAGCTGACAGAGATGCAGGCAGAACCAAGCCCCTTAGCCCATCTGTCGGTGTCCCTTTCCTCCTCGGTAGCCCCCGGGGCTCCACGTCGCAGCTCAGAGACTTTCCAAGGTGGCACCTGGAGTTTCTTCACAAAGGGACTCACCAGCCTACTGGACGGCAGAGCATTGCAGTCTGGTCTAGCCGGGAGGATCTTAGGCTGAAAACTGTGACACCTGGATACAATCTTGAAACTCCATTCGTTCTGTGGGGGATTTTGCCTTCCCACTGGGCTCTAACTCAGCCAATGGAAGGAATTAGAGGATCTGTAATAAGGACTTAAATGGAAATGTGAGCAACTTTGGGAGATGGGGAAGCAAATGGAGTAAGAATAGGGACTTGGGCCAAAGTGGAAATGGAAAAATTGTTGAAATTATCAATAAGCGGTGTTAAGGACAATTTTCCTGGGTTGTTGTTGGACCTAAAAGAAAAAAAAAAAAATCAGCCACCTCAAGAGGGATTCAGAGTTCTGACAGTCACCTTCAGGCAAGAGGACTCTGAAATTATAAAGTTACTAGAACAATGATAAAACCACAGTGTCAGGCACAGACAAAACCACACCGTCCCAAGGATTTTTCCTCACGATGACAAGCTGTGTTTGTTCAGGAAGCCATTCAGTCTGGAAAACTAGTGAGTTAAAAGTTTTGAAAGCGATTTGGAATCTGGGATACACATTTCTTTCGAATTCTTCTTCGCCCCTGTTTGGATTTGTTTTCAAAGTAGTAGGGCCTACAAACCCTGCTCCTAAGGCACCGGAAAAATATGTGAAGTTCTAAAGACTGCAGCTATTATCCTGGCCTATCTGTTTAATCACTTGGCCATCTACACACTGTATTTTGATTGTAAAAGTAGTCTCAAGAGATGTCAGGCTGAAGGTAGGTAATTTTCTTTAAAGGAGACAAGTGGCATAAACAGAATCCTGACGGGGCAGAAACCAGCGCTGTCAGCGTCCATATGCTTGTATTTTTAGAACAGGATGCAGAGAAACAGAAGGAAAGGGATCTCAGTAAATAAATGAGACACGTTTGTGACAAGCAAAAGCTTTTTTTTTTTTTTTTTTTTAAACCTATTGAACAAACACGAAGACTCCAATCGTCTTTGGCAGGAACTTCACAGGACAAAGCCAAGACCACGTCATGTTATTTATGTAGTGATCCAACCCTTTTCCTAAATGCCTTTCTATAGAAAAGGCAGACCATTAACAATAGGATATTAACCAATTTAAGTGGAATCGCTTGCCCATGTGGAGAGGCTGCTGTTGAAATGTATTCCAACAATTATTCACGGCTCTCTACAGCTCTTTCTGTGAAAGAGGGGGGAGGAGGGAGTTGAGACCACAAAGACATTTTTTTTTTTCATCTCCAATGATCCATGATACGTATAAACATGATGATGGTCCTTGGAATCTATTTAATTGACCTGACAGTAATAAATTGCAGCTGGATAGTTTCTCTTTATGCTCCTGTAAAGCCACTCACACTTCAGATATTAGGAAGTCATCGTATCGAGAAAGGTCTATCTCTGAGTCGAAGAATGGCAGACGGAGGGAACTGCAAGGGGCCTTTTTCATCACTCTTTTGCTTTCCCAGAAAGCCAGGTCTGGGCTTGGCTGTCAGCCCATACAAACCTTCCAAACCGCTATCAAGAACAAAATGGGTTTTCAAAGTCTGCATAATAGAATATATAAAAGCTCTATTATTTATTTTTTAAATATGTAAAAAGCAGCTGCATACGCACCATGGATATGATTTTGAAAGGAAAACAAAATGACAAAAAAAAAAAAAATCCCATGATGGGCAACTAATTAGCTATTTGTGAATAAACAGGTAAGTTAGATCACTGGTATCTGGTTTTCTCAGCAAGAAAACAAGACCAACATTTTGCAATTGCTTTTTTCTTTTCTCTCCTCTCTTTCTTTTTTTCATGTTTATTTCATTTCTTAATAATTTTTGAAGGATAGTTGATTCACATACCTAACAATATTAGGGCTTCCCTGGTGGCTCAGATGGTAAAAGAATTTGCTTGCAATGCAGGAAAGCATGTTGGATCCCTGGGTCAGGAAGATCTTCTGAAGAAGGAAATGGCAACCCACCCCAGTATTTTTGCCTGGAGAATCCCATGGACAAAGGAGCCTGATGGACTACAGTCCATGGGGTCGAAAAGAGTTGGACACTTTGCTTTATGCCTGAAACCAACACAACATATCTAATAAATAATAATAATAATGTTTTTTCAGATTCTTTCCTCTCATAGGTTATTATAATATATTAAGTATAGTTCCCTGTGCTATATGGTAGGTCCTTGTTGATTTTTTATTTTATATAGTGTGTACATTGGACTTTCCTGTTGGCTCAGGTAGTAAAGAATCTGCCTGCAACTCGGGAGACCTGGGTTCGATCCCTGGGTTGGAAGATCTCCTGGAGGAAGGCATGGCAACCCACTCCAGTATTCTTGCCTGGAGAATTCCCATGGACAGAAGAGCCTGGGGGCTACAGTCCATTGGGTCGCAAAGAGTTAGACATGACTGAGTGACTAAGCACAGCACAATGACATAAAACATGACTGAGCGACTAAGCATAGCACACACAGTGTGCATGTTAATTTCATCCTCCTGATTTACCCCTCCTCCAGCTTCCCCTTTGACCCTAAGCTTGTTTTCTATGTCTGTGCACCTATTTCTGCTTTGTAAGTGAGTTCTTTTGTACCTTTTTTTCAGGTTCCACAAGTAAGTGATATTTTTAACACATTTTGTTTTTGTCAGGCTTACTTCACTTAGTGTGACAATTAACTTTGTCTGTATTGAAAAAAAATATGAGCATAAAGATAGCTAAGTAGGAAAGCAGAGCTTAGGCAATAAAATTGAGCTGGGACCACAGTGTTTGGTTCGGTTTAGCCAGAAGCTCGCTGCTTGTCTGCACAGGTGCCAAACAGCACAAATTGGGACTTGCACCCAGACACATCCATCAAAACATGCCTAAGCATCCCGTCATCTGATCTGCCGGAGCCGGGAGCTCCCGGGAGCCTCCTCGGGCGTCACCAGGGAAGACGCAGGCTCGAATCGCGGAGCAATTCTAACCATCGCTGGATAGGGGAGACAATAATAGTAACTCTGACAGGGCCATATGCAGACACCAGTATTTCCTTCACGTCACACTCATACACCAATAGAGCTGCATAGTCAATCCTAAAGGACATCAGCCCTGAATATTCATTGAGAGGATTAATGCTGAAGCTGAAGCGCCAATACTTTGGTCACCTAACTTGAAGCGTCGACTCAGTGGAAAAGATTAAAGGCAGGAGAAGAGGGGGACGACAGAGGATGAGATGGTTGGAGGGCATCGCCGGCTCAATGGACATGAGTTTGAGCGAACTCTGGGAGATGGTGAAGGACAGGGAGGCCTGGGGCACTACAGTCACGGGGTCAAAGAGAGTTGGACATGACTTAGCCACGGAACAACAACAGAGCTACCTGGCTAACGAGTCCCCTCTGAAAAACGATGGCCTGGAAGAAGTGTCCTCTGCTAGATTCATGTGGCTGGCAGACATGTTTTGATTAATGTTTAGTCATGTTTTCGCAGAGTTGCAGAAAAACCTAAGGGACAATGTGACCTGACACAGCAGCCCCTGACCACGAGTAGTTAATTAACACAGCAAGTGGGGCTGGCCCAAAGCGAGATGCACAGTACACTAAATCGCGTATCATAAAATGGACTAAAAAATAAATAAATAAAGCGCGTATAAGAGTATGGTGAATTAGTATGAACAAACCATGCAAAATATACCAGTAATAGTTCTGTATTGACTATATGCCGAAATTGTACTTTGGATGGATGGTTTGCATGAAATATATTCAAACTAATTTCATCAGTATATATATTTTTCATGTGGCTACCAACAACATTTAAATTACATTTATGGCTTGTCATTGTGGCTCATATTATGATTCTATTGGACAGGGCCACTATAGAATATTTGACCAATTTTCAAGCTTAAAATATTCATTTCTTAATTCTCACCAGCCATGACAAATGCAATGGCTTTTTCAGCTGAATCAGAAATTATTTCAGAATTTTATGCAATCTCAAAATACATTTTAGCCTGCTGTATTATAGATTCATCGTTTTTAATCTACATCAGATAAGATACGTAGCTTTTGCATGGGTTTGACATTCTCTGGGAAAAAAGCATAACACTCTACAGACTAATTAAATACAGTGTGTGAGCTCAGCCATGTTCAACTCTTTGTGACCCCAAGGACTGTACCCACCAAGCTCCTCTGTCCATGGGATTTCCCAGGCAAGAATACTGGAATGGGGTGCAATTTCCTTCCTCAGGGGATCGTCCCAACCCAGGGCTTGAACCTGGGTCTGATTCCCTCCTGGTTAAAAGTGAAGAGACTGGCTCCTCTCCCTGGAGATCCCTGTTTCACTTCCTCTTAACTCCATCCTGTCACCAGCAAACTCAAAAACTGCACTCCACATCACTCCCTGGACTCTGGATCACTCCCAGGACTCCAGGTCCCTCCCTGGATTTCAGATTCCTCCAGGACCAGTAGGCTCCTCCAGTCCCTGCTCTAGCAGGGCTCGTTTACAACCCGGGAAGAGACAGGAAAAAACCACTGCCTCACTAACCGTATTTACCCTCACAGAGGGAAGAGAGCGCTGGAAGAGAAGCAAAAGGAAACGGAAGAAGGCAAACCCATCCTTGTCTTCTCTCCTTCCCACACTCAACACTCCTTCATGCCAGCAATGCTGGAGACCCAAGAAAAAGAAAAAAGTGATAATCACCTAAAATATCCAACCCCCAGAGATAACCAAAGCATCTTGATCTATTTCCTCTATTTTTTTTTTTTTTAATAATTGAAGTGTAGTTGACCTACTACTTAATTCCAGGTATACAATAGTAATTCAATATTTCTACACATTACGAAGTGATCAGAAAATTAAATTTTCATGGCTCTAAACGTGGGCATTTTTAAAATTCCATTTTAATTTTATTTGTCCATAGGTAAGAGTTGTTTCAAACACAAAAGAGTTTACATCTAAAGCCAGGAAACTTTGATGGTTAATACCAGTTGATTGCCCTGGTGTGTTATCACTTGTGGAAAAGTTAACTGTGAAAATGTTACCATCTCTTGCCAACCTGTCATTAGGAAGGGGGTTAGGAGAAAGATTTTCAGACCGATTATCATTCCAGCTGCTTGTCAGTGTCAGGTGTATTAACACAGCTGAGACTTAGCATTAAACCTGAGCTACAATCAAACGATTATGTAGTCTTTCCCTATTAATCAGACGATTGTTTTCCCCACATGCAGTACTATGTGAATTCTCTTCATTGACTGAAAAACTAAAAAGATGGGGCCATACTCCACGTATCAAGCAGCGCTGTCTCATTTATCGAAATTAATCAGTTATATTAAGGCTTATATGAATGGTTTATATTAAGGGAGAGAATGAAGAAGCATTCCAGGGTAATCCAAAATGAATTATCCAAATAAACAGTCCAGAAAAGGAATTTATATTTTGCTTTATGATTTGGCTGAAAAATTGCAAAATCTCAGAAGTGGCATTTCTATGCGTGGGAAGAAACTGGAAGAGTGTTAAAATCACTAGGCCCACTTGGTTTAGGTTCCTTGGGGCAATTTGGATCGCCAGCAACCACAGAGCCATGTGGTATATGATCACTTTCCTCGCATCTGAATACGAATATCTGAAAATCTGAGAATCCATCTCAAAAATGCTGACGTTCTGATTCACTCTTCTGGTACCAACAAACTGGCCCACTAGTGGCTGAAATGCTCAAGTCTCTGACAAAACCTGGGGCCACAAATTATGTGGATTGAAACAAACTTTTAAGTTTTGAGCCTTGAACACTGGTATTCCCGCCACACTTTCTGCTAAATTGTAGCCTCCTCAGTCCCAAGGATGTGTGGGGAATATATATTCCAGAGTGTAGGCACTGGATCCATGAAGTAGGGGAACAAAATCTCAGAATATCTACTTATGCTTTTTAATGTACAAAAGAAAAAATAAGTTTTATCTAAAGTACAGATGAACTCAGACAGCCTTGCTCTCTTTATGCGTGTGTGCCATAATTTGGGGAGATCGTAAGATCTAGTGCTAACAAATTAACCCTTATAAAATAGACAATGCCTTAGCAGTAATGCTCCCCAGAAAACGAAAACAAAACCTCCAAATTCTGCACCCTCCACATCTAAAGTAGCACTACTAATCCAAACACACACGAATGATAAGAAACAGCAAAGCAGAGGGCAAAGCTAACCCTTCCTTTGGAAGGAGCCATAGGCGTCTTCTGCTCCTTAGAAGTACTTTCCTCGCTGCTCCTTAAAAGTGACCTCTCAATGTTTTCTTTAAAAAAAAAAAAAAAAAAAAAACTTGCCAGAGAGTAGAATTTTGAAAGCAATATGTTTCATACGTGTTTAGAGATGTAATGGACTACATGACGATTTTGCTGGAAACAAAGTGTCAGTTGTAAAGAAGAAAGGGTCACTTTCTTTTTTGCGTAATTAAAAATATTGCATATAGATTATGTTTCCCTTCTAACCTATTCAAATAAATCTTCCAAATGACAAGTTTCAGTGCATCTTGAAATTGTTGAAAGTAAAAAAGTGCAAATAGCCACGCCTTCCAGCACATTTGAAGGATAACGGATTGACTTCAGGAAAGACATCGACTGGCCAGCCTCATTTCAGTGGAGCCTTGATGTTAGGGGAGGCCAGCACTGCATTCCCTCCTCCCGAATCTGTGATGCCTGATTCACACCACTTCTGATAGCTTAAAAACCAAGAAGTGGGACATGCCAGGCAAGCGAAAGGATCTGCATACCGATCTGCCCAACTCATATTCTTGACCAAACTGCTTTTGCCGTTCCTAAAATCCTATCGTGAGACGGAGAGCCTGCTACTTGACTTTGCAAGGCATGCTTACTATACAGAATAAATAGGTGCAGTTGGTGAATCACTCAGGTGCAGATGACGATGAGTAGCTGCTTGCAATACTAAAGGTTGAAGCTGTGAATACAGGGACAGTTCACTAAGGAACGTGCTTCCAGGAGATCAGAAGCACGTTTTGTTGGAACACGTCCCACCACTGTGTTCTGAGCAACAGAGGATGGCTGCATATATGCTTACAATATCTGATCTCCTCCACATTTCTGCCATTTCTGGTCTATAATAGCAATAGCATACTTTTATGTAGAGATCTACATTTATAAACACTTTCATCGTCACAGACTTTTTTTAAATTTTTATGTTTTAGTTTGTTTTGCTTTACAATACTATATTCTTTTTGCTATACATTGACATGCACCAGCCATCCACTGGGAGGATTGTCTCCATTTGTCCTGAGAGGTGATACTGACTAGGTTGGGTTGGTATCTCCACAGATTAAAAAAAAAAAAAAGGTCATTAAGGGTTTGCCAAAGTGATATCGTCTAGCTCCTAACAGAATGGTTTTCCATATCTGAAATCATAAGGACATTTTGTAACTATATACACATGGGTAATGAGTGTCTGAAAATACCTTTAAGGCAAAAGAATCAGAGAACATACAGTTCAATATCAAAGTGGCCATTATAAGGAAATATGATGAATTCCTCAGGCTAATATAAAGTATCTGCAATTCTTTTAGAATAGTATCGGCAAGTAGTCAGTAATTTCAATCTTGAACGTTGCTGTTGGAAATATATTGAAATGTATTTATGTGCACTTCCAAGATACATTTTATATGTGAATCTTATTTAATAAATACATTAACATTCATACATGTCAATATATTGGCAAAGTGAATATTAATTAGTTTACAATCAGACATGCTTGCAGTAACGCAAACACTGATAAGATGAAGCACTCTGTACATGTTCCCAAAGCTCTAACTGATGAAAATGAAAATGCAGAAAACCAGTGAATTAAAGCACATTCCCATTTAGAAGACAGTCTTAGTAACCCTGCTTGTAAATGAGGACTAAAGCCACATATGTTATTTAAAAAGACAATTGCTTCATCCCAGAATATATTAAAAAAAAAATTATACTTTTTTTTTCAAAGGTGACCATTATATAAATTGTGATAAAAATGCCTGGTCCCCATTTTCAAAGGATGCATGATTTGGGGTGTGTCTCAATGTGATTGTCCTTTGGATGAGTGCTTCACATCTGCCCTCATCTGAGATGCAGTACTTGACTGAGAACAGCTAGGGGAAAGAGTATGACGTACGCAATCATCTTCCCAAACCTGCTCCCGCACCCGCTTTGTCCCTGTTGGTGCAGCCAGTGAGCTACAGTTAGTAGAGTTGTCCACCCTAAGGCTACCGGCCACGTCTTTCTCGTCTTGTTCATTTTCACATCTCTAACACTCAGCAAGTACCTGGCATCTTGTAGATGTCACCAAACTAATGTTTGCGAATGCATGAGCAAAAAGGTGGCGCTTGGGGTAAAGAGCCCGCCTGACAATGCAGGAGCTAATAAGAGACTCAGGTTTGATCCCTGGGTCTAGAAGATCCCCATGGAGGAGGAAAACGGCAACCCACTCCAGTATTCTTGCCTGAAGAATCCCATGGACAGAGGAGCCTGGTCGGCTACAGTCTATAGAGTGGCCAAGAGTCAGACAAGACTGAAGCAGCTTAGCACATGAATTAAAAAAAAAAAAAAAGTTAAAATCTGGACAGGTCTTTCAATTTCAGAGGTTTAAAGATTATCCTTTATCAAGAATGGGGAAGGAGTGAAGGATTTGTGTTCTAACAGGGTGCTGACTAGGAGCTGGGCAATAACTCAGAAGCAGCTGTTGGTTAAAAGGATAGACACACCAGCTGGAGCAAGAAAGACCTGGAATATATTGGTATATGAGCAACACAGAAAACACATTTTTTCCCCCTCTATCAACAGCAGAAAAGCAAAAGAGGTCTTCCTCTAGTTCCCTCATGCACAGTACTCGTGTGCGGGTCACTGCTGTCCTGTGTGCTTGCCTATGGGCCTGCTCCTTTCAAGACTGTGTCAGTGTTAATTTTGTTTATAAAATTATTAAGGAATCAAAATTAAACACCTAAAATCATGAGGACTGATGGATAAAAACAGAAGGGAAAGGGCAGGACATAATGAAACCGTAAGCCAAAGGACTCCTAAGGACATCTTTAAGACACTAATCTAACCATCTGGGGTCGTCAATAAACTGGCATGTTAGTCTTGAAACCTCGTAATACTTGCAGGATCTCTAGCTACTTGGTAGAACTTGTGCAAGTCTGTCTCTATTTTCTAGTTTCCTTTGAAAAAAACAAGGTTGATTTCAGCATATGTAAATTCCAAAGGATTCTGTGCTTCTTGCTTTATTCTCCCCTTGGGCTCCATTATCTCAAGTTATAAAAAAAATAGGCAGAGGCATGTAGCGGGGAGGGATAAAAGTCGACAGAATCTAATTTTACAGGATGTTATCCACAATAGAAAAGGGGAGGGCTAAGATTTTCAAACAACTTCTAACTTCTATATTTAGCATTACTGCCTGAGAGTCAGCTCCAGTTGCAGCCACAAGGAAGGAAGGAAAAAAAAAAAAAAAAAACACGCAGGAGATCTTTCCCTTTGAGCCTCTTTTATGGCACGAAAGAAGGAAATAAAGGGTCCACGATGGTGAATTATGGTTAACAGAAAGGAGAGGAACTTTGGACCTGATAATAAACAAAAAGTCCCTTTCAAAAATGAATGTGTAAGATCTCCTATCAAGATAAGGGAAAAAAAGGAAACAGAAAATGGCGGGGTGGGGGGGTGTGGTTTCAGTAAAAATGTAGACGCTTTCAGTGGAGGGGGAGAAACCTAAGGACCATTTCAACCAGAAGGCATAGGCTAATATTGTTAACTACAGACAGTAGAATACCTAGCTTTCTTACTAGGTCATGAATAATTGGAATTTATCAAAGACTGTCTGATGCCTCAAAAAATCTCTGGGAGGCTTAGAAAAACTGGACTTGGATGTAATCGTAGACACTGAGCTTGAATGGATCCTCAGTTGTACCTTCTTGCCGGGAGGCCGATGTGCTGTGAGCCAGTGATCATCACCTGTGCTGTCTGGGACAGTGCTGCAGAGGAAACATCTACTTGATCAAAAGCTTGAAAATATGGTACCTGCCCCCATGGGCATGCTGCCCTATAATTTCCACCTTCACACCCCAAACTCATCCAGTAGCATCTATGTGCAGAAACCAGGTCAAAGTTGTGTTTTCAATTTTCCCTTCTCAAAGGCACATGAGAGCAGGCTGGATGGTGTTGGGTATGCTGGGCGAGCCTGTTCTGGGGTCTTGGGGTCCTTGAGGGAATAAGATGGAACAATGTTAATTACTTGACTGAGGTCATCATTGCGTGCATGCTAAGTCACTTCAGTCCTGTCTGACTCTTCGTGATCCCATGTAGCCCGCCAGGCTCCTCTGTCAACGGGATTCTCCAGGCAGGAATACTAGAGTGGGTTGCCGTTTCCTCCTCCAGGGCATCTTCCTGACTCAGGGACTGAACCTGCGTCTCTTGTATCTCCTGCATTGGCAGGCAGGTTCTTTACCACTAGCGCCCCCTGGGAGGCCTGAGACTGTCAGCAGGCTTTATCAAGAGAATGACAAACAAACCTGACACAGAGACTTGGCTTCCAGCTTTGAGTTCATCCTCAACGCCCTTGAAGTCTCCTACTTCCTCGTGCTTTAATTTCCCCGTGAACAAAATCCACGGCTAATAAAATATGCTCGATTTTGTCGGCCAAAGAACACACAGGAAATAGAATTCACCGTAGATCAGTTGGACGAAGATGGAGATAAGGCACTACTCACAAACGTGTGGGCAGATATAAAACATAGTGAAAGTATTAACAGAAGGAAATTGTCACCAACCATGGCACTGACGTGGGCTTCCCAGGCGGCTCAGTGGTAAAGACTCTGCCTGCCAATGCAGAAGACACAGGTTCAGTCCCTGGGCCGGGAAGATCCGCTGGAGAAGGGAATGGCGACCCATTCGTGTATTCTTGCCTGAGAAATCCCATGGACAGAGGAGCCTGGTGGGCTGCAGTCCACGGGGTCTCAAAGAGTCGGACACAACAGAGCGCCTCACCGTGGCACTGAAGGCAGAAAGAGGGAAATCCTATAAGTTGACACACGGATCCCTGAAGCAGTCTAGAACCAACAGCATGGTGGGAACCTGGCTGAGGGAAGTAGCTACGCCCAGAATATCACTTAACCCCCTCTCCCCATGCTCCTTGGGCCTCCTCCTGGTGATAACCTGAAGACCAGACCCAGAAAGCCAGCTGTAAGGAAAGCATGGTGCAGAACAAGCAGCCAGGAGAAAATCCACCCCGAATGGACGGTGCAGAAGACCAATGGGAAATAACCAACGCACCTAAATATTCCACAGATGCGTTAGGAGCACTCCAGGAGACAGTGTACAGAGTCATACTTCAGAAAGCATCTGAAGTCTGCTTTTAAAGTTAGGTAATATTTGTCTTATGGATCCCTTCTCTTCTGAACATGTTATTCTTCATTCTGTTCTTACCAAGGGATTTTGGGGTTTTCTAATTAGTTCATGAGACATGAAAAGCAGTTGGAATAAGTTCAAAGAAAGTAAAGAAGGAATGAGCTTGAGGAGGGTTAAAGAGTCCTGGCAGCAGGGGCCAGGGGCAGGGTCTCGAGGGGAAAGTTGTAAAACAAAGGTTGTTGTGGCCAAATGGATAGAAGATGAAGGCAGTGGAATTTAGCCATGTGTTAGAAAAGATCATCGCAATAAATCGTCTTGATTCCCACTTTAAAGTAAATATTATCCTCAGGATTTAATGTAAATAATAGAGCTATAACGGAAGAGTAATGACAAGCACTGAAATCAGGTCATCGACTCACACTCTCCCTCTGCTTCATAAAGGGATATATTCATTCATTGTGAAAATAAGTCTATTTTCAATGAATAGCATTTCTTCATGAATTTAAAAAAAAAAAAAAAGAGGAAAATCTAACTTCCTTAGTTTGGGAGATATAAATGTTACCAACTTAAAAATGAGCTGAAGAAACATTTTTCTAAAGCTACAAATATCCTGAGCAAAATCCTTCAGAGTTGAAAGATCAGCAGATGTAAGTGGTGACAGAAATCACAATGATTGGAATTCTGTCTTAAAGAAGGCACATGTTATGTTTCTGACTGATGATCCTGTTTTCCATAATTACATTCTTTTGCTGAAGGTGAGTTAAAAGTGAAAATGAAACATTGAAAACCATGCGGAAAGGAAAACCTGAGATCTACCATGTTTGTTCAGACTTTGGCCGGATATCGTATTGGAATCTGCAGTTGGAAACTTTAGACTACAAATCAGACAGGAATAAGACACCCCATCACGTTTTAGTAGTCTCTATTGGCAGTGGGGTCTGAAACTTAAGTAAAATCCTTTGTTATCTTGGCACTTCTATGAGAAATAAAGGAGTGAAACTAAGCTTTAAAAATCCTCTTTAAGTCTGCCTTTTCAAGGCTGCGACTTTGGGAGGGTGAACTAGCTCAAGGCACAGGGGCCTTGAGGCTGCACACGTAAACCTCAGCGGATGGTAGCCACAAACACAGAAAGAGATTGGATGATGTCAAGAAGGCTCCAAGGGGATGTTGGCAGCCTAGCTAAACTTCAGTGCAACCAGGTATGTTTGGTAATCAGGAGTGAATAAGAACTACAGAAGAGATCCAGGCTAGACAAAACTGAAACTAAAAGGAAAAACTCTGCCTCCGCAGAAGTCTGAATTAGTCAAGTGAAAGATATGGTACACTAGTGTATGAGCTAAGGTAGGGGTTGGGGGTTAACAGAGGCATATCCCTACATATAAAGTAAGTAACACCAAGGACTTACTGTACGTGTAGGGGATGGCATTCAATATCTTGATAACCCATGATGGAGCCCAATCTGGAAAAGACTTTCTGTATATGCTGTGTGCCGTGCTCAGTCATGTCTGCCTCTTTGCAACCTCTTTGCATGGACTGTAGGCCCCTAGGCTCCTCTCTCCATGGGATTTTCCAGCAAGAATACTGGAGTGGATTGCCATTTCCTTCTCCAGGGCATCTTCCTGACCCAGGGATCCAACCTGTACCCTCACATCTCCTGCATTGCAGGTGGATTTCTACCACCAGTGCCACCTGAGATATATATCTGAAGCACTTGGCTATACACTTAAAACTAAGGCAACATTATAAACTAACTATATGTCAATCAAATAAATAAATACATAAATGAACGTGTTTTCCTTTTGACAAACTAAAGCTTGTATCTATCACACCATGGGTTTTCCCAAAACCCACTAGCCCCACACTCACTTCTGTAGATGTGAAGTCAATTTCCCACGAACCAGCAGACCTGCTTCAGGTCAGCCTTATGAATGGACACTGTTTGTGCCATTCACGCAGTCCCTTGCCTTTCTGGAGCAGAATGAAATATGAATCCTCATTGTATTACACTCTGAAGGTAAAAGCTGTGACTGGATTGACGAAATAATTATGTAAATAGTGGCAGACGTCTGAGGAAGACTAATGGCTGAAAAAGCTGAATAACATTAAAAAGTTAATATATTTAATGTTAACCTTTGTGGCTTTTGGTAATAATTCAAAGATAGGAAAATTGTTGCAGAAAGCATAGTAATATTGAAGCAAAGAAAAGAATGTCATGGTAATAAATGAGTCCCTCAGTTTTCCGGGAAACTAGCAGGATATTATTATTCTACTTTAACACTAAAAGCTAAACCCATGATTTTATTAATACTGAGTACCATTCTTCTTTGTTGTCTTGGACTTACCTGGAAAATGGGGACTGTTTCTTTCTAATCATCTATTTCAATCAAAAACCTGAAACATTCTCAATGTCGAAGCTTAAAAACAAAAACTGCTACCGTATAAAAGAGAAATAATAATTTAAAAATCAAAACACAAAAGATTTAGCTGGGTTTCCCGTTAACACATAGTAAGTAATGCATTAAAACTTCCCAGGAGTGAATATTATATAATTACAAGTAAATTATATTTTTCCTTCTGCAAAATATCAGGTACCAACTGGAACACAAAGACAGAATTAGGTGATTTTTCTTTTAATTTCACAGGTGAGAGAGAATTTGGGAAGAGGGGGAAAGAGGTAAGCAATATAATTAAGGAAGGTAGCAAATCCCAGAAAAATTCTGAGTTATTTGAATAACTGGGTCATTCTTGACATGGAACAAGGGTTTTGACTCCCATTAGGTTCTTTCCTACAGATGAGACATTAAATCATCACACAGTGAGGGGGAAAATTTGAAAAGGTGTTTAGGAGGAGAAGTTTGTTATCATATGGGAAGATGTTGAATCCTGACGATAAAGAGGCAAACTTGAGACTAAAAATGGGCCTCCTGACACTTCTGTGCTTTTCCGCATGTATCTCCGCTGCTGACCAAGTTTGGTATAGAAGGCACGTGTGGTGTCGTGTTTTCCTATTCCATGAACAAAATAACAAGGACAGCAGTCACTGGACAAGCCTGTTCTTTGCTAAAATTCCAAGACAGCAAGATTTTTTGAAATCTCCCTAAATTGCCTAGCATTTGATTAAAATCAAGCTGTTGCCTGTGACTCAAATAGACTTAAAATATATATCTCACGTTCCATGGTAAATGATAAAATATTTGTGGGATCAGTGAAGTCGTGGACTCATCTGTTGCTGTTCCGACGCTAAGTCATGTCTCACCCTTTTGAGACTGCGTGGACTGTAGCCCACCGCACTTCTCTATCCATGGGATTGTCCAGGCAAGAATACTGGAGTGGGGTGCCGTTTTCTCCTCCAGGGGATCTTCTCAACTTGAGCCTGTGTCTCTAGCATCTCCCAACATTGGCAAATGGATTCTTTACCACTGAGCCACCAGGAAAGACTGTAGATTCATTTTAGGCTCCATCTACTAGAAGTTAAAGTGAATGGAAATTCACCTGTACACCACCAAAATACATGGAATTGAGAGGAGTCCATGGACTTCTAGAATTTGAGAGACACAATTTTTCTCTTTGAGACCATCAGAAAATAAGCAAATGATGGGAGAAAGCAGATATCTGAGACCATACTTGGCCTGCTTAATATTTCTGAACAAATAAAATATGAATGTCATGCCTTTGCAATGACATGAGGAAACTGGAAACATACGACTTACTGAGACAGACTCTCCGGCCAGGAGCCGTATTGTAATCCAGGCTCTAGGAGGAGTGTGTTCAGTTATTACTCCCCAAACACATTACTCTGCTCAGTTCTAGTCTGCTAGCTTGAATGCATATTGCTCCCTGGAAAGAACTTACAATTCCCTTTACAATGCATTTACAGTTGATTAAAGAATGGATTTGCAATTCAGAGTCTATAATTAGAGCAAAGGGTCTCTATAATTTTAGTTACCCTCATCCAGCAATGATGATGTTATGGAGATTAGCTTCCATTATAAGGACCCATGGCCACTGAAATGATTACTGGAAAGCATGTGTTGAGGTTTACTAGCCCATTCTTCTACGACGGGAAGCCTATTATAAACAGTGTTATACAAGGCTACCAGACAGGAAAAATGAGATTAACAATTAACACCTTGCTCAAAGGATTAGTATATCTCTTATGCTGTGATGATTTGGATTCTAATTAAAATTCTCAGAGATGTGTGTGGTGTGTGGTGTGTGTGGGGTGTGTGTGTGGTGTGTGTGTGTGCATCCACGCCTACACGTGTATGTATCCTTTTTCAGGTGTTTGCTGTCTTCTTGGAGTTTTTTTAAAAATGCATTACTAGGCTGTCACCTAAGCTGGTAGCAAACCATTTTATTAAGAGAGCTTTCTCATTGATCTTGAACCAGAAACCAGGTAATGTCCTCTAAGGAAAATCTCAACATTAATGTAAAGTATTTCAATTTCCTGTATACCTACTTGGCCACTTTTTTCATGTCTGATGCAGTTTCACCATTGATTTATGCAGTCATTTCTATGCGATTCTGTAGTTGAGCAGACTTACTAGATTTTTTGGTAGCAAACAGTCTACAATCTTTTCAGAAGGCAAAATCTGCCCACTCTGGAATTACGGACTGTGAAGCTAACACAGTGGTGTGGTTAAAAAAAAAATGTAAATTTTCTATTTTCATTCAATTCATTCTTTTCTAATTTCTGTTTGTGATTTTCTAAAGTGCATGTATAATGGATATAGTAGCACATGTTATTATATAATTTATAAATAATTTACATATATTCAATGTGTGCAGGATTTCTTTTAACCGAAACTTGCTAAGATAAGTCCAAAGTACTCAGGCTATCATTCTTTAGCCTTTTTTGAATTCAAATTGGTGGGAAAATATGGAAATTTAAATTCATTTTCTCCTCAAATTCCTGGATATTCTTGCTTTAACTGACTTCCAATTATTCATGGGATGGTTAAGCAATTTCGTTGCTGGGGTGAAAATGGTAATGAGAAAAAAATGTTTAATAAATAGAGTACATTAGATGATTCACTGCAGTGTTTCAGGGGACTAAAGAAAATGTGATGGGTGGGATGAAGCTTTACTTTAGGCTTCATTAAAAGTGCTAATCACAGAATATTGAATATAATCTCAGTTAATGAGAAAAGGGCGAGGTCACCAGCCAGAAGAGGCCAGAAGAAAACCTTCTTCAACACAGAGAAACAAATCAAGCAGATTCAAATCTGAGGCTGGGGTTTGGGCATCCTGTTAATTCTTGGCTTAGCACAGTGTCTGTTGAATAAATGAATGAATAAATTTATGGTATCATTGAAAACAATTCAAATATTTAAACATTTAGGAGGATTAGCAATAACACTCGATGATTTTTTAAGTTGAAGAAGATATATAAGATGCTGAATACGTGTGTGTGTGTGTGTGTGTGCATGTATGTGTGTGTATGTGTGTGCGCATGTGTGTGTATGTGTTGCATGTGTTGCATGTGTGTGTGCACGTGTGTATGCCTGTCTGTGTGCGTGTGTGCATGTGTATGTGTTTGTGTGTGCATGTGTGTGTGTGTGCATGTGTGTGCGCATGTGTGTGTGTGTGTATTATTGAACCACTGTGCTGCACACCTTAAATTGACATGGTATAGTAAATTGACTATACTTTAATTCTAAAAAATGGAAAGCTGACAAATACAAAGTAGAAGAAATGTAGATAATGAGCTACATCCTGACAAGAGTAAGGCAGTCCAGTATTCTTGCCTGGAAAGTCTCACGGATGAGGAGCCTGGCAGGCTACAGTCCATGGGGTCACAGAAGAGTAAGCCACAACGGAGGGACTAAACAACAGCAAAAGTAACTACAGTCTGGCCCCTCCTGAGCAATCAGACAAGATTCCACAGCACTGCATGCTGTGCGATCTATAACATATACACACTCAAAAGCCATTTTCGCCTATAATTTTACAGGGGAATTTTTTTTTAAATAGTAAAAGTAATGATTTGAAAGACAAAGAAATAACATAAATTTGTTGTTTTTCACTTCTTTTATTTACTGTAGATATTCAGCATGTCATTTTGTTCAGGAGTTTTACCAAATATATGTGCTAATGGTATTGCAGCTAAGAAAATGACTATTTGATGAAGGGAACAGGAGCAAAAAGTAATTAAAGGAGTTTGTTAGTAATAAAGCAGATTGGGCAATTAAGCAAGATATGGATCAGTTAACGCCTCTGATGATAGTAAGGTGGAAAAGATCATTTTAAATGACTTTTATGATTGATGGAAGAATGAGAATTCCAAAACTATTGCTGCAATTGTAGGGGAAAATGAACCATAGGATGATCTCTAGAGGTTTAGAAAAAAGAAAAATAAAGATCTTAAGCAGAAGAAGAGCATAAGTTGGTCTCATAGGAATAATAATTAGATATTTTCATTACAGGTAGTGCAGTATTTCAGTGAAGGCCGTTCAGTCGGGTCCAACTCTTTGTGACCCCACGGACTATAGCCCTCCGGGTCCTCTCTCCATGGGGTTCTCCAGGCAAGAATATTGGAGTGGGTAGCCATTCCCTTCTCCAGGGGATCTTCCTGATCCAGGGATTGAACCAAGGTCTTCTTCATTGCAGGCAGATTCTTTACAGTCTGAGCCACCAAGGAAGCTCTTAATTATACATAAAGGAATATTGCTGCTGCTGCTGCTGCTAAGTCACTTCAGTCGTGTCCGACTCTGTAATTGAAGTTAATTAAATAGGGTAAAAATATTATCATGTAAAAAAGGATGCCTACCTTGCTAAAGAAATGGTATTTAGTAGAATATGATATTGAAGATGGAATTACTCCACTTGTCCACTTGTTAAAGCTTTCATCCTTGTATAGTATGTAATTCACACATGAACTAATGCAACAGAGGTCACATGCAAATCTGAACAGACAAAAGTCTGGAATAATGTGTGATTTTATAAATATTAGAAAACTAGACAAGTTCAGTCTACAGAACCTAAAGAAAGAGAAGATGAGGTGACCATCTGAAAAACCTCTTACAAACATGATGCAGTAAATGAGTCAGATCGATTATTCCTCTTGAAGGACAAAACCAGTTACAGTATTGAAAGGAAGCAGGAATAATCCTGTTTAAATGCACCATCATGCTTCTCTGATAGGAGCGTGTGAATGACAGTTGATCTTTGGATGGCTTTAAGATGATATTGGCATTCTGAACATTCAAAAGTAAGGAGGAATAACTTTCAAAAATGTGTTCGATTTTTCCATGCTTCTACAGTGTTTTAGATTATGTTGCAGAAAACAAAAGTAGTTTGTCAATGTTGTAAGACAAAAGAAAAGAAACATTCCATTTTAAAAAGATTTTCAATTTTTGCGTTTTTTTATGTGAATTTTTTTATTGACTTACAATCAATAATTATTGTATTGTTTATAATACAATACTGTATAGCTGACTTACAATCTTGTGTTAGGGTGGGGAGTACAGCAAAATGATTCAGTTATACATATATACATATTTATTTTTTCAGATTCTTTTTCTTTATAGCTTATTACAAAATATGGTATATAGTTTCCTGTGCTATACAGTAGATCTTTGTTGATTATCTATTTTATATATAATAAAGTATATATACTACTAATCAAAGCTGTACAGCAGAAGTTAATACAACATTATAAATTAGTTTCAATACAATAAATCTTTAAAAAGTCATTTTAATACCAAATAGTGGTGTTGATGAGCTTCCCTCGTGACTCACTGGTAAAGAATTTGCCTACCAATGTAGGAGATGTGGGTTCCATGCCTGAGTCAGAAAGATCCCCTGGAGGAGTAAAGGGCGGCCCACTCCAGTATGCTAGACTGGGAAGTACCATGGAAAGTGGAATCTGGTGGATTGCAATCCATAGGGTCACAATAGACAGGACTGAGCACCTGAGCGCACTCAAGACCCTGCAACAGGGGGACAGACACTATAGCGCTTTTGGCAAAAAGAACAGCTTCTTTTTCTGACCCTAAGGGGAGACAGAAGGTGAGATGGCTGGATGGCATCACCGACCTGATGGACCTGAGTTTGAGTAAACTCTGGGAGTTGGTAATGGACAGGGAAGCCGGCGTGCTGCAGTCCATGGGGTCGCAAAGAGTCAGACATGACTGAACTGAACTACAGCTTCTCTTAGGGATATCAGACTGAAAACAGATTTTCCTAGAAGACTGAATCAATTTGCATGATCTTTCCCGTGAAACACCATTAAACATGCCACCTATCTGCAGTGGCTCATTTGTCAAACCTTGAACGTTTTCATGACTATTGGTTTTTGTCTGAGCTTTGTTGTAAGGGATTTATACAGAAAGTACATGGAAGTCTACACCAAAGGCCCCTAGCTTAGCTTGTGGCTCTTGGAGGACTTCTTGGGATAAGTCATGCTGAAGCATTGATTCCCATTTTCCTTCCTCATTCATCTGACTACCATGAATGCTGCTGCTACAGCTTACCTTCAACCTATAAGGCAGTGGTTCTTAACCTTGTTTTTGTATTCAAACCACACAGGGAATTTCACAGTTCCCAGTACTGAGGTTATATCTCACACCAACCAAGCCAGCATCTCTAAGAATGGGTCCAAGACACTTTTTCAGCTCCCAAGTCATTGCAAGATACAACCAAGTTTGAGCAATGGCACTCTGCTTACCCAACAAGATGCATTTGATACTAATAACAAAAGAGGGTATCTCTTGTTTCGACAACCCCCTCTCCAGTTAGTTATTTGCAATAATTCTTCAACTCTTGCTTATTTCTTCCCAATCTACTCCTTCTATAATTTTGTTTTCTTTTGATTCTTGAATTTATTCTTCATTTCTAAAATTTGAATGTGGTCTCTCCAGATTGACTCCCAATGATCTCTAAAGAACTTGGCTTAAATTCACCTCTAAGGCTTTCTCTCTCAAAGTACCTGGATAATTCCTCCTAGTCAACCCATCAAGACTCCCTGTAGGTAGCAAGATCATGCTGCCACATAAGTAGTCTCCCCAGGCTCTGTGTACAGAAGAATGTTCACATTTCTATCCTACCATCAGTAATATCCGTTCTGTGGTTGCTTCCTGAGCACTGATATATACTTTTTCTGACTAATTATAGAAAAGATTTAAGCCCTATTCACCTCTCTGAAGATTCCAGCTCCTAGAATTCTTGGTCATGGGTGCTCAAACTGAGTAATTAAATCTACAGATTTGTTATTGTTATTGTTCAGACACTCAGTCATGTCTAACTCTTAGCAACCCCATGGACTGCAGCACACCAGGCTTCCCTGTCCTTCACTATCTCGTGAAATTTGCTCAAATTCATGTTCATTGAGTCAGTGATGCCATCCAACCATCTCATCCTCTGTTGTCCCCTTCTCCTTCTGCCCTCAATCTTTACCAGCATCAGGTTCTTTTCCAATGAGTCAACTCTTGCCATCAGATGGCCAAAGTATTAGAGCTTCAGTTTCAGCTTCAGTCCTTCCAGTGAATATGCAATATTGGTTTCCTTCAGGATTGACCACTTTGATCTTGAAGTCCAAGGGACTCTTGAAAGTCTGCTCCAGCACCACAATTTGAAAGCATCATTTCTATAGTGCTCACCCTTCCTTATGGTCCAACTCTCAGACACAAACATGACGACTGGAAAAACCATAGCATGGACTATATGGATCATTATCAACAAAGTGATGTCTGTGCTTTTTAATATGCTATCTAGGTTTGTCATAGCTTTTCTTACAAGGAACAAGCGTCTTTTAATTTCATGTTTGTAGTCATCTCCTGCAGTGACAAATTGTCACATTATTTTATATGACATTTCAAGAAGAGAAAAGTATGTAGAAAATGATACATAATTCCTGCAGCAGCTTTCAGACGGATGACAAAAGAAAGAGAGAGAGAGAGCAAAACAAAGGGTAAAATCTCAGTTGGTTGTCTTTTTAGCACTTGATTTTGGAGAAGTCATAAAACGCGTGTCTCTCTTAATGAATTTTCCCATGTATGGCTTCTCAGATGCAGTGACTAATGCTCACATTTCTGAGAATTATTCTTGGCCGTGAAGCTATTTAGATACTCCTTTTAAGCCAAGAGAAACATTCACCATCATAGACCTTCCTAGATATTGTACCCAGAAACACTAAAAGGCATACATGAAATGTGTACCATTTCACATAAATGTTATCTTGTTTTAGAAATCTAAAAGCTACTTTTGAATTACATTTACTTCTCCATAATTTTATATAAAAAATGTTCCTCTGTAGGTAAGAAATAATAATCCTTTGCTCCTATATGTCACTATTTCTCCAAAGAAACTTCACAAATTAAAAAAAAAAAAGTCCACTGCCAGTTACTTTACACACATGTTTGAAAAGAAAACAGAATTAATACAAGCTAGAAGCATGTCCATATCCTGAAATGCCATTAGTCAAAGAATGGAGTGATTTTTGACTATTTATTTTCACCTGTATGGCTAAGAAAACATAATATTGCATGTGTGTTTAAACAAAACTTGCTCTATGGTGGACCATACACACATATATATTCAAGGTTTAATTCAAGGTGTTGACATCATCCTTTACACCACTCGATACCGTCTGGATCTTGGTTTCCTCAGGGATTACTTCAGTAATAGCTAGCAAGATAATTTGGCTCAGGACACTGCCTCCAGTTGAAGAATTTATCCTGAGAATCAAGGCATAAGTGTCTTAAATTCGGTTCCAACAGGGACACACGTTTAAGACAAACGATCAGCTTCCTGAACTTGTTTTCTCAAAAGGATGTCCTACCCCAAGTCTTTGCTTTATAGAGCCTGTCTGCTAGTTCTAACCTAGGGACAAAGTTACTTTGTGAACTTAACTGAAGACCCATCCCTTACGACTTAACAGTGCAAAATGTCAGAAGTCCACCTGGAACAATGTCCAAGAGGCAGATATGAGTCTGTGCCCTCAGCCAAGTCCCCAGAATCCACTGTAGAAATAAAGAGACTTCTGACCTTGGCTTATCACCTATATCTTCATTCGTCTATCTCAAAGGGACTGAACATCTACAATATGTTAGTGTGTGTTTGCCATGGACTGAGGACACTCCTTCTCTGCCATTTTAAGATTTACAATCTAGCATCTTCCCATGTCAGTGTTAACTAAGTGATGAGTAAAGGATAGGTTTTTGGAATCCATGTGCTTGTTCTAAAAGAACAAATATAATGTGAGTTACCAAGAAGCTTTTATATGTTATAAAATATATAATATTTTAAAAGTTTGTAGGGGACTTCCCTGATGGTCCAGTAGCTTAGACTCTGAGTTCCCAATGCAGTGGGCTCAGGTTCGATCCAGGTCAGAGAACTAGATCTGGCTTACTATAACTAAGACCCAGCACAGCCAAATAAACAAACAAACAAGTAGTGAAATACTAATAATAATAAGAGAGAGGCTAATGGCCATTTTCAAAGAAATATTGGATTGATATGAAATGGCGGCTTGAGTCGAACCTCAGCTTAGCTCGTCCCAAATGATAGAACCCCACTCTGGCTACAGGACCTTTGGTCACATTTGGGAATTGACACAGGAAAGACTCCAGAGTCTTAGGGTTATGGCATGTTTGTGGAGAGAGAAAGTGATCCTTTTTCTGAAAGCGGCCTTCAACTTAAGTGCCTGACACCCAATTCCTCTTAAAAGATAAATTGATATTGTTTGATTAGCATGCATAGAGATTTCAGAATGTCTGTAACTGGGAAGATGGTGCTCTACACAACGCTTGCCCTTCAGCCAGGCTTCACACAGCCAACAGCTAGTACATTGTCAGTAAACCTCAGCCAGTATTGGCTTGAACCCTGGATCATCGTCACTCTGATCAATCCACCAGAAAGGATTTTCCTACTGACTCTACCCTATAGCCCACTATGAGTGAACGGATAAAAGACCTCCCTTAACATTCAAAACTTGTGTGGATGAGGTAACAGTATCTTGGCAGAAAGGAAATGGCAAATTGGATCACCATCTTTTCCCTGGAGTAAAAGAAATAGGTGAACCGCAGCAGGGGAGATTGTCTAGAATAGCAGGACAAATGGGAACTACCAGGGGGCAAGACACGGAAAAGGCATGATTCTAAAGATAAAATCACATAAGTTAACAGCTTTGTCTGGGACTGGGGAAAAAATCCACTTAGCATCTTTCAAGGAAAAGTGGTGGCTCCGTGCTAAAGAATACACTTGTCAATGCAGGAGACACAGTTTTGATCCCTGGGTCAGGAAGATCCCTGGAGAAGGAAATGGCAACCCGCTCCAGTATTCTTGCTTGGAGAATCCCATGGACAGAGGAGCCTGCGGGCTACAGTCCACGGGGAAGCAAAGAACTGGACACAAGTTGGCAACTAAACATCAACATCAAAGCTATACGAGGCGTTATCCTCGGTTCAGCCGGTTTTTCTTTTCTTGAAAATTGAACTCAGTAAGTATCACACTGTCACTTTTAGCCATTTACTCTATGGCTTGAGCCAAATAGGTCACGCTTAGCTATTCCCCATAACTTAGAGTAGCATTTGCTTTTAAAACCAAAAAGATCAAGATCTTAGCCAGGAGTTCTGAGGTGAGACACAAGATGACGGCCCGCGCAGCCGAGACCTGGTGTTTGCTCCTGGGCGTTCCTTCGCTGTCTGAGTTCCTTACATTGCGGTCACCCTGCTCCCACCAGACATCTTGTTCTCATCATGGAATGCCTCTGTCCCTTTAAAATTTGTTTCAAACCTGAATCAAGAAATTTCTTAGGACTGCAAGAGAGGCTGGCATTTCAAAACTATTTTTGTTGAATAACAAGAGCCTAGAAAAAGGAAAAGAAAATTGTGGGAGAGTTCCTGGGTACCAGCTCTGACTCAGACAATAACTGTCCATTTCCACAAGAAGGATACAGTTTCCCTAGATACATAAAGCTTCTGGCTCTTGCCCTGCCTGCTGTTTCCATCAGACAAAAGCTCTTTTTTTCTCCTTCTTCAAACAACCTGTTCTAGCCTAAAGGAATTCCCAATTCCTAATATTTGACTGTACGATGCAGGTGTGATACTACGGTGAATATTACAGGCTATGCAAATGCCTGTGCGAGCTTCTGGAATCTACCTGATTGTGATCTCTAAAAGCTTTGTTTAAGGAAGCTGAACACCTAATATTCAGGAGGGGGAAGGAAGGGGCTGTATTACTTGGAATCCCTTCAGATGAAGACAGATATGTATATGGTGCCCCGACTTTGCTGTTGAGGTCATCGTCCAAGCAATGTGTCATCTTTCTTGGATTTCCTGCTATAGAATAGACAATTGGCACAAAGGTATTGGATCCAACATGACAATTTGAGTCAGTAAAAATAAATAGGCCGGCTATGTTTAGGCTTTGTATTTAAATGAGAAATAAATCCTTTGTTACTTTATAATACTGTTAGTAGGGGCTTCCCAGGTGGCGCTAGTGGTAATGAACCTGCTTGCCAACGCAGGAGACACAGCAGATGAGGGTTTGATCCCTGAGTCAGGAAGATCCCCTGGAGGAGGGCACAGCAACCCACTCCAGAACTCCATAGACAGAGGAGCTTGGTGGGCCTCAGTCTATGGGGTTGCAAAGAGTCAGACAAGATTGAAGCAACTTAGCAGCAGCAGCATTGTTAGTAACTGCTCAATAATTACCTTTTGTTCAGGAAAAACACCCTGATTATAGATGCTTGCATAGCACCCGAAGTGTCTAAAGCCAATGCTACCAATTTAGCAATAGAAAAAAAATAACAATATTTTCATCTACTCCAGAGGCAATTTACTTTGAAGAACCTGTTATAGAAATAGTTTTTATGTTTTTTCAAGAAGACTAAAAATGGCTGAAAACAGATTTACAGTCATTAGCAAAAGGAATCCCAGTTGGTTAGTGATGTCACATTTCAACACACAAAAGTATATACAGTTAAATAATCATCTGCCATCACGTTTCCTATTTCAGCCACTAGTGTTACATGAGGATATGGGAATAGTCTGCATTTCCTTTCATTATTTGCTTTATGTTCTGTGAACTTCCCCTCTTACTGTAGCGTTTGCAGGGGAAACAATGGTGCACATGAAAGCTTAGCATGGTCTGCTTCTTTCCTGTATTCACAGCCTTTACACAAAACAATATCCTTGTTGAGATTAAATTTCAAGAGTTGGTCTCAATCCAAAAGTGAATTGCCTTGGAGAAGCTGAAGAAAATATAACAAGATGTATTTGATTTACATGACTTTTAGAAACCCCTTGTTGATTTAAAAACAATCAAAAACATAAATACTCTAGAACATTAGTAATTTAGAAATGAGTACATGTACTTTCATCAAATTATGAGGATTATAATTTAAATAGTGTCAAGACAAGAAAAAACATTTCCAAATTTTGTGATTTCTCAACTGTAACCAAAACAGAAGGAGCTACATGGTCCCTAGATAGCACTCTGTTTTTCCAGATTCTAAGAAAGGAAATTAAAGAACAAAATTAATATTAAGAAGATATAATAGGGTTTTCTTTTACAAACAGTAGGTAGGTTAATCAGTTCAGTTCAGTCGCTCAGTTGTGTCCGACTCTTGGCGACCCCGTGGACCGCAGCACACCAGGCCACCCTATCCTTCACTAGTTCCCTGAGTTTACTCAAACTCATGTCCATTGAGTCAGTGATACCATCCTACCATCTCATCCTCTGTCGTCCCCTTCTCCTCCTGCCTTCAATCTTTCCCAGCATCAGGGTCTTTTCCAATGAGTCAGTTCTTCACATCAGGTGGCCAAAGTATTGGAGTTTCAGCTTCAGTATCAGTCCTTCCAATGAACATTGGTTAATATGAACCATATATTTTAATATTAGTGGATTTTATTAATCACTGGCTAATCTTAGAACAAAGATAAAGAAAATTTTGGAAACACTATGATAAAGTAATACCTATAAAGCTATGATAATACTAATAATACTATGATAAAACAAAACAATGACAACTGTAAAAAGCAAGTACAAAAGACTGAATGGCAGATTTGTAGTTTACACTGACCGATAGTACAATACCTATGTGGACAACCAAGCTGGCAGGCAGTGACGTTATTTAAAAGAATATATTTTCTCTTATTGAATTTAGGAGAGCAAAAGTTGATACATTTTCCTCCCAAAGTCTGTTTTTCTACATACTTCTCTTTATTAAAAAAAAAAAAAAAGGCAGGATAGTGCCTGCTCAAAAGAAATCATGAGTGGGAAGCTCATACTCTGAATTCTTATTTTAATAAAATGAATATATGAGACTAGCTGGTTCATGCAAGAGATGTTCGTAAACCTGTTCTTGGAGTAATTTGTACTCTTCCTTTTACAAATGAAGCCCATTACCTGGAAAAGTTGTTCGTTTTACATTTCCCCTCTTATTAGCATGTTTTCAGGAAAACAGTGGTGTTCATGAAAGCATGTCCTATCACGCTCTGTTTTCACTTATTCATAACTTTCCCACAAAAAGCTCTCTTTTAGATTAACTTTCTAGGCTTGGTTTCAACCCAGAGCTAAATTACTCCAGAGAAGCAACATCCTTTCCAAGCTCAACTGTTCACTTTAGCAGGTGGATAAGGACAAAGAAGTTTCAGCCCCTAGTACACATCTTCCATCCAGCCTCTTGGATTAGATTTAAGCCTCAGTGACTTGAGAGCTGAAAGCCAGCTACTCCAGAGGCCATTTTCGGGAGAGAATGGGGTTTCATGGACCAAATAATTGTGCTCCAAAAGAAAAAAAAAATGAAATGGAACAGTGAATTGGCGAGAAGACCCATTGCCTCACTTCTGTGTAAAACTCACGGGCATTAGCTGTGAGTTATTATCCAGTTATTATATGAGTTATTATCCAGTTAGGATAGATTGCATTATGCTGTGATGACCCCAAGCAATCCCAAAAGGGTTTTGCTATTGTGACTCATTTGTTTGGCTGACTGTTGGCCCTTCTTTTTGCTCTCTAGCCCACTACTGCAGATCATCAGGGGTCTCTGGTTCCCCTCATCTTCACTTTAGCACCAAAGTTGATGGAACAGCTTGTCTGGGATGTTGCTGTCCGTGGGCCAAGGAAAGAGAGGTGGTAATTCGCAACACTTATAGCCTCTGCCAAGCTTGTGCATCCGTTCCACTGGCCAAAGAAGTCAGAACACCGAGCTTCATGTCAATAGGAAAAGAAACATAGCCATCCCCTTGACGAGATAATTTTCTTAAACAATAACGCAGTCTGCCACACGGATGTTGCTGAAATAGACAATGTGTGAATCTCTTCAGAGGTATCAAAGGGAATACAAATACCACTCTTAGACAAGTAGAGCCCTTCCTCCAAAATTCAGAGATCCTCTAATCTGGGATCTGTCCTGACGAGGCAAAGAATTCAGAGGGCCAAAGAGAAAATCAATAAATCTGAATGCTGTTTCAGTAAAAAAAAAAAAAAAAAAATTAAAAAAAAACTTCCCTTGTGGGACCTACCATTCAGTGAGAGAAGATGAATGAGTAAATGAATTGAAAAATATGTTTCAGTAGNAAAAAAAAAAAAAAAAAAAAACAATTTTAAAAAAAAAAAAAAAAAAAAAAAAAAAAAGTTTTTAAAATCTGAGACACTGTTAGCAGTATTAAAGAAGAAGAATGAGAGAAAACACTAACAATAATATCAGAATACAAAGAGAAAATGGTGACGGATCCTAGAGACATTAAAATGATAATACGGAAGCATAACTAACTTGCCATTCAATATGTAACACAGATAAAGAACAGATTCCTTGAAGGACAAATCTTATCACAATTGACAAATGAAGAAACAGAAAATCTAAATAAATGGAGAAATAGTCTATGTTCATGGGTTGAAGCCTCAGTATTTAATGTGTCAACTCTCCCCAAATAAATTTTGTAGAGTCAATGCAATTCCAATCAACATGCCAACTGTTTTTTAAGAAGAAAAAAAAAAGTTTACTGTAAAATACAAAGAAAGCAAGAGATCTATATCAGCCTAAACAAGCCTAGACTTAGGAGCACAAAATTGGAAGACTCACAAATAAAATTGTTTCTACGACTTACTATAAAGCTTCAGTAATCAAAAGAGAATGGTATTTTGGCAAGGATAGAGAAATAGATCAATGGAACAAAATAGATACAAAACAGAACATATACGAAAATGTGTTCAGTTGACTGTCATCAAAGGCACCAGGAGTACTCAAGAGGGAAAAAGTATTTTCCTAAAATAACTGGATAAATGGATTTTTGCTTGCTTTATTTTGTTTTCGATAGATGCATGTTAACAAATGGGTCTCAACTCCTAAACTAGCATCAATACAAATGATAGTTTGAAATAGTTCAGGGACTTAAATGTAAAAATTAAACGTGTAACATTGAGAAGAAAACAGTAAATTATGTGCAAATCTTCCTGGTAGGCACTATTTTCTCAAAGAATACACAAAACATATTTTAAATGTTTTTATGCTTATGTATTGTTTCTCCGTTTAAATGTTTATGCTTTTAAACATGCAGAAAAATATAAATATATTGAACATCAAAATAAAGAGAGTACCTCTGTTTATAAATAGAAGACGTTAGGAAAATGTAAAAGCAAGTCACTGAGTCACAGAAAATATCTTGCATGGCCATGGTGGTGGTTTCATAGCTAAATTGTGTCCAACTCTTGCGATCCCATGGACTGTAGCTTGCCAGGCCCTTCTGTTCATGGGATTCTGAGGCAAGAATACTGGAGTGGGTTGCCATTTCGTTCTCCAACATATTTTATATATACACATATCTGACATAGGACTTGCATCCAAAATAGAGAATGATCTATCATTTAATAGAGAAAGATAAATAACTCAACAAAAAATTGGCAAAAGACGAGCAGTGACTTAAAAAACAGAGAGAGATGTACAAAAAGCACATAAAGCACTCAAGTCATCAGGGAAATTCACGTGAAATCCACAGTGAGGTATCATTTCTCACCTACTAGAGTTGCTAAGACAAAATAGAAAAACACATGAACACATTAAAGTCGTGAGGATGCAGAATTAATGGAACTCTCGTGCATTTCCTTGTGGGAGCATAAAATAGTACAGTAACTTCAGAAGAATGTTTGGCAGAGCCTTGTGAGGTTAAGATGCACCTACTCTGAATCAGCAAGTTCTCTTCTTTACATGCATCCCAGAGAGACAAAAACGGGTGTGTATGGAAGATGTGTGCAAGTATGCTTCTGTCGTATATTTAAGAAGACTCTTGAGAGTCCCTTGGACTGCAAGGAGATCCAACCAGTCCATTCTGAAGGAGATCGGTCCTGGGATTTCTTTGGAAGGAATGATGCTGAAGCTGAAACTCCAGTACTGTGACCACCTCATGCAAAGAGTTGACTCATTGGAAAAGACTCTGATGCTGGGAGGGACTGGGGGCAGGAGGAGAAGGGGACGACAGAGGATGAGATGGCTGGATGGCATCACTGGCTCGATGGGCGTGCGTCTGAGTGAACTCCAGGAGTTGGTGATGGACAGGGAGGCCTGGCATGCTGTGATTCATGGGGTCGCAAAGAGTCTGACAAAACTGAGCGACTGAACTGAACTGAACTGAACTGAAGTAGTATTTAGCTGTAAACATCTACACTTAAATTTTTATATAAGCATTATTCGTAGTAGCCAAAAGGTAGCAAAACCTCAAATAGCCAGCATGTAATACAAGGATAATTAAGAAGTAACATAGTCATAGGATGAAGTATTGCTCAGCAATGAAAAGGAATGAAGTACAAATGCACACCACAGCATGGACAAACCTTGAAAACACTATGCTAAGTAAAGGAAGCCACTCACAAAAGATTAGCTATTATATTATTCCTTTTATATGGAATGTCCAGAGCAAACACTGAAGCAGAGACAGAAAACAGATTACTCATCGCTAGGGCTGCAGGGGAGGAGAATGGAAAATAATTGATGTGTGTATGAGTGTCTTTGAGGAATGATAAAATACCCTAAAATTAATTGTGACGGTGGCACACTATGAGTGAATATATTGTACGAGAAAGCACTGACGTGTACACTTAAAATGGGTGAATTGTATGGAATGTGAATTACATCTCAAGAAGAGTTTTACACGCACGTGCACATATGTAGGCACAAATAGCAAAAGCAAAATTACTGTTCCAAACGCAGTTAAGTAGAAATTCCCTAATTGGGAGTGAACGTTTTCTGAGACAACAGTGTTGTGTAGATCTGAGTTACTCAGGGTGTCACCATGTAGCACAGAAAAATCAGTCGGAATGAGCACGATGACGGAAAACACGACAGAGCCGGGAGTCTTGGTCTGCAGTCGTGCTTAGCTTTCAGCTCCTCTGGTGGCTCAGATGGTCAAGAATCCGCCTGCAAAATGGGAGAACCAGGTCCTATCCCTGGGTTGGGAAGATCCCCCGGAGAAGGGAATGGAAACCCGCTCCAGTATTCCTGCCTGGGTACAGTCTGTGGGGTGGCAAAGAGTTGGACACAAGTGAGAAACTAACACTTTCACTTTCCACTTGGGGAAAGTTGTCTAACAACTATGTACTTTGATGATCTCACCTGTAATATGAGGGTCCGAATCACAAAACCTCTGAGCTTCCCTCTGTCTCCAAAACTGTGCATTGTTTTTTGTGGTTATTTAATAACTGGATTTATACTTTCCCTACCAAAATAGAATCTTTCTGTTCAACATGCCTCCTAAATTTTTTTTCCCATTTAATACCAAGCTATCGGAAGCCTTTTTCCTAAAGTGATATAGATGATGTCTTGCTTCTGAATCAGGACAAACAGCGATCTGTTATTTGAATGCCCACTCTGGCTATTTGCTCTCTACCAATTTTCTTGGAATGGTGTCCAGTTAGAAAGAAAACACCGAGGGGATAAAATGTACATAAGGCTTCATTTTTACAGCCACAGAGGTGTTAATTTTGGATTTAGCTCTGTTTTGGAGAAATCAATCCCAAAGCATATGATATTTGCTCAGATTTTAAAACATCTGAATACCAGTTGGCCAGTAACAGAGAGATTTGTTATTCACGCTCTTCTTGACACATAATGCATTTCCAAACATAAAATAGCAACCTCCAACCATGCAGAATAAAGTGGTTCCAATGCATTACTAAGAAATTGAATACTACATCAGTGGGGTAGAGAATGGACTTCGAATGGAGGGTACATTAAATTGTGCGTAGTTGTCCATAATATTGAGTCTCAGGGAGGGATGGGGCCAAACTGTTTAAAATCTTCTCACTCCGGCAAAGGTCAGTGCCTCCATAAAGTGGGAGAAGATGCATTTCAAACCCTTTATTACTAATAGGAGAGTCCATTATTGTGTGAGTTATTGATGCTTACGGTGGAAAGTCTGGAAATTGAATTCCTACGTTTCACACATAACCACAGAAACTCACACCAGATATTTTTGTATATTGGTTTTTAAAAACTTTCTTTTAGAATTATGTCTAAACTCTTTACATTTCTTTTCTTTTCCAATTATTGAATGGCAACAAGAATAGCTAGTATTTTGCTTAAGGATCCTTCTTTGCCCAGTGCAAATTCCACAGTAATGACGTGTGTTTTACCTGCGAAGCACGTATTATCAATGCTTCTGCAGTACAGCTCCTTTCTGAAATATCTGACTATATGACCTGCAAGGGAGAGGTGAGGCTGCCATAAACCGTGAGAGAGAGAAACACTCTGAAGTTCCCTAGGGGCTGACAATAAAGACATCCTCAGTAGGGAATGAGGTGTCCTTTGGGACCCCAGGACACTTGAAGACATCACGCTAGAGTTCTTTCTGCCTCACCCTTCACTCTGAATAATTACACACAAATCAAACCAAATCAGAAGGCCTAGGTGGAGAAATGTTATCAGAAGAAACCTGACTCCTGAAGCAAGAAAAGTAGGAGGGGAGACCTGGAGTCTCCTTTAGACAATGTTTACGAGCCGATTGCAAGCGGCTTTTCTTCTCCACCAGGAAAGCTGGCACGAATGAAACTCTCCCTCTTTTCCTCTCTTCCTTCTGTCCTCCCTACCCCTCTCTCGTTTCTATTGTGTGTGTGTGTGCACTCAGTCGTGTCTGACTCTTTGCAACCCCATGGACCGTGGCCCACCAGTCTCCTCTGTCCATGGGATTTGCCAGGCAAGAAGGCTGGAGTGGGTAGCCTTCCCTCCTCCAAGAGATCTTCTCGACCCAGGGATCAAACCCACATCTCTTGCACGTCCTGCATTGGCCGGTAGATTCCTTACCACTGTGCCACCTGGAAAGCCCCTTGAACTTTCCATCTTTTGTACCAAAACACACACAAACTCAATCCTAAAGAACATTTCAAATATTTGAAGACCAATATCATGTCTATTCAGGATTGAATTGTGTCCCCATAAAATGTATATGTTAAAATCCTCAACCACCCCCATCCCAGTGCCTCAGAATATGATGTTTTTGGAAATAGGGCCATTGCAGATGTATTCTGTTTGTGGTTATACAATAGAGCCTGTATGCTAAGTAGCTTCAGTCATGTTCAACTCTTTGTGACCCCATGGACTGTAGCCTACCAGGCTCCTCTGTGCACGGGATTCTCCAGGCAAGCATACTGGAGTGGGTAGCCGTTCCCTTCTCCAGAGCATCTGTTCAACTCAGAGACTAAGCCCAGGTCTCCTGCATTGCAGGCAGATTCTTTACCACATGAGCCACCAGGGAAGCCCAGTATTTTCACCTATCCCTCCCCCCATTCCACACACGCCCCGTGCCTCCTCTTCTTCCAATGGCAGAGATTCTAGAACCTTCTCTGTACCTAGAAACTACAGAAATGGTTTGCGTTCTTCCTCAATTAAAAAGGAAACAACACATCTTGCCCTTTGCAGTTGTTCTCAGCCCCAATCACACAGATCACCTCATCTCATGACTGAGCTCATCGTGTTTTTCATAAGAAACATCTCATGAAGTAATTTGATAATTTACAACTGGGTGCAAATATTTAGTGTTACTTATGCCAGATTTTGTATGCCATGTTGAAACTTCAAACTTAATGACAGACTTTAATTAGAACAATCTAGGGTTCACACAGCTTAAATTAAAGTGAGGCATAAGAAGCATACCAGCTAAACGATTTTTGCTATTTCAGAGAGAAAATATTTTCCTAAAATAATTTTCTGTGCAGACACTTAGATCACCTGCCTTTAAAGCCTTTCAAGATTGCTTTTCTCATAACCCAGTTCCTTAGTTACAAATCACAATTGTCAGTGGTTTGCAAGGAGTTCAGGGCCTTGGGGTTTAGCAGGTTTATTCTCAGGAACTGTTTTGTCTGGGCTTCCCAGCCCTCCAGGGGTTAAGGCAGCACTGACCTGTTCTGACTCATTTCTACCCTCTCTTCTGAATCTCTCTTGCCAACCCACAGGTTGTGCCAAACATCAGTATGTTTTGTGAGGAAGCATCAACTCCGTCCCTTTTATGCTGAAATGCCCACCTTCCCATGTATTAAGTACTTGCTTGTTGTTTAGGCTTCCCTGGTGGCTCATCTGGTAAAGAATCTGCCTGGAATATGGGAGACCTGGGTTCGATCCCTGGATTAGGAGGATCCCCTGGAGAAGGTAACAGCTACCCACTCCAGTATTCTGGCCTGGAGAATTCCACGGACTGTATCGTCCAGGGGGTCACAAAGAGTCGGACACAACTAAGCAAATTTCACACTTGTTGTTTAGTCCCTAAGTCCTGTCCAGCTCTTTGTGATCCTGTGGACTGTAGCCCGCCAGGCTCCCCTGTCCATGGGGTTCTCCAGGCAAGAATACTGGAGTGGGTTGCCATTTCCTTCTCCAGGGGATCTTCCCAACCCAGGGATCAAACCCAGGTCTCCTGTACTGCAGGCAGGTTCTTTACCATCTGAACTACCAAGGAAGCCCCATTTAGTGACTAAGTCATTTCATTTAATATTTTAAGTATTATTATTCCTCTCCATTTGTAGTGTGAAAACTTCAGCTTGAAAAGCTAGATTGTTTACATGTTCATGTTCATAGCAATATTTTATAACTATTATTCATAATAGTTAAAATGTAGAGGTGAGCCAAGTGTCCACTGACAGATAAATGGACAAGCGAAATGTCCTATATGCATACCGTGGACTATTATTCAACCTTTCAAAGGGAGGGAATTCTGACATACGCTGCAACACGGATAAACCTTGAGGATATTTTGCTAAGTAAAATAAGCCAGTCAAAACAAGACAGATAGTGAAAACAGCAGGAAGGACTTGGTGTATACCACAGGGCAGGGAAGGTCCCCTGGAGGAGGGCACTGCAGCCCACTCCAGGATTCTTGCCTGGAGAATCCCCATAGACAGAGGAGCCTGGTGGGCTGTGGTCCGTGGGGTCACAAAGAGTCAGACAGGACTGAGAGACCAAGCACATATACACACACATACATACACATATATATACACACCCGAATCGCTTTGCTGTGTATCTGAAAACTAACAAAACATTGCAAAGTAACTATACATCAATCAATCATCAGTCAGTAGCCTTATCTATGTAAGGTAATAAAACTATATCACCTTTCAAGACAATGTTTACCTAAAAGCTTTTAGAAATTGAAAAACAAATCCACTTGGCATTAAAGAAAAAAATCTTGGGCGTAATAGGGCTGCTCGACAAAAGTTGACTTTGCAGCAGACTCTGCTGCAAACCACTTCCTTAAGAA
Source organism: Neotragus moschatus (assembly GCA_006410615.1). NCBI lineage: Eukaryota > Metazoa > Chordata > Mammalia > Artiodactyla > Bovidae > Neotragus > Neotragus moschatus. Next base: position 1,179,643 of record SJYA01001712.1, on the reverse strand, counting down.
ATAGCTTAAACTGTTTAAATTAAATTATTCTATGGAGAATACCTATGACACATATTCTATCTCTAGAACTGGAAAACCTAATTTATATATTAACTGATTCACAGTTTATAGTAATCTGTGTATATTTTATATAGGAAATAGTACTTCCCATTTTTAATAGATAGATGTATAAGAGTTTTAAACCACTTTGATGAATAGACTTTTGATCCTCTATCTTTAAATAACTCTTTTTAAAAATAAAGGGTAGCTCTTAGGCCAGGTCCAGCTGGGCAGGGTGTAAAATGCAGTGAACAAATCCATAAGTATCCTGTGGATTGAAGCTGTGGAACTGGGCAGTCAAGGCGGTTCAGACCCTAGTCGTCTGCATGTTCTCAACCAACCGGGTAATTGAAAGAAGATTTAAAATGGGCAAAAGGAGATTGGATGGCAAGCAGGGGTTAGAAAGCATAGACATGGCATTTCTTCTCCTGGATGTGCAAAAACACATATCAACACTCAGCCTGTATCTGTGAGCAACCCTTCTGCCTCTGGGAGAAACAAAGGTAAATATGGGTGTGGGTAACAAGATATTTCAGGAATACATTGTTCAAACTCGTCTGTTCACCAGCTGCGAGGTGAGGCCACGGCTTATCTTCTAGGTGCGCCTGATAACTCCTATGTCAACAATACTTTGACCTAGAGAGAGAGAAAAAAAAATTACTACTGATTTATAAAAACTGCCTTCACAAAATTATTAGGCTTTTGGTTCCTTAGTCTGATTTTCAATCATCTTCTTTTCAAAAATCTTCTTCTTGTTAAAAAAAATATTTATCTGTTTGGCTGTTCCAGGTCTTAGTTCCCAGGTGCAGATTCTAGTTCCCTGACCAGGGATCAAACCAGAGCCCCCAGCTGCACTGGCAGCATGGAGTCTTAGCCACTGGACTGCCAGGGACGTCCCTGATACTCAGTCTTCTGATCGTATCTGTAAAGAAAAGCAAAGAGACCAGGCCACGAGGGGGTGGAGATTGGATACAAAGACCTCAGGGAAAGGAGGACGTGGGTGACCTATGATGCAAACGTGTACAACATCTGTTGCCTCCCTCGTTCAAGCTCCTACAATTCGTAATACATCTGCTGACTTACTCAGCTAATATGTTGTGGTGCCTTCTATAGCTAGTGAGGGTTTCCCAGGTGGCTCAGAGGCAAAGAATATGCCCATCAATGCAGCTTCAGTCTCTGAGTCGGGAAGATCCCTTGGAGAAGGAAATGGCAACTCACTCCAATATCCTCGCCTAGGAAATCCCAGGGACAGAGGAGCCTGGTGGGCTACAGTCCATGTTAAGTTGCTTCATTCATATCTTGACTCCGCGACCCCGTGAACTGTAGTCCCTGCAGGCTCCTCTATCCGTGGTCTACGGTCTATGGGGTTGCAAAAGAGTCGGACATGACTCAGTGACTCAACAACAGCATAGCCAGGGGACAGATGAGTCAAGATATTGTCTCTACTTGATCGGTTCCAGAATACAGACTCTCAGGATTGAAAAGCACATTTTTGCTCAGTGACCCAGCTAAGATGAAGAAGCCCTTCTATGAATACAAAACCTCTGCCAAAGCTTAGATCTTTGCCTAAATCTTTGCCACCCCAGAGATAGCCTTCATGGCTAAGATGAATTTGTCTTTTGACAAATCCTGCTGCTAAACCACATTTTTCCTTGTCATATTTATGCCGTAGATGTTATTTGTTTGTGTGAAAGTAAGTGCACTGTCTTACATCTATCCCCATTAAATACCAGCTTGAGAAAAAAAAAAAATCGTTGCATTGTTTCCGCTTATTAAGAACTCCTTAAAGCCAGAAGCATTCATTAACTCTCCCAACATCGAGTTGTTTGCATACATATGACAAGCAGGCCTGCCATAATTTCACCTGACTTGTCATAAAAGTGTTGACCAAGGCAGAGTCATATTCCTGAAACACAAGTTAGCCTGCCAGGCCGAACCTCTGATGGAAGCATCTGGAGTTGACACTGCAAGCTTCACCACCAGGGCTCTACTTGCACGCCATTTTAGTAACTGATTCATTGCCAATCAAACTGTAGGATAAAAGACTGTAAGAATCCCCACTAATGAAATAGTGGTGAATTTCACAGAAAATAAATTTTTTCTTTAGTCCCCAAATATACATTGGGTCTTAACAGAGATTAACTGTGCTTGCTGACTTACCAAAGACTCCCAGTTCACACCTAGTACCCTGGATCAATCTTGAAGCATCCTGGAATGGACGGCAAGCTAAATGTTCATGGTTCCTGTGTTATCGGCAATGGAATGGCTGGGCCATATTTCTGTAACTATGCCCCTTCCATCGTAAAATTCCCCAGGCCGCTTCTCAAGCAGGAGCAGGAAGGCAGATTTCTCCCCTCCTTGGAACATCTGCTGAGTTCTTTCGCACCTCTGCCACCACCAAATGATGAATACTTGAGGGCCACCATCAGTCATTACTTTATTCTTAGCAGCCAATCAGGTGACTGAAACTTATAGGCACTCAGTTCATATCTACTGAGTGAAAACCATTCATCAACGATCTAACGTGTCCAGTGCCATTCTGTGACTATGAAAGTATTCTCAGGACAGGGAAGACATGTGGATGGAAATGTGAGTTCTTTCATCTCTGGGCTTTATTTGTCTCTTGGCGCAACCTATTTTGAGGATTTTATTTTCTCCGTTCGTTTAAGTTTTCAGCCTGCCATCTTGGCCTTCTAGGTAACAAATAGCATCTTACCTTCTAGCATGAGGCCTCTTTAGGCTTTCATTAAGTGATGGCTCCCCTTGCCATGACTGATTGCAGCCGTGAAATTAAAAGATGCTTCTTCCTTGGAAGGAAAACTATGACCAACCTAGGCAGCGTATTAAAATACAGAGACACACTTTGCCAACAAAGGTCCGTCCAGTCAAAGCTATGGTTTTTCTAATAGTCATGTACAGATTTGAGAGTTGGACCATAAAAAAGGCTGAGCACTAAAGAATTGATGCTTTTGAACTGTGGTGTTGGAGAAGACTCTTGAGAGTCCCTCGGACTGCAAAAAGATCAAGCTAGTTAATCCTAAAGGAAGTCAGTCTTGAATATTCATTGAAAGGATTGATGCTGAAGCTGAAGCTCCAATACTTTGGCCACCTGATTCAAAGAACTAACTCACTGAAAATGACTCTGATGCTGGCTAAGATTGAAGGCAAAAGGAGAAGGGAGTGGTAGAGGAGGAGATGTTTGGATAGCGTCAATGACTCAATGGACATGAATTTGAGCAAATTCTGGGAGACACTGAAGGACAGGGGAGCACGGTGTGCTGCAGTCTGTGGGGCCGAAAAGAGTCAGACACAACTTGGTGACAGAAAAATAATAAACCCCTTGCAAAGATCACGGGCATCTGCAACTGATCAGAAACATGACTTCTGTCCTCCCGGCTGCTCTCTCTATATACATGACTAAAGCATTAAGATTTAATGACCAGATCTATGGGTGGGAACTTCTGGTCAGAGACCATGGTCTTTCATTTCTGTTCACTCATATTTGTCTACTCAAATCTGGACGACCACATAGCATGCTATTTTGTTTGTTTCCCATGACATTGATTTAAAAATTATCTGCACAAAAAGGAAAAACAAGTGTAAACACAACTCATTCAAACTTCAAAGAAAAATCCTATATTTAGTCTCTTTAATTATGGTCTGTTGTTGGAAAAGGGAAAGCGAAAGTCGCTCAGTCATGTCCGATACTTTGTGACCCCGTGGACTATACAATCCATGGAAATCTCCAGATCAGAATACTGGAGTGGGTAGTCGTTCCCTTCTCCAGAGGATCTTCCCAACCCAGGGACTGAACCCAGGTCTCCCACATTGTAGGTGGGTTCTTTACCAGCTGAGCCACCAGGGATGCCCCTCTTGTTGGGAGTGAAAGTGAAAGTGAAGCTGTTCAGTCATGTCCGACTCTTTGCGACCCCATGGACAGTAGCCTGCCAGTCTCCTCTGTCCATGGGATTTTCCAGGCAAGAATACAGGAGTGGGTTGCCAGTTCCTTCTCCAGGAGATCTTCCCAACCCAGGGATTGAACCTGCATCTCCCACATTGTAGGCAGACTGTTTACCGTCTGAGCCACCAGGGAAGTCTTGTTGTTGGGAGGCAATCCTCAAATCACCATTTCATGCCTTTCAAGGCATTTTGTTTAATTTACTTAAAAACTCATTACTGATTCCCTACTGTGTGTGTCACGTATATTTCCCTATACTTTCTGAACAACAGGAAAAATGAAATATTCAAATGGTACAGCATTTGTCTCTAAAAGGAAAAACCTTCTGAGATGAAATCTTGGTGCCTTGGCTAGCAGATGCCAGAGATGCAACTTATTTTTAGAATAATTTTAGGCTCACTACAGAAAACAGTTGAGTGCAATTTCATGAAGTCCTCTGGTTTCCATGGCAAATGGGGCCATTATTTCTTCTGAAACGGAAGGCTTTTACTTACACTTTCCAAATGCTTTTCATATTGTGCCAAAAACTCAAGTCAATCCAGAAACAAGTACACTAGTGGCTTATTGTTAAAAGCAGTTCTTAAGTAAAAATGTGCAGCAGGTCAAAGTGACCTTCTATTCAGGCCCGTGGAGAACACTGAATAATACACTCCAGTCAAAAGGCATGCGTGTATGCAGACAGCGGGACATAGGAGGAGTTTTAATGATCTGAAGCCCTTCATTGTGTTGTGTTATAAAAACAATAAGTTAGACATTCTCCATGAAAGCAGTAACGATTCTGTCTTAAGATACAAGATGCAGGCTCTGAGCATCACATATATGCAAATCCATTTAATACTTAATATGCACTCTGCCTATTAAAACGTAAACCATAAAAACTATGTGATTTTGTAAGCTCTGCTTAATTTCATGATAGGCGATGATATTTCTTCCTTAGAGGATCCTGGAATTGTTAATATTGAATATTAAATGGATGTTGGAAACGCAACTAATTAGCCTAATAAATATCAACATGGTGCTTACATGGCTTACTGGGCGTTTTTCTTGTTAAAAAAAAAAAAAAAAACACTGTTGCTATGGGAAATCACAAATTAAGACCTCTGGATAAAAAATGGAGTTGAATCACCTTTTCCTTTCAGCGTAGACTGTAGTCTACTGTGTCAATTTTAAAATTAATGCAGGTAAATCTAAAATCATGTTAATACTAAATTATATTCTTCAATTAACATCAGTGTTTATGAGTCCTCTTTCTGACTGCCTGTTTAACTATACTGACTGCAGTATCTATGGGAACTGTGTGGTGACTAGCATAGGACTAACATTTATATGTAGCTAAAAGACTCTGATGCTGGGAGGGACTGGGGGCAGGAGGAGAAGGGGACAACAGAGGATGAGATGGCTGGATGGCATCACTGACTCAATGGACATGAGTCTGAGTGAACTCTGGGAGTTGGTGATGGACAGGGAGGCCTGGCGTGCTGCGATTCATGGGGTTGCAAAGAGTTGGACACGACTGAGCGACTGAAATGAACTGAACTGAATATGTTTGTGTGTGTGTGTATTAGTCACTCAGTCTTATCTGATTCTCTGTGACCCCTTGGACTGTAACCTGCCAGGCTCTTTTGTCGGTGGAATTCTCCAGGCAAGAATACTGGAGTGGGTTGCCATTTCCTTCCCCAGGGGATCTTCCTGACCTAGGAATTGAACTCCGATCTTCTGTTTTAGGAGGCAGATTTTTTTTTTTTTAAACTGTCTCAGCCACTAGGGAAGTCCATGCAACTAATATATAACTACTCAAAGAGGGGCTACAATTATACAAATATTAATCTGTTTTTGATATGTGCCTTGGAAGAACTTATCGGCTTAAGTGAGAAGAGCAAGTTCTATCTGCCTGCTGACCACTGACCTACAGAATCTAGATTTCAGTACAGATTGTCAGTGTTAGTCCAACCAGCTGTTAATCCTTATTCTATATCCGAAGCTTTGAAGCCAGCTTGCTACTTCCCCTTTCAGCTTCTCTTTTCTATATCAACATAAGAAGCTCTATTTTCATTCTTTCAAGATCTCAAATCACATTGGTTGATATAGTAACCCTAAGCTTCTCCTGATCATTTTTGTTTTTCCATCAATAGAATCATTTGGGAGGTAGTTTTAAACCATGGCCCATCGAACACGGATGTACCAGCCTAGCTGGGACTCTATGTTACCGAATAAACATAAATCATAAAGAATTGGCAGTTCACTTCAAAAGCGTGATTCACAAACATATGCTACCTACTCCAGCATCCAGGATGAGCGGGTACCAGGAGAATTGCCATGGCTGGAGATAAGAATCATGCAGGCCTCAGCGTCATGAGACGGTTTTACTTTTCTGATGGGTATTCTGTGCCACACTCTGCACCTCTTTTGCAAAATAATGCCTTTGGGTCAAAGTACGGGCTGTTAGGCACTTTGAGTAATTTGAATAGCTTTATTTGAGCATTGGAGAAGACAATGGCACCCCACTCCAGTACTCTTGCCTGGAAAATCCCATGGATGGAGGAGCCTGGTAAGCTGCAGTCCATGGGGTCTCTAGGAGTTGGACACGACTGAGCGACTTGACTCTCACTTTTCACTTGTATACACTGGAGAAGGAAATGGCAACCCATTCCAGTGTTTTTGCTTGGAGAATCCCAGGGAAGGGGGAGCCTGGTGGGCTGCTGTCTATGGGGTCACACAGAGTCGGACACAACTGAAGCGACTTAGCAGCAGCAGCAGAGATGATCATACTAAATGAAGTAAGCCAGGCGAAGGCAAATATCATATGATATCCGTTATATGTGAAATCTGAAAATAAAGATACAAATGAACTTATTTCAAAATAAAAATAGGCCCTCAGATACAGAAAACAAATTAATGGTTACCAAAGAGGAAGGAGGGTAGGGATAAATTAGGGGTTTGGGATTAACATAAATACACTGCTATGTATAAAACACACAGTCTGCAAGAACCTACTGTACAGCATAGGGAACTATACTCAATATCTTGTAAAACCCAATAATGGAAAAAATCAGAAAAAGAGTATATATAGGGGGCTTCCTAGGTGGCTCAGTGGTAAAGAATTTACCTACAATGCAGGAGATTCAGGAGACATGGGTTCAATCCCTGGTCAGGAAGATCTCCTGGAGAAGGAAATGGCAACTCACTCCAGTATTCTTGCCTGGAGAATCCCAAGGACAGAGGAGGCTAGTGGGCTAGTCTATAGGGGTAGCAAAGGGTCTGACACAACTTAGTGACTAAACAACCACCCCTACAATGTATATATGAGACATTACTTTGCCAACAAAGGTCCGTCTAGTCAAGGTTATGGTTTTTCCAGTAGTTATGTATGGATGTGAGAGCTGGACTATAAAGAAAGCTGAGTGTCAAAGATTGATGCTTTTGAACTGTGGTGTTGGAGAAGACTCTTAAGAGTCCCTTGGACTGCAAGGAGATCCAACTAGTCCATCCTAAAGGAGATCAGTCCTGGATGTTCATTGGAAGGACTGATGCTGAAGCTGAAACTCCAGTACTCTGGCCACCTCATGCGAAGAGTTGACTCATTTGAAAAGACCCTGATGCTGGGAAAGTTTGAGGCCAGGAGGAGAAGGGGATGACAGAGGATGAGATGGTAGGATGGCATCACCGACTCAATGGACATGAGTTTGAGTAAGCTCCAAGCATTGGTGATGGCCAGGGAAGCCTGGCATGCTGCAGTCCATGGAGTCACAGAGTCGGACATGACTGAACTGAACTGATGAATATATCACTTTGTTGTACACCTGAGACAAGCATAGCATTGTATTGTAAACCAACTATACTCCAATTAACAAATATGCTGCCCATCTCTTCAGAGCTCAGATGTGTCTCACAGTTTCCTATGGGAACCTCTATGCTGCCCATTTTCCTAAAACGGGAAATCTGTCTCTTGCTATATTTCCCTTAGCTCTTTCAGCTTTCCCTCAATTTCCACTAGAAACTAAGGAGAATCAACCAGAAGCCTTTGGCTATCTTTTTGGGGAAGGGAGAGAATGTCTACACCATGTGGATCTAGCCCAGCCTTCTTGAATCTGAAGACATCTGTGAAAATGACACTTGGGCTGACTGGTTTGAGGAGTGAGGTGGAGATGGACAAGCTTCCTGGTGTCCAGAACAGGGATTTCAGTCTTGCACAGGGCGAGCTTCCCCTCCTTTCCTTCCTATACACCCGTGTCTCCATGAGGCCTCATCAAAACCTTTCCAAAGAACAAGACAAAAATCACAGTTTGACCTGATTTAGTCCACAGTTTCCTTTCACTTTCTTTTAATAACTTCTTCATCTCTCATTTTAGAAAATATGATAATAATTCAAAACAGGTTCTAGCCAAGGCATTGTTTGATTTAAGAAGCTGAGTAGATACATGTCCCATTAGGGCACAAAGTCTCAAGTGCAAGAATCTGGTTGAAAAAAAAAAAGGAAGATTAGGATTTATGAACTGCTTTGATGGTAAAGATTCAGGGCTAGACAGCATGACAACACATCCCAACGTGCAGAAGGAGGAAGACAATCCAGGGCAGCCCTGCCTTCCACATGTCTACCTAGAAGGAAACTTGGGGCAGAAGTAAACTGGAGGATGGAAAGAGAAGTAGGTAACTTTTCTTGAAACTCATGAGCTTAGCAAACTCAGCGTTTTCACCAAGACCAAGTGTTTATTTGGGGTGCTGGAGTAGATAAGAGGCAATTCCAAGAGGGGCAAAATGTCTGTCCAACCAGCCCTGGGAAGCAAACCAAACCAAGTACTCCTCTCAGTCCCCAGGAACCAGGTGAGCACGCAGTGGGGCGAAGGTGGTGGCGGGACCATGGCTCACCTGCACAGAAGCCTGAGAAGAGCGAGAGAGCGGAGTAAAGCAAGCCGGGAGCTCTGGGGCGTGAAGATGAACCAGACGCACTGGCTTCAGGAGGTGTGCAGTGATGTCTGTGAATCACCCAGCAGGTTCACCAGCAGGCTGAAGGAGGCCTAGAATCCCGACACTAAAAATGGGAAAAATAATATTGGCTCCTTTAGTTCTCTTTTAATAAATATTCTCTATATTGCTGTTTTCCCAACTTGAGAAATGAGACTGGTTTTTAAGACCATGATGGCTTTTTAAAAATGAGAATTCAGAGACTTCCTAGGTGGTCCAGCGGTTAACATCCTCATGGCGAGGGGCACAGCCAAAGAAAAAGAAAAAAAATCAGAATACATAGGTCTGAATATGTACATTATGCATGGAAAATTTACAGAAGAATACATAAAAAACACATTTTCATTCACCTTACAGATGAAATTTGGGGTGTGTAGACACACTATCTTTGGGTGAAGAATTAAATGGTCAAAGTGGGGCATTCAGTTTTCACAGGTCATAGTGTTATTATTTGGATAAAGGAAAGTCTGCACCATTTGTTTGGAGGCCAGTTTTTAATGGAAGCCTGCTGACGCTTATTGCTTCTAGTCCTCACTCGCTTCTTGCAGTTTAAGAATTTTTTAAAATTTCTGCTCTGTAACTTGCTAACTCGGTTTTCTCCTGCAAATGTATTAGCTAACTCCTCATGCTTCAATTAGTTATCAATAAAATTAAGACAACATTGCTTGCTGGTCAAGGACTTTGTGCGTGTGTGCTAAGTTGCTTCAGTCGTGTCCGACTCTTTGCAACCCCACGATGTGCAGCCCACCAGGTTCCTCTGTCCCAGGGATTCTCCAGGCAAGGAGACTGGAGTGGGCTGCCATGCCCTCCTCCAGGGAAGGATTTTGTAAGGGTTTAATATATATGCTTGATAAATGCTTAGTAGAACTTCTGGTGACTGATAAAATTGGATTATTAAATGTATACATTCATGGTGCTAGCTGACTTAACTGCCCAGGTTCTTATAGAGCTCAATTGATAACATCGTATTTGGAATTCTCTAGAAGAAAGAACACTTTGGCTCTTCAGTAAGGACAAAATAAATTCAGAAACTAGTACAGACTCTGAATGAAGAGATACGCAAGTGACAAACGGTGTACATAAACTAGGATTGTGCACTGTGAGTGGACTGTAAGTAGAGTCATTAAGAAAACTGAAGGAAATATTTTTAGGAAGTATTGAAACCAAATGATTAAGAGTATAGACTCTTGCTATTTGCACATAAAAAACATATATATATGTATATATACATGGGGCTTCCCAGGTGGCACCAGTGGTAAAGAAGCCACCTGCCAATTTAGGAGACAGACAGGAGTTCAGTCCCTTGGTTGAGATGATCCCCTGGAAGAGGGCATGGCAATCCACTCCAATATTCTTATTCTTGTTGTAAAATTCCATGGACAGAAGAGCCTGGCAGGCTCCATAGGGTCCATAGGGTCGCACAAAGTCAGACACAGCTGAAGCGACTTAGGAGGTATGTATGCATACATACATATGTATAAACAGATAATTTAATGATTCAAGTATATATGATGATGGATACATTTTTGGAAAGAATTCTATTATTTCCTTTTTCCATGTCATAAATGATCCTCTTACCCCATTATTCCCAACATGAGGTTAATTACACGTTTATGTTGCCAGACACAAGATTTATTACCACTTTTGGAAGCTATCAAAGATCCAAAAACTAGATGGTTCGGTCTATGGCAAACGGTACAGAATATTTTGGATAAAACAGCTTTCTACTATTTTTTTCCTTACTTTACACTCTGATTTGTTGAATAGCTATTCTCCACGGCGTTGAGCTTCTAAGAAAAACCTTCTGCAGGGACACGCACACAAGCACCTGCTGCTCTTGCTCAGTCGCGGAGCTGTGCTCAGCTCTTCGCGATCCTGTGGACTGGAGCCCGCAGGCTTCCCTGCCCTTTACTCTCTCGAGGAGTATGCCCAGACTCACGTTCAATGAATTGGTGACGCCACACAACTCTCCCACCCTGTTGCCTCCTTCTCTCCCTGCTTTCAGTCTTTCGCAGCATCAAGGCATTTATTTTCACTTAAAATTTCACCCATGATTTTCTTGAAAAGCACTAAAGTTTCCGTAGCTTCTATAAAGAGCCAAACTGGTAGATAATGACCTCATTGCTTTTTCTGTGTTCCTTTGCTCTCTCCTCCTTTCATTGACATGTGTGCACACACAGAAACATGTGTACATGTGCAAACACATACACGCAGCTGCGAGACACTCATTGGCCAAAAAAGTGAAGGAATGTTGTAACCCATTACCCATTGCTTCCTGGGGCTCTTTACTGTGCCTAAAATTAGAGAAATCCACACTAAATTTAGAACAGGCTTCTCATTACAACTGTAGTCGATGACCACAGCTGGTGACTTAAAGGGGAAAAAAACATGTTCTAAAGCATTATTGGGCTCCACCATAGAAGCCAGTCCGAACAGAGGCGTCAGCAGCCACCCAGGGCCATTGGCTGGACAACTACTTCCAGTAACTGAGACCGGCCAATGTCTTTAAGCATTGCCCTTTTGGGGAACAGAAGAGCCCTGGTTATACACACTTCTCTTTTTTATTTCTAGCTTCTCTTCTCTGGAGTACAAAGACCACAGATTCATCCTCTAGGAACGGAGAAGGCAATGCACCCACTCCAGTACTCTTACCTGGAAAATCCCATGGATGGAGGAGCCTGGTGGGCTGCAGTCCATGGGGTCGCTGGGAGTCGGACACGACTGAGCGACTTCACTTTCACTTTTCACTCTCATGCACTGGGGAAGGAAATGGCAACCCACTCCAGTGTTCTTGCCTGGAGAATCCCAGGGATGGGAGAGCCTGGTGGGCTGCTGTCTCTGGGGTCGCACAGAGTCAGACACGACTGAAGTGACTCAGCAGCAGTGGCAGCAGCAGGAATAATTCCATCCTTCCTTGGGGAGGGAGGCTTTTCTTGTCGGCAAGTATTGTTTCATACAGTTGCCTCCTGGAGCTCTGATGGACAAATCTGAGTGCTGTTTGAATGAATTCCCTTGTGGGCTTGCATAGAGTGAGCCTGGCTCTGAGAACAGTCTGGCTCTGAGCACGTTTATTGTCCAAATTATCAAAGCACTGGAGGATTCTGGAAGGCCCCCATTTGGCAAAATTGTTCTGAGTCTCAAGTCTCTGCAGCACCTTGCAGTTACCTGGCTGAACAAAGCCACACTGTGTTTCCAAATGTCTTTCAGTTAATCAACCCATTTTCCAAAGCTCTACAAATATAAATTAAACACAGGCCACTCTTCTAAAGAGATACACTTTAGTATTGCGCTGTCCAACGAAATTCCTGCAGACCAATGATAATGGTTATAATGTTGTTGTTTAGTTGTTTGGTCATGTCAGACTCTTTAGCGACCCCATGGATGGTAGCCCGCCAGGCTCCTCTGTTCATGAGATTCTCCAGGCAAGAACACTGGAGTGGGGTGCCATTTCCTTCTCCAGGGGATCTTCCTGACACAAGGATGGAACCCAGGTCTTCTGCCTTAACACATGGATTATTTTCCACTGAGCCACCAGGGAAGTCAGGGATTTAAAAAACAGGCAGGGATATATGTAAAGTAGTCAGCTAATCATGTTGCCTAAGGAGCAGGCTGTTTCGTCTTCACCTGAGTCTCATGCCTGTGCTAAACTTTCACAGCTAAGAGGTCATGGTTTATGCCCCAGAAGTCATGGGAACCCCTGGCTCTGTCGAGGTTGACATAACTCCTGCCACATGTGGTTGAACAGCAAGAGAGAAGGAGGACTCAAGGCCCAAAGAAACTGGGAATCAGAAAACCTCAGTTCTAGACTCTGGGACTTGTGCATGTAATTTTAAGCCAGTTTGATTTCAGAATTTCAGCTCTCCACTTGTTGCAGAGGTGTTTTCAATCCCGTTCTACCTACCTTACCACATTGCTATAAAAACTAAAGGAGACATGTGGCGTGAAGCCACACTGACGTTTATAAATAATTATAGAAACACCATTTAGGGTAATTCATTCACACTTGCAAAGGTAAGGCATTCATTCATTTGGCAAACTGTCACAGAGAGCCTGTCATGTTCCCGGCTACATGTGGACTGTTGGAAGGATCTCCACTTAGATGATGCCAAGTTCAAAGTCTCTTTGAGTGAACCCCAAATCTGCCATTTCTCAAGGCTGAAAGCTATGCATCTTAAATGTTTCCTTGAGCCAGGCTCCCCACAGGAAAGCTCCATATATACATTTTTGTTCATATTGTTTTATAACTTTCTTTCTGCTACAGAAAAATAAATTCATAAGAGGGATGGATATATCATAAGCTTGTTAGGTCCTGAGAGAATAGAATAATGGGTATTAAACCCAGAGAGACCGGAATGGGACGATCAAGAGATTCCTAAATTTCTCAAGGCACTAAATAAACACATGCCATAAGAGCGCTAAATATTCAAGACATTGTAAGTGCAGATAGGACACGACACACTAACTATAGAAGAAGTCTTAAATACTTAGGACAGGCTAAATACACATAAGCACTCAGGATCCATGAGGTCATGAGCCAGTCACCCTTGGGTGACACTCATTCTGTCCCCAGACTCATCTGCCCCAGAAATACAGATAAACCCCATGGCTGTTCAGCAGGCTGGTCGGCAAACCAGAGTCATTGTCCAGGCTTACTTGTCCCTGTGACTGTCTGAGGGAGCAGGTGTGTGTCGCTGACTCAGGGCACCTTGCTCAAACGTCAGCCCGCACCATCAGCAGGAAGTGGAGAGAGAGAAGGATCGTGTGGGCATTGTGTGCCCCAGGATTTAGGCAGCCCAATCCTTCTATCCTGTTTGCATTCTGTCCTGGTGAGTGATCCATCATTTTCCCCTTCCTTCTAGCTGTATGTTTGAAACTGATGGCTACACTATGGTTCACAAGCATTTTAAGTTCTTCTATGGGGTGACAGAGGATGAGATGTTTGGGTGGCATCACCGACTCAATGGACATGAGTTTGAGCAAACTCCAGGAGATAGTGAAGGACAGGGAAGCCTGATGTGCTGTAGTCCATGAGGTCACCAAGAGTTGAACACAACTGAGTGACTGAACAAGAATGATCAGATTGGCCCTCACATACCCACTGCCCGGCTACTGCTACAGTGTCCCCAGGCACTGCTTCTCAGTTGACAGCATCTCTTAAACCGTATCACATCTTCACTAACACTAACACCTTATGTTAATTGAGCTCTGTTCCAAGCCCTTTTTATCTAGGATTCTATTAAATTCTCATGAAAAGCCTATGAGGTTGATAGCATAGCTATGTTCCTCATTTTTCAGATGAAGGAGCTATGATTCAGAAAGATTAAGCCATTCGCCAAGGTCACATAGCTCGCAGGTGGTGAAGCTGAAATCCAATCTGAGTAGTCTTGCCCCTAGATCCTTGCTTTACCATCCTGTTGAAATCTGTCTACAGCCTGGCCTTTGGGTTTCACAGTCTTCTGATGCCCTTGCCCCCTTGAACTTGTCAACGGAGCTTGCATTTTTGGATGCCCTGCTCCTCGGCATATATTGGGAGATAGTGTGAAAACTTGAGGTTATCCCAAAAGAGAGGCTCGAGGGACAGTGATGTGTCTGCATCTGGGACTGGAGTGTGGCTTTACATGAAGTTCTGAGTGACTCGGAGCAACTCAGCCCTCGAGGAAGGTAGAGAGGGTGCAGCCTGCCCTTGGCAAGCCACTCTTTTCTCTGCCGTCCTTCACCATCCAGGGAAACTCAGAGCCGTTCACATGGAAGGAAACTAAACTGTAATATGCAAAAGACTCAGAGGCTTCAGAAGAAATTGCTTATCCTTTTCTGCCCTTTCTAATCTGGCTCCGTGAGGCTCCTCCTGGCACTCAGTACACGTGAACACGTTTGACTCACACCCTGTTCAAAGAAGGGGCTTCCCTGGTCGCTCAGCGTTAATGAATCCACCTGTCAATGCAAGGAGTTGCAAGAGATGTGGGTTCTTTCCCTGAAAAGATATGGGTTCTTTCTTGTCTGGAGAATTCCATGGACAGAGGAACCTGGCAAGCTATATAGTCCAGGGGGGTCACAAAGAGTTGGGCACGGCTCAGGGACACATCCTACAAAGAACCTGACCCTATTCTAGAGATGAGGAAGTACAGCCCAAGAAACACTGTCACAGCCCCGGACGGCCCAGCTCATAAGTCATAGGAGTTGGTCGTGGACTCAGGGCTCGCTGGCAGCAGAACACAGGCCCGTCTCATGGTTTCTCACCCTGGGACACCTACACCGATAAGGAACGCAAAGGGCCGCCTGGCCACCCTGCCCTCCCACCCCTGTGCTGAGACACATCCTGACAGTGACTCATTCCTGCCTCAACCCTGCTGCTGGACCCGGCTGAGCCCGGGAGGCGCAGAGATGAGCACAGGAACCACGGGCACAGCTGAAGTCTTGAACGTACCTTTTCTCTGAGCGTGGCCCATCTCTGTGCGTTGTGAACACTCTCTGCTCCACCTCCAACCCCACCCACCCACAGTCCTTGAGTATCTGGATCAGCTTATCCAGCCGTCAGCCTTCAAAATTATCTCCTGGGCCCCATGTGGCCCGAATTCTGACATCCCGGAAATGTAGCGCTTGATGGGTAGATGCCCACACCTAACAGATCACTCAGGCAGTGCTGACCTGCGGAGCAATTCACCCCGCGTGTCATCCACCATCTGTGCTTACCTCTGTGCAAGAGATAAGACATTCACAAGGGGGCAGGGAATTTCCTTCTGATTTATAGACCCCTCACCGCTAGTGGGAACAAGGGGCCCCAACTTGCTCTTAAAGCAGGGACAAATTACGCCTGTTTGTAATTTGAATTGATCAAAGTAATTATCATATCCTAATTCTAGTTATCAATGAATGGGGCAGAGTTGTTTCTGCAGATTATAAAACAGTCAATAAAGTGAGTAAACATTTCCTAAGACTAAAATCATACAATTTTTGGAAATTGTCAATTTCTTTAACAGACCCCTTGATGGGAATGTACTGATTAAAATCTAGATCAGTGGACCCTAAAGCATAGGAGAGGGACTCCTGGGGGCTTTGACGTTATTGCAAGAGGTCCAAGAATCCATACAGACTTCAAAAAAGGATAGTAGGCTTTGCACATATATGTACTATACTTCTCAGGCTTCAGTCAGTTCAGTTGCTCAGTCGTGTTTGACTCTTGGCAACCCTATGAACTACAGCACACCAGGCTTCCCTGTCCATCACCAGCTCCCAGAGTTTACTCAATCTCATGTGCATCGAGTCGATGATGCCATCCAACCATCTCATCCTCTGTTGTCCCCTTCTCCTCCTGCCTTCAATCTTTCCAAGCATCAGGGTCTTTTCCAAAGTCAGTTCTTCACATCATATGGGCAAAGTATTGGAGTTTCAACTTCAGTATCAGTCCTTCCAATGAATATTCAGGACTGATTTCCTTTAGGATTGACTGGTTGGATTTTCTTGCAGTCCAAGGGACTCTCAAGAGTCTTCAAGTTTATACTTTTCAAAATGCTAACTTTGAACAAAATGCAAATCTACATATAATTGATGATGAATTATTGGAAATTCTCATTCTTAACCATTTACTTAATTGATCAGTTCTAAAAAGGACACTTTCTGCTTTAACGGAAATTCCAGGAGAAAGGCGCTGCAAAGACATCCTCACATTCTGACCCAGAAAGAGTATCTTTTTCCGGCATCGCACTGTTTGAGTCATTCCCAGTGAACCTTTGACATAAATAGTTGCGGTTTCTTCACAGACACAAGTGATTGGCATCTGACTCAGCGTGGGGGTTCTTGGCTTTTTTTTTTCTTTTCTTTTTTCATTTTTATCAACATGAATCAACATTGTGACACTTTTCCAGTAGGTTCTAGTGGGAGCCCGGAGCAAAGGTCATTTCCTCTTTGGAGCCGTCCTGAGGCTGCACGCAGAGTGGCTCTGTGTTCTCTGCCCCGATGCCCGGCTTCACGAGCCCTCTCTGATATCACTTATCACAAAGCACTTTCACCATCTGCTTTCATATCTCCGAAAGAGGGGCAGAGGCTGAGACCTCACACTTTGGAGACAGGTAGCTCCTGACGCAGGCGTCTTAGTGTAGAAGCCTTATAGCGTTCATCCTATAGGCTACACTGACTAATACTGAGTCACCACTATGTAATGCCATAAAAACAGTGACCAAGGAGTGGCCACAGGGGACGGCAGCTGGTATTAGGAACAGAACAAAGGGAACATGGCATAGGGTTAAAAAAAAAATGGTGCAGCAAATAGGGTAAGGAGACCAGAGGCAAGTCAGAAGGGTAGTCACACTGAGACCCAGTGAGCTCTTATACCATGCCTGTCCTGGCGTTGTTCATACCAGCACCGACTTACACAAAGGGGTATATATTATTATGGTCCTTATATAATAGGCAAGTGAACTTAAACACAGATGAAAACTCACTTGCCCCCAAATCCCATTCAGTTGATCAGGAGCAGAGAGGGACCCACATCTGGATGACCTTGGCCTTTGAAACGCACTAGGAACCATCACAGGGGAGTATGTGGAGCTCTCTAGAACCCTCCAGCCTCCCCAGCTCCAAACACGCCCTCCTCAGGCTGAGACAGAGGCAGGACACAGCGAACCATTTGGGGGGAGCACTTGTTCTGAGATGAACCACTATGTAGTTTTACATCTTTGTGACAAACCCTATTAGGAAGATGCTATTTTTAGCCCCTATTTAAAAGTAGGAGAACACGGACACAGAGGCATTTACTAATTTGCCCAAGATCACACAGGAAGAAAGTGACAGAACCATTTATGAGCAAGGACTATCTTATTTATCTTTATTACATAGCACGATAACATGACGTCTGACTTAAGATAGGTGTTCAATACAGCATTTTGTAAATTAATTAGGTAATTAATTTCAAGGGCAGATGTGTCCTCTAACTAGAGAGTTCAATGGGACAAGGAAAATAGAGAAGCAGAAGGTAAAGATTTCACCCTCCTTCGCTCACTGTCTCTCCTCTTCTTTCTTTGAAAATGTGTATTGAGCATCCACTGTTTCAAAACCTCCAACAACAAGTCTAAGAAAATGGGGCTCTATTCTTGCCTTGAGAACCCCATGAACAGTATGAAAAGGCAAAATGACAGAACACTGAAAGAGGAACTCCCAAGGTCAGTAGGTGCCCAATTTACTACCGGAGATCAGTGGAGAAATAACTCCAGAAGGAATGAAGGGATGGAGCCAAAGCAAAAACAGTACCCAGCTGTGGATGTGACTGGAGACAGAGCCAAGGTCCGATGCTATAACGAGCAATACTGCATAGGAACCTGGAATGTCAGGTCCATGAATCAAGGCAAATTGGAAGTGGTCAAACAGGAGATGGAAAGAATGAATGTCAATATTCTAGGAATCAGCGAACTAAAATGGACTGGAATGGGTGAATTTAACTCAGATGACCATTATATCTACTACTGCAGGCAGGAATCCCTTGGAATAAATGGAGTAGCGATCATGGTCAACAAAAGAGTCCGAAATGCAGTACTTGGATGCAGTCTCAAAAACGAAAGAATGATCTTTGTTCATTTTCAAGGCAAACAAACCATTCAGTATCACAGTAATCCAAGTCTGCCCCAACCAGTAACACCGAAGACGCTGAAGTTGAACAATTCTATGAAGGCCTACAAGACCTTCTAGAACTAACACCCAAAAAAGATGTCCTTTTCATTATAGGGGACNGGCTTGGGACTGATGCGCGGGGATGATCCAGAGGGATGGTGTGGGGGGTGGGGTGGGATTGGGAACTCAGGTACACTTGTGGCTGATTCATGTCAATGTATGGCAAAATGAATACAGTATTGTAAAGCAAAACAAACTAAAAAAATAAAAATTTAAACTTAAATAAAAATAAAAGGAAAACTCCAAATTGCTGCCCTTGAGAGAAGTTGTGAGTGCCGACCGTCTCTTACCTCGTCCATGTTTTCTTAGCTGTTGTCGTTCAGTTGTTCAGTCCTGTCTGATCTTTTTCAGCTCCATGGACCATAGCAGGTCAAGTGCCTTTGTTCACGGGATTTTCCAGGCAAGAATACTGGAGTGGGTAGCCACTTCGTCCTCCAGGGGATCTTCTGGAACCAGGGATCAAACCCACATCTGCTGTGTGCCCTGCATTGGCAGACAGATTCTTTACCACTGAGCCACCAGGAAAGTCATGATTTCCTAGTATCGTGTTGCAAACTTTCAACCTGATAGATTTGTTGCCTGTATAAAGCATGAAGTTACAAGTTAGCTTCCTCCTCTTCCTCTTTCTCCCCACAGACACACAAGCAGCACTGGTGTGTGTGGAGGCGTGTCTGTAGGCCCTCACACACCAGGTAGACAGAACAATTTTTGTTTGTGCATCTGTTCTGCACAATCAAGAAAGCTCCATTCGTGCGCCATTCTTGGGGGTCAGTTAGTCTGTGCTAGGTTGTAAAGGCTTTAGGGGTACTTCCGTAATTTGACTCTCATCTCCACATTGTAAACTAGATATCATCTCATTTTCTACAAGCGTGGAGGCTTGTGCTGTGCAGAGACTGTAGCATGGTTAAGGGCATTGATATGACACATTCAGCAGCTGAGGGGCGCGTCTTGGATGGGGATTTGGCATGTCGTTTTTCTGTTCTATCACGCACAGCAGACTTCTTCGATACTTTGGGGATCTTCTGTAGCTTTCCTCTGTGTTCTTTGAGCCCCTTTATTCCTCTCCTTACACAGCTAGCCCTGCTCTTTGTAAATCATTTTGCATCAGGGAAATGTTCTTTATTTTCTCTTTTCTGTGATCTTCTCATGTAGCACACACTCAGATATCTATACTTTTCTTTCTTTTAATTTCAAAAGCTAGCTGAATTTCTTTGTTGAGCATAATGTCAAATTTCAAAAAGAAAAAAAAAATTGTCAGGCGCTGTTCCTATATTCAGGGACTGCCCAGGTGTCACTGTGATAAAGAATCTGTGTGCCAGGAGACACAGGAGGGGCAGGTTCGATCCCTGAGTCAGGAAGATCCCTTGGAGAAGGGCATGGCAACCCACTCCAGTATTCTTGCCTGGAAAACTCCATGAACAGAGGAGCCTTTTGGACTACAGTCCACGGAGTGACAAAGAGTCAGACATGGCTGAGTGACTGAGCACACAGGCTCATGTCTTATATCCCTCTAAGGGAGTAAGTGATAATTCCCTTTCTGGTATTTGGTGCACCTGAACTTGTAAAAGGAATTGCATTTTCTCGTAAGAGATGACTCTATTATTGCAATGTTTCGAGTGGAGATAGCCCAGGACTGACAGCGTGTTTCTTGCTTGGCCTGTTTTGTGTTTGTGTGTTTGTTTGTTTTTTCCCCCTGAATGCACCTTTTTTTTTTTTTGAGTTATTTTTGAGTTATGCGTGCACTGTGTTCTCATCAGCATGTAAAGCTACCCAGACTAAGTGTGTCTAAGGCTGATATGCCAGTGTTGGCTTCCAAACACCTTCAGTCTCATAACTTGGCATGGAATGCTCACATGCAAATGGTCTTTACCGGGATACCAATTACTAGCGCCTTTTTCAACTCTGCTCCACGCTGGTTTCACTCAAAAAACAAAGAGATTTAGCACAAAGACTCCCTGCGGCAGAGAAGATGCCAACCCTCAAATTATAATAATCTTGTCTACATTTTGATACTGGTTTGCTAGGAAAAGCCCTTTTGGGTGATGCTTCTGGCAGAGCAGTAACACAATAATTTGTAGCAGACAGCATGCCACGTAAGACAGGAGGAGCATGCCTGAGAAACAAATAACAAGATTACGGAAGAACGCAGGAGTCCTTTAAAACCAAATATCTAAATGTCATCTAGAAGCATCAGAAGAAACTCAGGGAGCACAGACTTACAAGGANGTGATGCTTCTGGCAGAGCAGTAACACAATAATTTGTAGCAGACAGCATGCCACGTAAGACAGGAGGAGCATGCCTGAGAAACAAATAACAAGATTACGGAAGAACGCAGGAGTCCTTTAAAACCAAATATCTAAATGTCATCTAGAAGCATCAGAAGAAACTCAGGGAGCACAGACTTACAAGGATTTTTTTATGTCAAGGAGCAGCTTTCAAATTTAAACAGCTCAGGGATTAATAAGCTCTGGAACAAGTTGTGACTTTTTTCATATAGATTTGAACTGACAGTTCTCTAAGGCAGCGAGAGAAAGTTCTGGAAAGGGGCTCCTGAGCAGACGCAGCTCCGTCTTAAGGCAAATGACTCTATTTGTTTTGGTTCTTTTGGCCAATTGAAATGATTTTTTTTTTTTTTTTTAGGTTGTAGCTTTGTGTTTTTAATGTTTAGAAAGAATGGTGGCAAGGTCCTAACTATATAAATGTAACTTTTTTTTTTCTCATTCAGAGCAGTGGTTCTCAACCTAGGGTGATTTTGTACCTGTTTCCCAGGGGACATAGGCAAATGTCTAGAGATGCTTGTGGTTGTTATAGCTGGCAAGGGAAGGCTGTTGGGATTGAGGAGAGACCAGAGAGGCTGCTAACCATCCTGCAATGCACAGCACAGCCCTCACAATAAAGAATTATCTGGGTCAAAACGCCGATAGCGCCAAGACTCATAAGCCCTCCTTTAGACGGACAGAATACACAATTAGGTTACTTTAAACCTTATGATAGATAAGGACAAAAACATAAGTTATTAACCAGAAACATATACTGAAGTTTCAGATGCTTCTTCTGTGAAAGTCATGAGCAGTGTTTTCTGTTTCTATAGTTCTCCAGCTGATGTTTATTTCAATCAATTTGAGAAAGAAAATAGCATTTTGTGTGATACAGAGAAATTTTTATGAGGCAGGGTTTTCACTCACCAAACAAGCCTAAAGCAAAACTAATACTTAAGATAAGCTTTCTTTATTGATTTTTTAAATAATTTTTATGTTCCTCAGAATTAAAAACTGAATACTGTATATAACTGTTGATTTTTTTCTAAATGATAATGACACATAATTGTTCATTTACTTTAGTCAATCCGGAACTCCATGACTGAGAGTATACAAGAGGAACAGATATAAATTCCTAGTGAGAACTTCGAGAATAAAGCCTAAGTCATTGAAAAGAAGGAATTCCAAATTACCCCGTGCTCATATTTGAAAGCACTTTCTTATCTCAGTAATCAGTAATGGCCATAAATCTTTGTTTGGTGATGAAAATGTCTGTTCTCTTTTTAGTTGTTAAAAATCTCTAAATTGGTTACTTGCTAACCATGGTTTTCATGTCTTTCGCTGTTAAATGGATGGAACAATGTGGGTATTGACGTTTCTAAATTATACCATATCCGGTTTCAGAAAGGGTAATATTGCATGTTAGAAAATGTATTGTGTCCTGTTGAAATCAGTCACAATATGGTGCTGTGATACTGTGATTCTCCAAAAGGCTGGGGCCCCTGTGGCCTTGGCCCCTCCACAGTGAGGGGTTGGATGCTGAGAAAGTCCCTGCTGGGGCCCAGGGTGACCGCAGAGGAATCTGCGATGGGTGTTCACCCATGTGGGCAAAGAGCCTGCTTCTGTCTTGTTTCATTTCTAACATCATGATTTCCCAGGGCAGCTTCTTCTGTATTCTCTGAGGAGGACTTATGGGCTGTTGCTTAAGTCGTGTCTGACTCTTTGCGACCCCCATGGACTGTAGCACACCAGTCTCCCCCATCCTTCGCTATCTCCAGGACCTTGCTCATTCATGCCCATTGAATCAGTGACACAATCTAACCATCTTTTCCTCTGCTGCCCCCTTTTTCTTTTGCCTTCAGTCTTTCCCAGCATCAGGGTCTTTTCCAATGAGTTGACTCTTCGCATCAGGTGGCCAAGTACTAGAACTTCAGCTTCAGCATCAGTCCTTCCAATGAATATTCAGGGTTGATTTCGTGTAGGATGGACTGGTTTGAACTCCTTGCAGTCCAAGGGACCCTCAAGAGTCTTCTCCAGTAGAGACATCTTAAAAACTACTTCTCTCGTACATCAGGTCTAAAATGCTTTTACGAGAGCAGACAGGGCTGCAGTGAGAGCAAGGTCCCAGTGTTCTTTGACGTGAATCCTGAGCACGCAACAGTGGGAACAAGCTTCCCCGTCTCTCCTCTCTGGAAAGGCAACCACACGCTCGGTGGCGTGGTCCAGCGATGCTCTTCAGCTCATGGGGAAGCAGAAGGGACCCTTAAGCACCATCGTGGGCACCTTGTCCAGATCCTCTTGCCCTTTTTCCTCTCCCTTCATGGGATCATTTCCTTTGCTTCAGTCTCCAGGAGTTGGTGATGGACAGGAAGGCCTGGCGTGCTGTGGTTCATGGGGCCACAAAGAGTCAGACGTGGCCGAGCAGCTGAACTGAACTACATCAAAGTCCTTGCTTTTACATTCGTCAAAACCACGTATAAAAAGCCAAGCTTCCAAAGAGTCCTCCCTGAAAATCACTGCAGGGGTGGACACTTCCTCAAAACGGCCTGAAAGGAGCACAGTGGTGGTGACCAGGACCTCTCCAGGGTCACGGGCTCCATCACCCTCACCACGGACACCAGCCACTGGCAGATCCGGGATCACCCCATACCATGCTGTCTTAGAAGGAGGAGGTCATGCCATGCCCCCCGGAACCCCCACTGATGGCCTGGCTCACTCCCCTCCCCAGGACCCAGCATTGGCCTGGGGTGCTCCTAGTCTCTGCTTAGGCTTCTGGCTGCCCAGATGTCCTTGAAAAAAGCCTCTCTCCCCTGCACTTCCAAAGACAAGGCAGGATCTGTGAAGCCTAGTCCAGCAGACAACGCGCAATCACTGAATGAAGGAAACGTGACTGAATGGGTAACTGCGGAAGCTTCAACCTCTAAAGGAAGTTACCAAATCAACCAGGGAAAGCTAATTATGGAGGAGGAAAGAGGTGAAAGTGATGGACTACATAATTGTGTGTTCAGCCATGTAAAACTCTTGCAACCCCACAGACTGTAGCTCCTCAGGGCCCTCTGTTCTTGGGATTTTTCAGGCCAGAATACTGCAGTGGCTTGCCATTTTCTATTCAAGGGGATCTTCCTGACCCAGAGATTGAACCTGAATCTCTTATGTCTCTTGCATCAGCAGGCAGATTCTTTACCACTGAGCCACCTGGGAAGCCTGTGTCTCCCAAATTCCTGTGTTAGAATCTTAACCCCCAGTTTGACTGTATTTGGAGAAGGGACCTTAAGGGGGTAATTCGGTTAATTAGATACACTCTCAGGTGGCTCAGACAGTAAAGCGTTTGCCTACAATGTGGGAGATCCAGGTTCAATCCCTGGGTCGGGAAGATCTCCTGAAGAATGAAATGGCAATCCACTCTAGTACTCTTGCCTGGAAAATCCCATGGACGGAGGAGCCTGGTAGGTTACAGTCCATGGGGTCGCAGAGTTAGACTAACCAACTTCACTTTCTTTCTTTGTTTTCTTAGGTTAAATGAGGTCACAAAGGTGGAGCCCTGATCCGGTAGGATTGGTGTCCTTATGAGAACAGGAAGAGAGCTCAGGAACATGCACACACGCAGAGGAGAAGCCATGAGAAGGCACATTGGAAAGGTGATCGCTCCTAACCAAGGAGAGACACCCAAGGAGAAGTCATCCCTGCCCTTCCAACACCTTGGTCTCAGACTTCAAGGAGAACTCACTGTGAGAACACAAATTAAAACAAACTTATTTTGTTTATAAAACAACAGCTCGTGCAGTCTGTGGTCTTCCCTTCCAGCAGCCCAAGGACACTAATCCTGTGTGCCAATGTGGCATGAGGCTCTCAGCATCTGATCACCTTTCACTATCCATGGTGTCTTTTTACATGGTTTGTTGGCAAAATAAATAATTGAAACAATTTCGTGTGAACTCCTTGACTCAGCTCATTTTCTTCCTGTGACTCGGATCTATTTAAAAGAAAAATGAGCTATATGTCTGATTTCTACCATTTAAAATCATTGACATGCTAGACTGATGTGAGGCAGCAGATAATCATTGAATTAAAACATAAATATCTTCAAGACGTTAGAATAAAATTCTTAGCTTGGATCATCAGAAATCTCTGTCCAGTCTTTTGCAGTGCCAAGAGTGTATGTCTTGGTCATCAATAAACTGATAGCTTAGCTGTATCATCCTTCTTTGGCAGGCTTGTGGTATTTTGACATGATCTTTCTGTGGGCTCTGAGATGCTTCTGAGAGACTTTTCATGACTCCATACTTCACACCCTATTATTAACTGTTATTCATTTTCTGGCTTGCCCGTGACTACACATTTGGAGAAAGTAGGGGCCATATTGTTCCATTTCCTCATCTCTGCAGTGACTGGAGACGCTACACACCTTCTAGGCTTAGATGAAGTCATGGGTGTATGCAAGGCCCTTGGCACCCCAGCTGGCAGGCGCTCAGGGCTAGACCAGTGTTATGCGCCATCTCCTCTCTTATCATCACTGTGATCATTACATCACCCCTCACTTTTCTCAGCTTTGCCAGTCACAGTGCCTGGGCCATGATAGTGCCTGGGTGTTTGTGGCATGAACGAATGAAAATCATTCAAGTATAGATACGGAAAGTAGGTCCTCCGTGGATCCTAGGACCTCTGAGCACAAGGAATGTTTTTGTGTATTTTTTGATCTTGTTCTTTATCAGACTATCTCAGTCAACATTGGTCAGAAATCAGCGAAAAGCTGGAGGGTGTATGGCGGTGGAGGAAAGACCACTACCCCAGAAGTAACCAAAATGTTCTTGAGTCAGTTCCTTCCCAATTTAAGAGCAACCCACTTAGACTTATTCTTCTGTGTGTGCACACACGCTAAGTCACTTCAGTCGTGTCCTACCTTGGCGACTCTAAGGACCATCGCCCTCTGTCCATAGGGTCCTCCAGGCAACAATACTGAGTGGTTGCCATATCCTCCTCCAGGGGATCTTCTCAGCCCAGTGACTGAACCCACATCTCCTGCATCTCCTGCGTTTGCAAGCAGGTTGTTTACCACTAATGCTACCTGAGAAGCCCAG
This sequence comes from Neotragus moschatus, assembly GCA_006410615.1. Lineage (NCBI taxonomy): Eukaryota > Metazoa > Chordata > Mammalia > Artiodactyla > Bovidae > Neotragus > Neotragus moschatus. Next base: position 1,153,687 of record SJYA01001712.1, on the reverse strand, counting down.
TATTCCTCTATGCAGCTTTCTAGATAAGCTACTTCCGGTTTCCCAGGAGGTTTCTGTTATAGAAGCCTCAGTTCAAATTGTCTAGCTTTCTACTCTGTTGATCAAAGAATAGGTATAAGGCAAACGTCAGTTGGAATCTATCTTCTTATCTTTTCTTATTTATTTTAACATGTCTCACAAGTTGTACTTATCTGAATTCAACAAATTTATGTTGATCTGTTAAATGTTTATTCTTGAACCTTTAACAGAGTGATCTTTTAAACACCTTCAGTAATTAAAAGAATAATAATTTTACGGCTTTGATGTGATGTCTGACAAAATATGCAACGTTGCTGTTGTTCAGCCTCTAAGTCACATCCTCCTCTTTGCAACCCCATGAACTGCAGCACACCAGGCTTCCCTATCCTCCACTGTCTTCCAGAGTTTGCTCAGGTTCATTGAGTCAGATGCTGTCTAACCATCTCATCCCCTGCCACCCTCTATGATATTAACTTAAAACGTCAACTAATTAGTCAATATTACACTGCATTTATTTACATACCATCTAATAATATTCATAAAATTTAATGGCAAACTTCATCTTTCTCCATCTAACAATGATATACACACTTCTACTTACTGTTAAATAATTATATTAAAAATAATGTGTTTTTCTCAAAAGATGTCAACACCAGAATTACATATTGTATCATTTTTTGTTTGGGTACTGAAAGCATGAACATGCATGCATTTTAAATTATAGACTGAAATTTAACTATAATTATAACATCAAATATGTTTTCATAAGCGGATGGTTGTAATCCTTTTTCTGAAAAAAAAAGGGTATATTTTTATAGTTTTTGTGTGCTGTTTCTAAATTAGGGGATGGGAGTTTTCAGACTGCTCTTTGAAAGCTCTTTTCTAAAAATAATACATTGAGGACATAGAAAGGCTTTATTCTCAACAAATGAAAAGACAATTTGGATATAATCATCACAACATTTTCCTTTTTTCAACATTTGTTTTTGAAAATCCTAGAGACACCCTGAAATGCCATATAAGAATTTGGATTAGATGAATGCAAACTATTGGTGTGCTGATCTGTTCCTCCTGAGCCTAACTTGCAGGATTAGTATCACTTTTGTGCACTCCAGGACTTACTATATTCGCCCATCCCTGTTTAACAATAACATGTGCTAAATAAAGATTGTGCCAGTGTGTATCAGCAACCTTCAGCCGTGTGCTTGATTCTTGCTTATAACCATCTCCTTGCCACTAGGTAAGAGAGGTTCTTAAATAACTCACTCTAAATAGCAACAAAAAAGAAAGCTGCAAATCATTATTTCATTCACCTTTCTACAAAGCAGACTTTGAGATTAAAAGCATTGCTGTCTTTGGTAAAGGAAACCCTTGGGAGCTTATGACTCATCAGCTGTGCAAACCTCCCAGACTATCCTTGCTTTCTCTCTGAATCAGTCCTGTGTCACAAAGACTCGCAAAAGTTGACCGCCATTTAAAGTGGATAGGAGGAAGACAGCTGTCCGAATTCTAATTCCAAAAGGAAGAAAAGAGATGCATGAGACAGAGGATTACAGATGCAGTAATAATTTTTCTTCTGTGAGTCAGTCTTTTGTCTGATCCATCTTGTTTCCTAAGTGCTATAACCACTTTGCAAAGATACGGAGGCAAAGTCTGTGAATGGTCTTTAGAAATATCAACATTGCGTCTATTCTTTGTGTGTGTGTGGCGGGGGAAAGGTGTCAAGATCACAACTGCACCACACTTCATTCCTAAAGCTACGAGTTCTTAGGACTAAGATGCCAGTCTGTCTGGTAGAATCCACACAAAATAAGGACCTGTTGATGTATGGCAAAACCAATGTAATATTGTAATTAGCCTCCAATTAAAATAAATAAATTTAAATTTAAAAAAATAATCATAAGGACCTGAAATAAATTTCAACTCCGTAACTCCATCTTCCCTCAGACCACTATCTTAAAGCTTACTTTCTTGTGGTACTTTGGCCAACTCCACTGGGTACCCTACACCTTCAAAATTTGATTAACATAATTTTTTATCTTTGCTTCATCCAGATCTTCAAGATCACTCACTGGCTCCTTCCACTCATCACAACTTTTGTATTTTCCCTTTAATACCGTTCCAATGTTTCTCCCATTCAGCCCTGAGTACTTCTTACCATACATTTCCTGCTGGTTTTAGTTCAGTCTGTTATGGAATAAAGACTTTTCTTGCAGTTAATTTCAGCAGCCCCAATTCTGGGTTTTCATAGAAGTTGAAGCCCACATAAATTTTTGAAGCACCATATTTTCAATCCTCATAACTGACTATAAAGTTCAGCTCCTAAAATAGCTTTTGCTTTATGCAATATGTGGTGATTCAAATGTAGCCATTCATCGAAGCATATTCTTACCAGATTTATCTCCTCTTTAAAATGCTTCCTTCATTTTATCATGACTCTGCTCACAATGCAAGTCTCTGAATTTCAAAGCCCTCCAGCTACCAGTTCTGGAAAAGGAAATGGCAATCCATACCAGCATTCTTGCCTGGGAAATCCCATGGGCAGAGGAGCCTGGTGGGCTACAGCCCATGGAGTCACAAAGAGTCGGACATGACCGAGAAACTAACACTTTTCACTTTTCTTTCTCTCAATTACTTACTCTCTCGAAACCTCACTAACAAGAAGTCTAATAGTGCCTTTTTTTCCAATTTATTTATTCATCTTATTTTTATTGAAGCATAGTTAATTTATAGTGTTGTGTTAGTTTCCAGTACACAGCAAAGTGACTCAGTTATACATATATAGACACATATTGACTACATAATTATATACACATAGATGTTCTTTTTCAGATTCTTTTCTGTTAGAGGTGATTACAAGAGTAGTCTTCCTTGTGCTACACAGGAGGACCTTGTTGGTTATCTATTTTATATATAGTGGTGTGTGCTAGTCACTCAGTTGTGTCCAACTCTTTGTAACCAGCCAAGCTCCTCTGTCCATGGGGATTCTCCAAGCAAGAATCCTGAAGTGGGTTGTCATGCCCTCCTCGAGGGGATCTTCTGACCCAGGAAAAGAACTTCGATAGTCTGCATTGCAGGCAGATTCTTGACCATGTGGGCCACCAGAGAAGCATATACAGTGGTCAGCCCTGAGCTCCTGATTTATTACTCCCCAGTGCTTTCCCCTCTGGTAACCATAGATTTGTTTTCTATGTCTATGAGTCTATTTCTGTTTTGTAAATAAGTTCACTTGTACTGAATTGTGAATGTTAATCACATTTGAAAAATACCCCAACTGGAGCACCTGAGCGCCATGCTGCCCTTGTGAATACCAGGGCTGTTGCCCCTGGGAGGAGCAATTTGCAAACCCAGGGCCCAGGGCAGAGGCACCACGAGTCTTTCAGGGCCCAGCTGTGGATCTTATTCCTTGTAATCTTTACCTGCTATGCCATCTCCACATGCAACAGTCTCTCTCCTTGTTCCGCTGCAAATGGGAAAATAAGCATACAGCTCCAGCAAAACTGTGTTGCAAACACATTTCAGGCTTTCCTTGCATATGGTGGCCTGTCATTACAGAGCATTCTCTAGGTAAAAATCTCCGCTTATCACAGGGACCTCCTGCTGATCCAGTATTGACGTGACCACAGCCATTGCCTCTGCCTCGAAGTGGAAATGCTCAGATGGGTGTGAGTCGTGTCTGTGGGGAGCTACGTGAAGGGGAAGCTGGGAAGCAGGACTGTCCTTCTGGTTCTCATTTCAACTCAAAGGCCACATTTTCACTTCTTGATCGGGAAGCATGCAGCCTACCCCTGGCAGTGAACAAACTTTGGCAGCCCCAAGTCCCCATGGGATCCCTGCAGATAACATCAAACAGGACAAGTAGAGCAAAAACTAGGGTGAAATTGAAGGTATCTTGGGGAAGCAAAACCTTAAATAGGATCAGAGGTTTTTATGAAAACAGTAAATAATGTAAACATAGCTGGTTTGGAGGAGTTTAATAAAATATGTATAAAACAGAGATAGATAAAATCAGGCTAAGCTTAACTAGTAAAACTCAGTTTTGGTCTCTCAAACAAGTGACTTGGTATTATTACTTTGTTTCCTTGATTAACTTTTATTGGAGTATAGCTGCTTTACTATTGGAGAGGACATAGCAACCCACTCCAGTATTCTTGCCTGGGAAATCCCATGGGCAGAGGAGCCTGGTGGGCTACAGTCCATGGGGTTGCAAAGAGTCTGACATGATTGAGCAACTAACTTTCTTTCTTGAATCAGCTCTATGTGTACATATATCCCCTCTTTTCTGGATCTCCTTTCCAATGTAATATTACTCAAAAGGAACTAAATTGGGTCATTTGTAGAGATGTGGCTGGACCTAGAGACTGTCATACTGAATGAAGTAAGCCAGAAAAACAAATATAGCATGAANAACTTTCTTTCTTTTCTTTTTGCTTTACTACTGTGTGTTAGTTTATACTGTACAGCAAAGTGAATTAGCTCTATGTGTACATATATCCCCTCTTTTCTGGATCTCCTTTCCAATGTAGGATTACTCAAAAGGAACAAAATTGGGTCATTTGTAGAGATGTGGCTGGACCTAGAGACTGTCATACTGAATGAAGTAAGCCAGAAAAACAAATATAGCATGAAATTAAAAGACATTTGCTCCTTGGAAGAAAACTTATGACCAACCTAGATAGCATATTGAAAAGCAGAGACATTACTTTGCCAACAAAGGTCCGTCTAGTCAAGGCTATGGTTTTCCCAGTAGTCATGTATGGATGTGAGAGTTGGACTATAAAGAAGGCTGAGCGCTGAAGAACTGGTGCCTTTGAACTGCGGTGTTGGAGAAGACTCTTGAGAGTCCCTTGGACTGCAAGGAGATCCAACCAGTCCATCCTAAGGGAGATCAGTCCTGGGTGTTCATTGGAAAGACTGATGCTGAAGCTGAAATGCCAATACTTTGGCCACCTGAGGCAAAGAACTGACTCATTTGAAAAGACCCTGATACTAGGAAAGATTGAAGGTGGGAAGAGAAGGGGACAACAGAGGATGAAATGTTTGGATGGTATCACTGACTCAAAGAATATGAGTCTGAGTAAACTCTGGGAGTTGGTGATGGACAGAAAGGCGTGGCATGCTGCAGTCCATAGAGTCGCAAAGAATTGGACACGACTGAGCAACTGAACTGAACTGAACTGACTGAATGCATATACGTGGAATCTAGAAAAACAAATGGCATAGACGATCTTACTTGCAAAACAGAAATGGAGATATACACGTTGAGAACAAACATATGGATACCAAGGGGGATGTGGAGGTGGGAGAAAAATTGGGAGACCGAGATTATCACATATGCATAATACGTGTTATTTTAAAAGCAAAAATATGGGGGCAATGACAAGTGCTTGAAAAAGTGAAGATTCAGAGTTAAGAGCAGGTAGAGGGAGACAGGGATGAGAGTAGAATCCTTTGAAAGCAAAACCACATCCAGAGGCCAACAGAGAGGGGAGTGCTGTGGACCAGGTCGGGGGAGCAGTAACAGGCAGCGACACTCACCGAGAAGGCCAGACTCGACTCGTTGGGGCACAGCTGCTGTGCTTGCAAGCTGATCGCCAAGCCTAGGCAACCTGCTGCAATGAGCCAGCCTCAAGCGCCTCACCTTCAAACCTTCATGTCCCCTTGATGGATGCTGAAAATCCCTCTAACAGAAGTCTGTCTGAGATCACCCAAAAGTACTAAGATCTAACGTGCCTCAAGAGTAACTCTTGCAAAATGAAGTAAATCAGATTTACTTAAAATTAACTCAGACAAAATTAAGTAAATCAGATTTAATGTTTTCGTATAATCCCAGAACTTGGGAACCCAGAAATAAGCAAAAGAGGAGAAGGGGTGGAGGACCTCACTGTACGAAGTTTGAGTTTATCGAGTTTGCTTATTTGGGGGAACTTATGTAACTTATCTGCCAAGAAATGAGAGCAAGTGTTTCATTTCCCCATTTAGAACTCATTTAGTGAGCACCTACTATGTGCTGGATCTCCGGCTAAAGCCCTGGGCGTGTGCTGAAGGACACAGCGTGCACAGCCCCGTTGAATGAGAAGGTCGCCTCGACACACAGACCTGTAACTATTAAAGGCCCTGGAACCCCATAGGTGACTTGCCCCGAGTGCACACAGGACGGGCTTCTCTGCGGATCTGTCTCCACCTTCTCAGATTACTGCCACTGGTTTCCATCACCACCACTTCCTACTCCAATAACCATACAGAGAGTCACCCAACACACCCAAGCCATTCCAAAGGTGCTCAGCTTTCTTCTTTCATATGCTTCAGGATCCTGGTCCAAGGCTACTTACTGGGAGGAGCCTCCCTCAGATGGCTCTCAGGAAGACGCCTGGCGTGCCTGAGGGCTGCGTTTGGGCTGCTCTGGGTACCAGTTGTGTTTGTAGTTAAAGGGCCTCTGTACAGCAATGATGCTCAGCATGGCCCCATGACTGTGCTAACCAGCCTTGGAACAGCTGGGCTGACAACGAGTTAGTTGCTGTCCAGTAGCTAAGTTGTGTCTGACTCTTTGCAAGTCCGTGGTCTGCAGCACACTAGGCTCCCTTGTCCTTCACTGTCTCCTGGAGCTTGCTCAGATGATGACCAGCTCAGTGCTTATTTTATTCTGCTATCGATAATGCCCCTCACTGTCATTCCCCAGTAAGATTCCCTGTTATTCTTCAAGGTGTTCAATGTGCTCTTTTCTTATTTACTTCATAAAAAAAGGGGGGGGTCAACATTGTGGCATTTTCAGAGGAGACCACCATTAAAAAAGAAAAGAGAAAGCCCTCTCCTCCACACTCTAAAAAGCTGAGGGATAAACTGAAGAAAAAATGGTCAAATATGAAGGTAAAAATAGACTTGGAGAGACTGGATGTAACTCTAAGCATCAAAGGGACTTGCTAATCCTGAACACCCAATGAAGGCAGCACTGAACTTGGGCAAACCTCAGGGCAGCACTGAACTTGGGCAAACCTCAGGGCAGCACTGAACTTGGGCAAACCTCAGGGCAGCACTGAACTTGGGCAGACCTCAGGTCATGGCCACGCACACATGAAGAGGTGCTCAATGTTTCTTTTGAAATTCTGATGTGGTCTTCGGCTAAAAAAAAAAAAAAAAAAGAATCTTGGGAAGCTGTGGATCCAAAATAGCCTGCAAAGCTTACAGCTTTACAAAAGTCTGTCACCGGTGCAGGAGCCCCAGTGACGAATGATCGTTACTTCTCCCCAAAGAGAACTTATTCTATGGATCTAGCAGCGGAAATTGCTGTGTGATGTTTTACATTGTGTGGGAATGCTTTTTATTATTTTTAGAAATTTTCTATGTTTTTGAACTGAGGATGAAAAGTTGTATTTTGCCTTGAAGATGTTTCAGCAATAACCACAGAACTAAAAACGCAATCTTTGTGTGTTTATTTCTTGTTATACAAGTGTGACAAAATCGAATTTCCCATATTGGGGTGTCTAGGATAGCTAAACTTTCCTTGACATATGTAGTAGTTTATAAGTTAAAAAAAAAAAGTACTTTTGTAGGACTCACATAGTTGCAATATTTTATTAAATTTTAATTTAGCTTCAGACTGTATCAACTGTACATCCAGATAACTTTAGGAGGTAAGGAAACATCTTACATATTTCTTTGCATGAAAGAAACGATCACGGTCATTATGGTATATTGAATCAGTTCTTATTGACCAACCCAGATACACTGGTTTAGATGACAGACCCTTAACATATCAGATCAGATTACCTCTAATTCTTCCATGTCATGCTTGGGTAAAACACAGAAATGCTTTGCTCTAAAGGACACATTATGGCAAATCAGAAATCTTTCCAAAACTGGCTGCCCAACAGCAAATCTGAATAATACGGATGAGAGGCTCAGCCACATTAACCTTTTGAATTCCTCCACTGAACAAAGAATTTTATGCCAACAGGATATGATTAACCATTTACTAAATTTATAATCATAAAATGACTCATGTGAGGCTGAGAGTATGAGTTTTGATAGAAGAAAGCACACTGGATGTAATGACAGGAAATTTACTGAGAAAATTAATAAAGCCCTGGCCACATACAGTCACGACTGCGTCATTTGGTTGTGATCTGGTAACTACCTTGAGAGTTCATCTTTTTCAGGAGTCTAAGCTTCTGATTTAGACANAACATATACACGGTACCATATATTTAAAATGGGTTTCCCAGGTGGCTCTGTGGTAAGGAATCTGCCTGCCGGTGCAGGAGACACAGAGACGCGGGTTCAATCCCTGGGTTGGGAAGATCCCCTGGAGAAGGAAATGGCAACCCTCGCTTGTATTCTTGTATGGGAAACCCCATGGACAGAGAATCCTGGTGGGCTACTGTATAGCACCTGTAATTGTACTCGATATCTTGTGAAATTCTATAATGGAAAACAATCTAAGAAATATATGTAAATACATATCTATACACATTTATAACTGAGTCACTTTGCTGTGCATCTGAAACTGATACAACATTGTATATCAACTATATCCCAATAAAAAATTTTTAAATAAAAGTGATGATCAAAAAACAAAACANGAATTGTACTCGATATCTTGTGAAATTCTATAATGGAAAACAATCTAAGAAATATATGTAAATACATATCTATACACATTTATAACTGAGTCACTTTGCTGTGCATCTGAAACTGATACAACATTGTATATCAACTATATCCCAATAAAAAATTTTTAAATAAAAGTGATGATCAAAAAACAAAACAAAAGCCTGCCCATTATTGAGTGTTTCCTATGAGCTAAGTAAATGGCTAGGTGCTTTAATGCATTATTTCAGGTTATCCTAGCTGTACAATTTGAGATCGGTAATATGGCTAAATCAAGGAGGAGGAAACCTTCCTCTACAGATGAGTGGCAGAACCAGATTGGCCCAAGTCTACACTTGGTGCTCCTAGCACACAGAGTAGAAGTCACTTCTCAAGTGTAGGCCTGAACAGCGCCTCCCCGGGGAGGGAGTAGGAATACAGACATTCAGGCCAATGGATCCAGTCTGAATCTGGACATTATTCCGAGGGGATTCACAAGCTGGCTAAGTTTTGAGAAGGCCCTATCTGAACTGTATTTCAAGACAAGAGGTAAGTGAATAAACAAGATCTGAGAAAGAGAAATCCTAGCAAAGGTCCTTGAGGGCTGTGAAACCTAACAGTCACGATTTGGTATAGACATCAGCAGTCTAACACATTCTGTTCGGCCATTGGGATGTAACATTACTAACTAAATGACCTCTTCCAAACTTTTAATGTAACTATGAGAGAGTCAGCCCACTTCCTGTAGAAAGGTATTGATCTATGCAGAGAAGAAACAGGTTTTGAGCAATTTCATTAAAAATCAAAGTCTTTACCCGCGAGGTAAAGAGGCTGACAGTCACACCCACAGGCCTTGCATTAGTTAAACGTTTTCACTCAGTCTGTCTTCTTTTTTTTTTTAAGAGCATGTTGCTGAGAAAGAATAAAATGCAGAGACTAACGACTCTGGCAAAAGATTCTTCTCATTCATCGATTACCACCTGGGCTGGGTTTTTGGACATGCGTCCTAGTAGATGTTCAGACTGCCAAAAATGAAACTATGCATAATACATGGGGCAAAAAAATGCTATAAAATTAAAAAGGTAATAAATTTAAAATCAGTAACACTAACGTGTTTCCTTGTATAGTACACTTTGTGTATTACCCAGAGCAGGGCCGTGAGATGATCGCTGATGTAAGGGTAAAATATAAGAATTCATCATAGCCGTATAGGAGCAAGCAAAAAAAAGAAAAGAAAAATGCCTCGGACCTCACTAGGAGTGAAAGTGTGACTGAACGTGCTGTAGTGGACGGAAAACAAGTTGCCAGATCAGGTAAAATGTTTTTGCAGATTTAATCCACTCTGCAACTGGAGTTTTTGGGTCCTTCCCAGGAGGAAGCAAAGCTACATTAACTGGGATTAAAATAGATGACCAGGCGCACTGTCCTCGTCGGTTTTAATCCCTCCTAAGCGAAGTGGAGTGGGAAGAAGGCAGGTGAGGAGGGAGGAAAGCAGGATGGGGGGACAGCTGGGGACCAGCTGAAATCAAAGGGCAGCCTGAAGACAGTAGGGGGGAGGCAGGGCCCTGACCAATTTCTAGCAGCGCTGTTTTCTTCTGGCCTGGAAAAGAGGAGGAAACAGCTGTGTTTTGAGCCTGGGTCCCCTGTTTAAACCCCAGGACTGGCCATAGCTCATTTGTTCCCTAATGAAATCCAGAGTGGACACTTTTTATATTGAGCATTCTCAATAATCTCCTGTCCAGCAAATAAAATTCCACATCTGGCCCTGCTGAGAAGCCCAATGCATCATTTACAAAAATGCACGGATACTGTGAAGATTGATTCAGCCAGTAAGAGGCTCTTTTCAACTCTTTCCTGAGCTGAAGCTGAGGCTTTACTTAGAATAGCCCAAATACCCGAAAAGGAGGACTTTCTTTCCTCTGGGAGGAGCCACAGTTCTCCTTGTTTGTCCTGTAGACTTAACTTGGCATACAGAATAGTATTTCAGTAAATGTTTTAACTGTATTAAGCATGCCTTCTGAAGGTACTTCCTGTTTAGGTTGTTTACTTATTGTTCATGGATAGAGTAGGTGCTTTGTTGTTCAGTCCCGAAGTCACACCTGACTGTTTGCAACCCCATGGACTATACCACATCAGGCTTCCCTGTCCTGCAGCATCTCCCGGAGCTTGCTCAAACTCATGTCCATTGATTCAGTGATGCCATCCAACCATCTCATCCTCTGTCATCCTCTTCTCCTCCTGTCCTCAATCTTTCCCAGCCTCAGAGTCTTTTCCATTGAGTTGACACCTCGCATCAGATGGTCAAAGTATTGAAGCTTCAGCATCAGTCCTTCCAATGAATATTCAGGGTTGATTTCCTTTAGAATTGACTGGTTTGATCTCCTTGCTGTCCAGTGACTGTCAAGAATCTTCTCCAGCACCACAGTTCACAAACATCAATTCTTCAGCACTCAGCCTTCTTTATGGTTCAGTTCTCACATCTGTACATGACTACTGGAAAAACCTTTGCTTAAACCATTTGCTTTGAATATATGGATCTTTGGTATAGCTGCTTGATTTGCTTTAAAGCCCTAGAAACTGGAGCAGGAAGTACCTAGGGCAGGAGCCCTGGGGCATTAAGGCCGCTTCCCTGTGCCAACTTTCTCATGGATCCGCAGGTCAGATGCCTGGGTTGGCTGGTGTCTCTGCTCCAGGTCTCATAAACTCAAAGTCCGGGGGTCCACCGGGCCCCTAACTGGAGCCTGGAGAAGAAGCTTCTTCCTCATCCATGAGGATGCTGGCGGAATCAAGGCCCCTGCTGGGTGGCACTGACGCCCCTGCTTCTCTGCTGGCCATCAGCTAGGCTTGCTCTTCCTAGAGGGTTTTCCCTGGTCCTGTCATGCAGTCCCCTAACTCAGAGCCGGTAACAGGACCCTAGATTCCGCCTGCTCTTGGACTCTCCCTGATTCCCACTCCAGCTGCGTCTCTCTATGTCTAGCTGGAGAGAGGACACTTGAGGGCTCATGTCGCTAGGCAAAGTCCACCTGAGAAACGCCAGACCATTTAACTCTTTTCAGGTTCTCAATTCTGATTACGTCTGAGAAGTCTCTTTCGTCATGTAGTATAACATACTCAGGTTCCAGGGATCAGGGCATGGGCCTTAGGGGGCTGAGAGTGTTTAAGGGCATTATTCTGCTTACCTTCAGTCTGGGAATAAGGCCAGGTGATAAACTGTTGTGCACCGCTAATGCGCCATGAAGGTTGGGGCTACTTCTGGGCACCCCTTAACTCTGGGGCTATCTTGAAAGGAAAAAATATGTCCCAGCAAAGATTCTTCTTTTCTGGATTCATCGTATTACTAGAACTGTGCATGTTTTATCTTTAAAATAGCAAAAAATCTTGCCTTTATGTTTAATGCCATGCATCTACACTTGTATAATATTATGCAGCTAATACTATGCTTTGTGTCTGTATTCTTTTCTTAAAATAAAAACTCTAGGAGTTGTATTAGGAGTCTAGCTTTTTACATTAAAAACATGAAATTTAGAAAGGATAAATAAGTAGTCTAAGTTTTCATCGTAAATGCCTGTAGAGACAGCCCTTGGACGCAGGCAGTCTGAACGCCTGTATAGAGTTTACTATGTTGTATCAACTTGCACAGAAATGTTATTCATAGAACCCATGACATAGTGAAGTCATAAGAAAATAAAGTTGTAGGAAAAAAATACCTCCTAGTGTAGTTCCCCGTGTTTTACCAACATACAAAAATGCCTCTCTCAAATCTGGTAAAAATTGAAATAAATGAAATGAATTTTAAAAATACTAAAAATGTTTTTTCCAGATTATAAAGTTTAAACAGTTTTTTAAAAAGAAGACGGGGAAATTCTATACATTCTCTAAACTTTATCTACTGAAACCATCTTTCTAAGTTCATAAGGTAAAAATTTAATACCAAGTACTAAACATTTTTTTTTCTGGATTTTTCATTTTCTAGGTTTTTTTTTCAGGAGACTAGGGTTCAGTCTTTGGGTAGGGAACATCCTCTGTAGAAGGGAATAGCTACCCACTCCAGTATTCTTGCCTGGAAAATCCATGAACAGAGAAGCCTGTTGAGCTATAGCCTGTGAGGTTGCAAAGAGTCAGACATGAGTGAGTGACTAACACTTTCACTTTCAAAGTGACTTCTAACACATCAATCAATGTCAATAACACACAAGTCAAACAGACAAGTGCAAGTATATTTTAAACCAAAATTAATAAGAAAACAAATGACAGACAAATTTTGTTTTTTGTAACGTCTGTTAGCCAATATTATTATTCAAATGGCTAATCACAGACAAAATATATTTTGTGAAAAGTTTGGGACACTCAGGAGTCATCCTAGAAGGAAGGATGTGAAATCTGTGTCATGGGTATTGCTCAGCCTCCAAATGTCAGATTAAAATATTGATAAATGAAGAAATCCATCTTGGCTAATACCATGGCCCCCAGGAAAGGAAATATCCTTTTATACAAGCCAGCCTAAGGTACTCGAAACAAGAACTTACACAAAGCATTTGTTTTGAATGCGACTTTTTCGTTTTCAAAGATCTTCATGAGCATTCTCATTTAACAAAATCTTTCCTAATGAGAAAATGTAAATTAGATATGTGTATTTTCAGAGAGCACAAAACCTTCTTGGTTAAGTATCCAGTAAATAGTTGATACAGGATTAGAAATTTGTTATCATCAGTAATTAGTTCTGCACAAAAGATTTCACATAAAATGTGTCAGAAATCATACTAGGGGAAACATAATAACACAAGAATAAGAGAATGTGATTTACAAACCATTTGCAGGTTAGATAAAATCTCTTCCTGAAAGAATTTACTTCCTCTAATTAACATCATAAAATAGTAAGAGCCAGAGTAATATGAGCTTTAGCTATCATTTTAAATAATTAAAATGGAATGGAACAAATAATAATTAATTTAAGATAATTTTGCACTGAAACTGTCAGGGTTTGGGATAAGGAAAGAGAAGTGGGGGAGTTAAGATTAGGGAAAGAATAGGAACAGAGCTGCCTGACTAGGCACCAGACCCTCAAAGTCAGCCTACACTTAGAGAGAGATAAACACAAAACATAAAATTGTCTCTGATTACAGTTTTACGTGAAATAAATATAGAAGACAAGACTTCTCTTCAAATAAATCTGACATGATGCAGGGAGAGAATAAACACTGATTTGAAAGGAATGATGCTAAAGCTGAAACTCCAGTACTTTGGCCACCTCATGCGAAGAGTTGACTCATTGGAAAAGACTCTGATGCTGGGAGGGATTGGGGGCAGGAGGAGAAGGGTACGACAGAGGATGAGATGGCTGGATGGCATCACCCACTCGGTGGGCGTGAGTCTGAGTGAACTCCAGGAGTTGGTGATGGACAGGGAGGCCTGGCGTGCTGCGATTCATGGGGTGGCAAAGAGTCGGACACGACTGAGCGACTGAATTGAACTGATACATATATTTTACTAACAGAATGTGCCCAAGTTGTGTCTGACTCTTTGTGGCTCCCCCTGGACTGTAACCCACCAGGCTACTCTGCCCATGGGATTTCCTAGGCAAGAATACTGGAGTGGGTTGCCTTTTCCTCCTCCAGAGGATCTTCCCAACCCAGGGATCGAACCTGAGTCTTCTTCATCTCCTGCACTGGCAGGTATCACCGGTGAAGAGACCTGGCTGTGGCTGCTGGGAAAGAACTGGAACCTGAGACCATCCCATAAGCAATGGTAGAAAAATGGTAAAAGGTGTTGTGACCTGAAAGAATGTGGAATGAGACAAATGACCCTTTGAAAACCCACTGTGTCTCCATGCCATGCATTTTCCCCACCATATACTCAGGACATATGTTAGCAGTTCCAACACTTCCAAGAATTACTTACCTTATAAAATCACAGTAAGTTTTTGACACTGATGGAAGCAGGGGGATCCTGCAGGCATCTTCCCAACTGTGCTGCTCCACTCTGGAGCAGACGTCAGTGGGGTAAGTCTGTTCTTAGCCAAAGTCACAGTCTCTATAGCAGGCAATTTTTTAAAAATCTTTTGACTCTCTATAAAATATTGGTATATTTTATTTAAAGAAGACTTTATTTTCCAAGGTGTGTGATACCAGGCAGATATTATGTGGTTTTGTATCTTGATGTGTCTGCCATAGAATGTAACATAAAGAAAAAAACTGTAAAAACAGTTGTGATATGACTACCTTATATTTAGCTCATTGTAGCCATATGTATATCAGACATATTTTTCATTAGAATGAAAAATCAGTGAAGGCAAAGATATTGTTTGCTCAGTTCATCTAAAACCTGGAAATATATCTGGCATATAGCCTGTTGACATTAGCTGTGATTTCTTCATTGAAAAGCCAAACAAAATATGTGACAATATATGCAAATTTTATACACATAAAATAAGTGCTTTTAAATTTTTCAATAAAATTACAAATGGAATTTTAAAGTAACCATGGAAAATTATGAAGTCATCTAAGACCTCCAAGCCAACACTACTCCCCAAAATGTTTGCTGCTCACCTGGATGGACAGCACCCTGTCATACTTTTGGAGATCAAATGAACACTTTGTAAAAAAACGCATACAAGTTTAAGGGGGGTTTTATTCTTTCTTCTTCCTTTTCTGTTTCACTCCATAAATATTTACTGATAACTATTCCAAAAATATGGGGTTTCACAGGTGGTACAGTTGGTAAAGAATCCACCTGCCATTACGGGAGATACAGAAGATGTGGGTTTGACCCCTGGGCTGGGAAGATCCCCAGGAGTAGCAACCCACTCTGGTATTCTTGCTTGGAAAGTTCCAAGGACAGAGGAACTTGGTGGGCTACAGTCCATGGGGTTGCAAGGAGCTGGACACTACTGAGCACATGCAAGCATTCCAAAAACATACACAAAAGCGTAAGCTGTGGTCCCTGGTGACAAGGGGACTGGTTTCTAGAGGATAGAATAAGCATGTGTTAATAAATAATTAATAACAATAAAAAGAGATGAAGGTAAAATCAACGTAGGCATCAAGAGTTATGGGGACATGGAGCAAATCTGGGCTAAGCCCAGGTGAAGACTCCACTGGGAAGCCTAATTTGAGCAGGTGTTCAAGGATGACTAAGAAGCCACATGGCAGAGAAGGGCCTCCCAGGCTGAGATTAAATGAAAGTAAAAGTGAAGTCGCTCAGTCGTGCCCAACTCTTTGCGACCCCATGAACTGTAGCCCACCAGGATCCTATGTCCATGAGATTTTCCAAGCAAGAGTACTGGAGTGGGTTGCCGTTTCCTTCTCCAGAGGATCTTCCTGACGCAGGGATAGAACCCAGGTCTCCCACATTGTAGGCAGATCCTTTACCATCTGAGCTACCAGGGAAGTCCCTAAGAGATTAAATGATGTGGTTTTGAAACAAAATGAGCGGTGAAAGCAGCTCTTTTGCCCTCCTCCTGTTTGCCCATTTCTGTCCCCCTTTAACCTAAAAATAGCCTAATTATAGGAAAGAGATCACTCGGCATTTGGACCCAGTTCCAGACTTATGCTCACCTGAATACACACTGCCTTTCTTAGCTTCTTCATCCTTTTCCTAGATTATAAGAACCGAGAAGAAGAAATTAAGTGGTGAAAGAATGCCTAGCTCTCTGCCCCAAGTGCCCCTTTAGCAATCCCGCAGGCCGATCACATGGGCAAGACAACCTTCTAAGAGAGAGTCAGCCAGTCTGCACAACGGAGAAGAATGCAGAGCCCAGCCTCTTGCCTCCGTGACTCGCTGAGATTCTCCTCTTCTCCCACGTTTCCCTTTGAAAACTGTCCCTGCTGAGCTTCATCTTTGGCATCGTTCGCGGGACATGAGTCCACATCCTCCCCAGATTTCAGGCTTTTCTGATGAAAGCATCTGTCCCTTCTACAGACACTAGCTTCTCAATCATCGACTTCTGAGTGGTGGTGGTTTAGTCGCTCAGTCATGTCCGACTCTTACGACCCCATGGACTGTAGCCTCCTCTGCCCGAGGGACTTTCCAGGCAAGAATACTGGAGTGGGTTGCCATTTCCTTCTCCAAGGGACCTTCCTGACCCAAGAATCGAACCTGAGTCTGCTGCATTGCAGGCAGATTCTTTACCAACTGAGCTATGAGGGAAGCCTTGCCTTTTGAGTGGCGAGCCCCCACACCTGAGCTCACTTACAGCGACAGCGTGCCCGAGGCGCCGTGCCCTGGGTGAGGCCTGATCATGGGCCATGAGGGAGGAAACAGAAGGGGACATTTCTCTGAAAACAGTGCGTCCCTCAGGAAGGCGATTATTTGACTAATGAGAGCTTTAAAAACAGGAGTGTTTTTCTCACATAAAACATGTTAGAGTTGGCACATTCTGGTGTTATTTACAAAGAAAGCAATGGCGTCCCACTCCAGTACTCTTGCTTGGAAAATCCCATGGACAGAGGAGCCTGGTAGGCTGTAGTCCATGCACTTTCACTTTTCACTTTTCATGCACTGGAGAAGGAAATGGCACCCCACTCCAGTGTTCTTGCCTGGAGAATCACAGGGACGGGGGAGCCTGGTCGCTGCCATCTATGGGGTCACACAGGGTCGGACACGACTGAAGCGACTCAGCAGCGGCAGCGGCAGCAGGTGTTATTTAGCCACATCGTGATTTTGAGTGGGCATCTCTGTTATTCCCTTGGCCTTAGCCTTTTCCTGTGTCTGTGAGATGACTATCCACTGTTTGAGTCAAAGCTTAAATGGAAGAAGATATGACTGCTGTCAGAACAGGAAAACTGCCAGACATTCCCAGGAGGTTGTTTTTGTTTGTTTGTTTGTTTTTTCTAAATACATTACATGACTGGAGAAGGAAATGGCAACCCACTCCAGTATTCTTGCCTGGAGAATCTCACGGACAAAGGAGCCTGGCGAGCTCCATAGGGGAAAGTTGAGTCCACGGGATCACAAAGAATCGGACACGACTGAGCGACTAACCACACACAGCACATGACAGAAAAGCCTCTTTCAGGTGCCTCGTAAAATCAGGTTCTGTAGACAAAGAAGAGAGGGTCCCCAGGTGACACAGTGGTCAAGAACCTGCCAGCCAGTGAAGTAGACACAGGGCACCAGGGTTCAGTTTCTGGGTAGGGAAGATCCCCTGGAGGAGGAAATGGCAGCCCACTCCAGTATTCTTGCCTAGAGAATTCCATGGACAGCGGAGCCTGGTGGGCCTCAGTCCATGGGGTCTCAAGGAGTCAGACACAGCGGAGCACCTGAGCAAGCTGACAAAGAAGACAGTGAGGGGCTGAGGTGGGCAATAAACAATGCTTGTTGCAAGTCGTTGGCAGGACAGACTGCACCATGATTTGCCATGCTAAATAAATGTGGCTTTATTGAGTAGTGAGTGGATATCCATCAAAACATGCATGTAGGATATCACTATGACAAGAGAGAAGATCTGAGTAACTTTTCAAAGTCACTTACGTGAATGCTGCTGCTAAGCCGCTTCAGTCGTGTCCGACTCTGTGTGACCCCATAGCCCACCAGGCTCCCCCATCCCTGGGATTCTCCAGGCAAGAACACTGGAGTGGGTTGCCATTTCCTGAATAGTTCACTGGAATTATCAACATTTCTCAGTATTTGTGACCCTGACTGGCTAGGAATAAGTGGTGGTGATCACAGAATTAATTTCAGGTAGGGCTCTATGAAGACTGTTTTGCTGTTACTGTGTTGCTAAGTCATGTCTGACTCTTTGCGATCCCATGGATTGCAGCTTGCCAGCCTCCTCTGTCTTTCACTATCTCCTGGAGTTTAAGTTCATGTCCATTGAGTCAGCGGTGCTACCTAACCATGTCATCCTCTGCTGACCCCTTCTCCTTTTTCCTCCAGTCTTTTCCCAGCATCAGGGTCTTTTCCAGTGAGTTGACTCTTTGTATCAGGCAGCCAAAGGATTGGAGTGTCAGCCTAATCATCAGTCCTTTCAATCTGTGAAGATGCTGATGGTCAACCATGCTTGGAAGACACCACTGCTAATTCTGACTGAGACCAGCCTGGGTCACCTTCAGATACTGGCATAAATTACAGAAAGACTTCATTATTCATTAGAATCAGAAAGTCAGTTCTACTTGGAATGACTTAAGGGGGCCAATTAGGCCGGGATAGATAAACAACCTCATTCCCATCCGCAGTGCTTCATGCTGATCTTGGAGGAGGAAACAGTAAGATAATGCATTCACTGCACCCCTGGAACTTAATGGAAAAGGCTCATCGTTGCTCTTATTCCACTAAATGCAGTTCTTGAAATGATTTTTAATTCTCTCCATTTACTTGAAGTAGTTTATTGGGTTGTACGAGATGAACAAGGCAAAAATTAATATCTCGGTTTCTTGAGAAAGGATTTGGAGTTGCTGAGACATTTTACAGGATTTTTTGTTGACTTCTTGTTTCTTTTTTCATTCTAAAATTAAATACTTTAAAATTTACTTTATTCAGGTATATTTGATGCANGGACAGACTGCACCATGATTTGCCATGCTAAATAAATGTGGCTTTATTGAGTAGTGAGTGGATATCCATCAAAACATGCATGTAGGATATCACTATGACAAGAGAGAAGATCTGAGTAACTTTTCAAAGTCACTTACGTGAATGCTGCTGCTAAGCCGCTTCAGTCGTGTCCGACTCTGTGTGACCCCATAGCCCACCAGGCTCCCCCATCCCTGGGATTCTCCAGGCAAGAACACTGGAGTGGGTTGCCATTTCCTGAATAGTTCACTGGAATTATCAACATTTCTCAGTATTTGTGACCCTGACTGGCTAGGAATAAGTGGTGGTGATCACAGAATTAATTTCAGGTAGGGCTCTATGAAGACTGTTTTGCTGTTACTGTGTTGCTAAGTCATGTCTGACTCTTTGCGATCCCATGGATTGCAGCTTGCCAGCCTCCTCTGTCTTTCACTATCTCCTGGAGTTTGTTCAAGTTCATGTCCATTGAGTCAGCGGTGCTACCTAACCATGTCATCCTCTGCTGACCCCTTCTCCTTTTTCCTCCAGTCTTTTCCCAGCATCAGGGTCTTTTCCAGTGAGTTGACTCTTTGTATCAGGCAGCCAAAGGATTGGAGTGTCAGCCTAATCATCAGTCCTTTCAATCTGTGAAGATGCTGATGGTCAACCATGCTTGGAAGACACCACTGCTAATTCTGACTGAGACCAGCCTGGGTCACCTTCAGATACTGGCATAAATTACAGAAAGCCTTCATTATTCATTAGAATCAGAAAGTCAGTTCTACTTGGAATGACTTAAGGGGGCCAATTAGGCCGGGATAGATAAACAACCTCATTCCCATCCACAGTGCTTCATGCTGATATTGGAGGAGGCAACAGTAAGATAATACATTCACTGCACCCCTGGAACTTAATGGAAAAGGCTCATCATTGCTCTTATTCCACTAAACGCAATTCTTGAAATGATTTTTAATTCTCTCCATTTACTTGAAGTTGTTTATTGGGTTGTACGAGATGAACAAGGCAAAAATTAATATCTCGGTTTCTCGAGAAAGGATTTGGAGTTGCTGAGACATTTTACAGGATTTTTTGTTGACTTCTTGTTTCTTTTTTCATTCTAAAATTAAATACTTTAAAATTTACTTTATTCAGGTATATTTGATGCATGCATACAAAGCCGCTCAGTCATGTCCAGCTCTTTGCAACCCCATGGACTGCAGTCTGCCAGGCTCCTCTGCCCATGGGGATTCTCCAGCCAAGAATCCTGGAGGGGGTTGCCATGCCCTCCTCCAGGGCATCTTCCCACCCTAGGAATCCAACCTGCGTCTCTTATGTCTCCTGCACTGGCGAATGGAGTCTTTACCAGGATTAATTTCTACCAGACAGCAAAGTGATTCAGTTATACAGAGATACTGATATATGCGTACTTGTAAAATTCTTTTCCATATGGTTTATCACAGAGCATTGGATATAGTACCCTGTGCTATACCATAGGACCTTGTTGTTTATCCATTCTATATACAATATAAAATTAAATGATATTGATACTGCCTCTATAAATGCTAGCAATTATCATCAAAGGGTGGGAAAATAGAGGTAAGTCAAGAATGGATATTTACCTTGTAAACAATGACAGTCAGAAGACATTTTAATACAGTACTCCTTTTTGGTGATAGTTTTACTATAACATAACTCAACTATGCTTCTCCCACTAAGCCGCTTCAGTCGTGTCTGACTCTGTGCGACCCCATAGATGGCAGCCTACTAGGCTCCCCTGTCCCTGGGATTCTCCAGGCAAGAACACTGGAGTGGGTTGCCATTTCCTTCTCCAATGCCTGAAGGTGAAAAGTGAAAGTGAGGTCCTTCAGTCATGTCCGACTCTTCAGGACCCCATGGACTGCAGCCCACCAGGCTCCTCCACCCACGGGATTTTCCAGGCAAGAGGACTGGAGTGGGGTGCCATTGCTTTCTCTGCAGCTATGCTAATTGTTTGTAAATAAACTATTTTACTATCCTGGATTATGTGTTTTAGACATTACATTTATGAGAGAAAAGTTTGGGGTTTTGATCACTATCTTGAAGTTCTAATTTTTAAAAACACTTTTTGATTTGAAGCTGATAGGACTCACGTGTTTGAATAATATACATAAAGTAATACGGACTCAAGGGGCCTGCCATTCTAGGTCATGCTCCTAGCCTGTGTGCAGATGAACGCTCTCTTTCACAATTTTGCTGACGGATGATAAATTAAAGAGAGATTTACATTGGCAATTAAATCAGAATTTACTGTGAATAAATCATAAAAATGGAACAAGGAAAATGGCTTTTAAATTCTGAATTTGCCTTTCATATCTGGCAGGAGTTGGTTTGTGGGTAGGAAGGGCTCCTGCTGTGGAAAATACTTCCCTAGAGTACACTATGGTTTCAAGTACCCTTCCAAAGCCTATTTCTTTTAACTTTTAATTCTTTCATATTGGAGTGTAGTTGACTAACAGCTATATCTGGAATATAGTTGTAATAGTTTCAGGTCTACAGCAAAGCAGTTCTGTTAAAAATAAAGNGGAGTTGGTTTGTGGGTAGGAAGGGCTCCTGCTGTGGAAAATACTTCCCTAGAGTACACTATGGTTTCAAGTACCCTTCCAAAGCCTATTTCTTTTAACTTTTAATTCTTTCATATTGGAGTGTAGTTGACTAACAGCTATATCTGGAATATAGTTGTAATAGTTTCAGGTCTACAGCAAAACAGTTCTGTTAAAAATAAAGGGCTGCCCTGGTGGCTCAGCTGGTAAAGAATCTGCCTGCAATGCAGGAGACCTGGGTTTGATCCCTGGGTCAGGAAGATCCCCTGGAGAAAGAATGGCTACCCACTCCAGTATCCTGGCCTGGGAAATCCCACAGACAGAGGAGCCTGGCAGGCTACAGTCCATGGGTCACCAAAAGTTGGACATCACTGAGTGATATAGATATACATGTATCTAAATGCATCTATTATTTTTCAAATTATTTTCCCCTTGTTATATAACATGGAGCAGAGTCCCCTGTACTATGTAAGTAGGTCCTTGTTGGTTTTTTCATTTTAAATATAGCAGTGTGTATGTGTCAACCTCAAACTCCCTAACTTGTAAACAAGCATGTTTCTGATACAGTACAGTCAATACTCCTACCAACCTTATGTTATGCACCCAGGAGAACTTAATGCAGTTAGATGATCTAATGCATCAGGCTTCACTCCTTTCACTAATGTTGACAGCTGGGTAATATCCCACCCAACTGCCTGCTTTCTATTTCAGGGGAAAGCGGTTCAAAGACATGGTCTCTTTTCTATGCGGTGACCATGCGGCTGAGGTCTGATTAATGGAAGGGAGGGAAGTAACAGTTTCCTAACCAAACTGGAAGCAAGTCAGAAATGCACCAACAGATCATGGCTCAGCAATTGTGGAACTCTCATACCCTGGGAGAAGGCAATGGCACTCCACTCTAGTACTCCTGCCTGGAAAACACATGGACGGAGGAGCCTGGTAGGCTGCAGTCCATGGGGTCACTGAGGGTCGGACACGACTGAGTGACTTCACTTTAACTTTTCACTTTCATGCATTGGAGAAGGAAATGGCAACCCACTCCAGTGTTCTTGCCTGGAGAATCCCAGGAACAGGGAGCCTGGTGGGCTGCCATTTATGGGGTCACATAGAGTTGGACATGACTGAAGTGACTTAGCAGCAGCAGCAGCAGCATACCATGGAAGATGACTCAGCACTAACAGAGAATTAACAATTAATAAATGCAGCAACCTAGATGTGTCTTGAAATAGTCCTGCTGAGTGAAGTCCACGGAAAGGAGTGCATGCTGTATTATTCCATCAAAATGAAGCCCTTGAAAGGACAAAATAATCTCTAGTGACAAAAAGCAGAACAGAGGCTTCCTAGGGAGAGGGTGGTATTACAAAGGTGCTGGGGGAAACTTTGGAAATAATAGCCAGGTCCTCTGTCTTGATTGCACTCATCTAACACGCTAGTAAAGTAATGCTCAAAATTCTCCAAGCTAGGCTGCAGCAATACATGAACCATGAACTTCCAGATGTTCAAGCTGGTTTTAGAAAAGACAGAGGAACCAGAGATCAAATTGCCAACATCTGCTGGATCATGGAAAAAGCAAGAGAGTTCCAGAAAAGCATCTATTTCTGCTTTCTTGACTATGCCAAAGCCTTTGACTGTGTGGATCACAATAAACTGTGGAAAATTCTGAGAGAGATGGGAATACCAGACCACCTGACCTGCCTCTTGAGAAATCTGTATGCAGGTCAGGAAGCAACAGTTAGAACATGGAACAACAGACTGGCTCCAAATAGGAAAAAGAGTACATCAAGACTGTATATTGTCCCCCTGCTTATTTAACTTATATGCAGAGTCAGAATTACCAGGAGAAATCTCAATAACCTCAGATATGCAGATGACACCACACTTATGGCAGAAAGTGAAGAAGAACTAAAGAGCCTCTTGATGAAAGTGAAAGAGGAGAGTGAAAAAGTTGGCTTAAAGTTCAATATTCAGAAAACTAATCTCATGGTATCCAGTCCCATCACTTCATGGCAGATACATTCGGAAACAGTGGAAACAGTGTCAGACTTTATTTTTCTGGGCTCCAAAATCACTGCAGATGGTGATTGCAGTCATGAGATTAAAAGACGTTTACTCTTTGGAAGGAAAGTTATGACCAACCTAGATAGCATATTCAAAAGCAGAGACATTATTTTGCCAACAAAGGTCCATCTAGTCAAGGTTATGGTTTTTCCAGTAGTCATGTATGGATGTGAGAGTTGGACTATAAAGAAAGCTGAGCACTGAAGAATTGATGCCTTTGAACTGTGGTGTTGGAGAAGACTCTTGAGAGTCCCTTGGACTGCAAGGAGATCCAACAAGCCCATACTAAAGGAGATCAGTCCTGGGTGTTCATTGGAAGGACTGATGTTGAAGCTGAAACTCCAATACTTTGGCCCTCTGATATGAAGACCTGACTCATTGGAAAAGACCCTGATGCTGGGAGGGATTGGGGGCAGGAGAAGAAGGGGACAACAGAGGATGAGATGGTTGGATCATATCATTGACTCGATGGACATGGGTTTGGGTGGACTCTGGGAGTTGGTGATGGACAGGGAG
>SJYA01001712.1:1010830-1106937 GCA_006410615.1 Neotragus moschatus | reverse complement strand
TTTGGCCACCTCATGCGAAGAGTTGACTCATTGGAAAAGACTCTGATGCTGGGAGGGATTGGGGGCAGGAGGAGAAGGAGACGACAGAAGCTGAGATGGCTGGATGGCATCACTGACTGGATGGGTGTGAGTCTGAGAGAACTCCAGGAGCTGGTGATGGACAGGGAGGCCTGGCGTGCTGCGATTCATGGGGTCACAAAGAGTCGGACATGACTGAAGGACTGAAATGAATGAATAAGTTAAATATTATTCAAAATAATTCATATTTATAATTTGGTGTTTTAGTCACTGAGTTACGTCTGACTCTTGTGTGACCTCATGGACTGTAACTTACCTAGCTCCTCTGCCCATGGCATTCTCTAGGCAAGAATACTGGAGTGGGTAATCATTCCCTTCTCCAGGGCATCTTCCCAACTCAGGAATTGAACCCAGCTTTCCTGCATTGCAGGCAAATTCTTTACTGACTGAGTCAGCAGGAAAGCCCAAATACATACTCCTTGGGGTATGTATTTGCCAACACTTGACATACCCAGATTTTTACAATTTTTGTCAATCTGATGGTATGACAGGTTTTAATTTATATTATGTATATACAGAGATCAAATTTTAACATCCGTTGGATCATAGGAAAAGCAAGAAACTTCCAGAAAAGTATCTACTTCTGCTTTATTGACTATGCCAAAGCCTTTGATTGTGTGGATCACAACAAACTCTGTAAAATTCTTAAAGAGATGGGAATACCAGACCACCTTACCCGCCTCCTGAGAAATCTATATGCAGGTCAGGAAGCAACAGTTAGAACTGGACATGAAACAACAGACTGGTTCCAAATCGGGAAAGGAATATGTCAAGGCTGAACATTGCTACCCTGCTTATTTAACTTATATGCAGAGTACATCATGTGGAATGTTGGGCTGGATGAAGCAAAAGCTGGAATCAAGATTGCCAGGAGAAATATCAAAACCTCAGATACGCAGATAACACTACTCTTATGGCAGAAAGCANTCCAAATCGGGAAAGGAATATGTCAAGGCTGAACATTGCTACCCTGCTTATTTAACTTATATGCAGAGTACATCATGTGGAATGTTGGGCTGGATGAAGCAAAAGCTGGAATCAAGATTGCCAGGAGAAATATCAAAACCTCAGATACGCAGATAACACTACTCTTATGGCAGAAAGCAAAGAAGAATTAAAGAGCCTCTTGATGAAAGTGCAAGAGGAGAGTGAAAAAGTTGGCTTAAAACTCAACATTCAAAAAACTGAGATCATGGCATCTGGTCTCATCACTTCATGGAAAACAGATAGGGAAACAATGGAGACAGTGACAGACTTTATTTTGAGGGGCTCAATTGGAGAAGGCAATGGCACCCCACTCCAGTACTCTTGCCTGGAAAATCCCATGGACGGAGGAGCCTGGTAGGCTGCAGTCCGTGGGGTTGCTAGGAGTTGGACACGACTGAGTGACTTCACTTTCACTTTTCACTTTTATGCACTGGAGAAAGAAATGGCAACCCACTCCAGTGTTCTTGCCTGGAGAATCCCAGGGACTGTGGAGCCTGGTGGGCTGCCGTCTATGGGGTTGCACAGAGTTGGACACGACTGAAGCAACTTAGCAGCAGCAGCAGCAGCCAAAATCACTGCAGATGGTGACTGCAGCCATGAAATTAAAAGACACTTGTTCTTTGGAAGAAAAGCTATGATCAACTTAAAACAGCATATTAAAAAGCAGAGACATTACTTTGCTGACAAACGTCTGTCTAGTCAAGGCTATGGTTTTCCCAGTAGTCATGTACAGGTATGAGAGTTGGAGTATAAAGAAAACTGAGCACCAAAGAACGGATGCTTTTGAACTGTGATGTTGGAGAAGACTGTTGAGAGTCCCTTGGACTGCAAGGAGATCAAACCAGTTAATCCTAAAGGAAACCAACCCTGAATATTCATTGGAAGAACTGATGCTGAAGCTGAAACTCCAATACTTTGGCCACCTAATGTGAAGAACTGATTCATTAGAAAAGACCCTGAGGCTGGGAAAGATTGAAGGCAGGAGGAGAAGTGAATGACAGAGGATGAGATAGTTGGATGACATCACTGACTCGATGGACTGAGTTTGTGCAAGCTCTGAGAGTTGGTGATGGACAGGGAAGCCTGGTGTGCTGTAGTCCGTGGGATCGCAAAGAGTGGGACATGTCTGTGACTGAACTGATACAGATAAAGCATTAATTCATTATATATAACATTATATTGTAGTGTTTGATATATTCTAGGTGTAAGTATGGTGAATATATTAAAATCTGTGACGACTTTTTACTTTTTTCAGGGAGTCTTTAATTTTAATGTAGTTCTAAATTTTAATGAGATTAATCAGTCTTTTGCTACATGCATGTAATTTGTGACTTCTATGTTGAGGTCATATATTTTTTTTTTTCCTATATTTAAAATCTTTGAGTTTCGCATCTAACTCTTTTCAGATGGAATTTAACACTGTGCATAGTGTGAAGGGGTTGTTGTCCTTTAGTCAATTTATAACTTACATTGTTTCACATCAGTAACTTCCAAAATTTATAATTTCTTGAATATTATTTCTGCTTTTCTATNAATCTGATGTCACTGAGAGGAGAGAGGACCTGAATCAGTCAATTTTTCTATTTATTGCCACCTGTCAGTTTTATGTTGAAAAATTCTAAACCCCCTTGTATGTTTCCCTGGTTCAATCTATAGGATATGCAGGAACCAATTTCACTCTTTCTGTATTGAGGGTGTCAAGTTATCATCACGAAAATAAATTCCCATCTGGGTTTTAACTGATGCCCATGGATACCAGGAAAGCATAACCCTGGGCTTGAGAAGCCCCAGAAAGACTGCAGTTCCTTTTCTTCCTGCTTTGCCAGCAGCTATTACTGCCCATGCAGTCAGGGCGTCTACTTAACGCATCACTCAGGTCTTCCTCCCTCACACCTCATGTCTCTCCTGCATCCGAATGATGACTCAAGAGCATTGCTGGGACACAGAAGGAGAGTAAACGCCTCAAATGGCCACCTATTCAGACAATTCTTTATCAACAGGTCCCGAGATCACTATAGTTCCATGTCTGGAAAGAAAGCATTTAGGCTTCCTAAGAGGTGAACCCCTATGTATGGCTTTGTCAATGTTTTTCCGCATTTGAGCTCTGGTCCTGGGTCTGAAAATCGCTAACAACCTGATCAACGGAGCTGGTTGCTCCAACGGGCGCTCATTTGCTGTTGGAGATCGCCAGTGGAGAAAGAGGGTTCAGGTACCATCAACGGAGATTATTTTATGTTTCTGATTTGTGGCTAGTCCCGAGTACCTGGATTTCCTGGTGGCTCAGATGGTAAAGAAAATGCTTGCCATGCAGGAGATGAGGGTTTGATCCTTGGGTCAAGAACATCCCCTGGAGAAGAGAATGGCAACCTACTCTAGTGTTCTTGCCTGGAGAATCTCATGGACAGAGGAGCCTGATAGGCTATAGTCCATGGGATCGCAAAGAGGTGGACATGACTAAGCGACCAACACTCACTTTCCCAAGAAACTAGGAGGGAAAAACAGAAGAGCAAGCCTCAAATTCTACAAGCCCCAACTGAAAGGACATTAAAGGTAAAAGACAGGGTGCTATAATTAAAAACTCTTTAAAATAGTATAGGAAGGTGAATAGATTGGATAAAGTCAAGATTCTATCAAGGAAAACATGACAGAGAAAAATAAATAATTGAGGTTAGGCATAAATAAAGGGTGATGTGCTTAACAAAGGGATTTGCTTGTTAATGAAAGGAAATAATCGGTTTAGAGGAACAAAATCTGTCGAAAAGAAGAGCCCAGCAAAGTGGAGGATGGGAGTTGTCACAACTTCTGGTATCCGAGAGGCAGTAACAGCATGTTCTCTGTGGCAGGTGCAAGACAAAGCATTTCACTCGAATCACATCACTTAACCTTCACAGTAACTTTGGAGCTAGTTGCAGACATTGTACCTATTTAGAGATGAGGGATGCTGGTGACTGTCATCTATGGCCACAAGAATGCTGCCTAACAATCACCACAAAAGCTCACCATCCTAGGACCACAATCACATGCTGGGAGCAGGCAGGTTTACGCTGATGTGGTCTGAGCTCCGCACAACTGCACCTACTCAGGTGTATATGATTGGATCGGGTAAGCTGGTCCCCTGGCTTCCACAGTAGGGGCTAGCTGATAGTTGTTCTAGGAGGGTCTCAGCTAACTCTGGCAGCTCAGATGGAGCCACATACACCATCCTCCAGAAGGCTACGTCAGGTGTGTCCTCCTCAAGTCAATGGCAGAGGATAAGGTGGCAGGTATGCATGTGGAGGGGCTCTCCGAGTCCCCATGCCATCCCAGTGGTCAAAGAAAGACCCCCTGGCCAGGCCCAGAGTCAGAGTGGGCAGACACGGCCAGGGGACCTTTCCAAGGGTGTGACGAGAGGGTGGGGTGAAAAATGGGCCCTTGATGCAACCCCTCTCCCTGCAGAAGAGATCAGCAAGTCACTTGCTAAATGTCACCAACTGCTAGGAGCCTGAATTCTGACTATACCTGATTCAGGTGCCAGCCTTTCAAGGGTCCCTAGACACAGAGAGTCCAAGATATATCAGGTCTTAAGAACCTGCAGGTTGGTAGGCAGACAAGGTGCCCAAGAAAGTAAGGAGATGCTGTGATTTTATTTAGTTTACATTTTTGATCACATCAGTGATCAGCGTAAACCTGCCTGCTCCCAGCATGTGATTGTGGTCCTAGGATGGTGAGACTTTGTGGTGCTTGTATGCAGCATTCTTGTGGCCATAGATGACAGTCACCAGCATCCCTCATCTCTAAATAGGTACAATGTTTGCAAAAAACCACCAGTGGTGGTTTAGTCCCTAAGTTGTGGCTGACTCTTTTTCGACCCTCTGGGCTACAGCCCCTCAGGCTCCTCTGTCCGTGGGATTCTCCAGCAAAGAATCCTGGACTGGGTTGCCCTTTCCTTCTCCAGAGGAGCTTCCCAACCCAGAGACTGAACCTGTGTCTCCTGCCCTGCAGGCAGATTCTTCACCACTGAAGCTTCTTCTTCTTCTTTTTTTTTTTTAACGTGGATGGATGACTTTTAAAGTCTTTATTGGATTTGTTACAATATTGCTTCTGTTTTCTGTTCTGGATTTTTGGCCGTGAGGCATGGGGGACTCTCATGTCCCTGACCATGGATGGAACCAGCTCTCTTGCATCTGAAGGTGAAGTCTTCACCACCAGACCACCAGGGAAGTCCCGATGCTGTGATTCTAAAGAGATGAGCTAGAAAGTCCAATTTGTTTAAAAGCAAAAGAAAGCGAAACCCAGGGAACCACTGCAGGGACAAAGCTCCTGAGAGCACAGCTTTTGAAGCTTGTGATTCTGAGTTTGGGAGAAGACCTGAGTCACCTGGCTAGAGGGGTAAAGCCTTTTACAGAAGGAATAAAAGGAGAAATGAGATGAAGGTAAGGGTGGAAATATTCCTTGACAGCATTTACATTTCAATTGTTACTGGTTTCTTGTGTTCAACTATTTTTTAATATATCTTTTTGTCCAGAGTTATAACTGATGAGTAAAACTGTAGGATATTTGAAGTGTGCAATGTGATGAGTTGATAATACATACATGAATATTCTGAAAAAATTTCCCCCTCCTGTTGAATTAACATTGGATTTTTTTTTTTTTTTTTTTTTTTTGAGGCTGGGTAAGACTATCTCAAAAGCTTGCGTTATGTAAACAGCTTTCCTGAAACAAAACGCTATACAATGGACCCGAGATTTGCTAACAAACTGTACCTCACATATTAAAAAGTCCTTTAGAAATCTGGAGAATGGTTCCTAATAGCAGAGCCAACCATTTTTCTTGAATGAACTAGAGCAGCCAGTTAACCTTCCGAGTTACTTTCTGTTTCCAGGACTCCACATGCCTTTGAAGGAAACAAGATAGCTAAGGTAAATAAATATATTCGGCGACTACCTTCTTAAAAGTAATCCTGATTGTCCATTAGAGCGCTGTCAGCGCCAAATACAATTAAAAGCAAACAAAGAGAGCTGTAGTGCTAATTCGTCTGAAATAGATCCCTCATGAAGGCACCTCCGTGAGGTTATTACCACCCACGTTCAGATGCAGAAGAAACCCGACAGGTAGCATTTTTCAAAGCTGATGAGTGACTCCAAATTTAATTTTATCCCGTGGCTGATTTTGCGCTCCCCGCCTCACCTGACAGAGCCGTTTCCTTTGCGGGGCATCAGAACGTCTCTGTGACTTTCCAGGGCAGCAGTTCTTGTCACTTGTCACTGTCACCTGTCCGCCCTGCTGGGCTGGCTTTTTGCCTCCACGGTCTGCTGTTTCCTTACCAGTAAGTTCAAGGCTACATGGGAGGCGATGGTTCAGGCTGGATACAAAGCCTGCCCATTTGTGGGTAAATACTTGGGAAAGCTGTGTGGACTGCAGGAGACCCAGAGCGCCTCTTGCCACCATGGTCAACGTTTGCAACACACTTGTTCAGACTTATCCTTGTCATATTACCATTAGCAATCGTGGTAGGAATAGTAATTTTTGAGCTTTTTTTCCCCTCAAATGTAGCATTTTACCCACATTATCTTGTTTACTTCGCACAACAACCTTTCCAGAAGCCATCATTACGGGTGACTTTCAAGCAAGGAAACTGATGTTGAAAAAGGTCAAACAACTGTTCGGTTCACCAACCCAGACGCTGGCAGAGTTTGCCTGTCACTCTTAGCTGTGGTTCTCTCTCCTTTGTGAATCTTTCCCTTTTCTTGTTCTTCTACCTTATCTTAGGAAGATAAGGCACAGTGCAAAGAGGGTTCAAATCCTCCGGCTTTTTCATGGTTCTGTATTCACCCTGACAATCTTTAAAGAATCAAACAAACTCCTTGTGCAGTGGAGTCTGGAAGACCGAGGACTCAGTTCTGAATGGATTTGATTGACTGTGTGATCTTCAGAAGGTCACTTACCCTTGCCCAGCTGGTGTCCGCATTTCTAAGGACGAGGTTACTACCTCTGCACAGCCCACTTCTCAGGCTATTTCAGGAGGCCCAAGGAAGATGAAGTAGGGGAGAGTATTCTGCAAACTGTAAGGCAATGCGCACAAGCTATTGTGATTTCTGCCTTGATGAAACCTCGCAACAGCTGTGTCGTGCTATATTTCTAAAAAGGATGCAGAGCGGGGCGGTCAGGCTAATATTATTCCACCGTTAACTAGATTACCCTCCCGTTGACCCTCCGCTCCTTTCCCAGGCATGTTGCTGATTTATCTTTTAAAAGCCAAACACTGCTCCGGCTTCTTCCCTCCTTCGGCTGCACTTGCCACTCCCTGCTGTCCTCCTGCGCTATTCCACAAGATGCAAGGAATGGGAACCGAGTGCAAACATCACCAATTAACACAGGCTTTCGCCTCTCACAAGTGATGCCCCTCCCTCCCCCAGAGCTCAAAGGAGGTGATTTTTCTCCCCTAAATATTTCTAAGCTCCGTGCAGAGTCAGCTCTCTGATCCAGAGATTCTGAACTTAGAAAGCTATGCCTCTTTAAATGATTGAGCTTTTAAAAAAATGATTAGTGATAGCCCAAGGATGTCACGGAGAAAGGCCGCACAATCTGTTTACCTAAGGCTACCTTGTTGAGAAACTGTCTTTAATCAAATCCAAACTGGGAGAGAAGTGGTTTTCCCTCTCTGAGAGAAACGGTTCTGGGCCCTGCAACTGTGCGAGTTAAGCTGGGATGGTCCCATTTCTAGCTCTGAAAGTCTCACATCTGGGAAAAGCCCTCAGCCTTGAGGACACAGGCTGGCCTGTGACCCCAGTACTGGGGCCCTTTGTCTATTTCACCAGCTCCAAGCACAGCTTTCACTTCCTGGTTATTTGCATGACGTCTTTTCTTTTTAGAACAGCATTAACAAAATAAAAATAAAAACTCAGTATTTTTGCCCTTTCACAAAACACTGTCCCCCGGAAGCTGGGGCTGCGTTTCACACTGGCAGAACAAGTCCCAGGGCTCCTTGGTGTCCCTTTCCGAGTCCCTCTGGGTCCTGGCAGCAGATTTTGTAATCAAGCCTCTTGGTGAAGTTTCGGCTGGTTTTCATGTGTGTAGCTCTCCCCGAACAATAAAGCAGAAATGTTTGTCATCCATAAAGTGCAGCTGCAAGGAGCGCGTGGGAGTGATAATTGGATGACACCCAGGGAAAGGGAAAAACATAAGGTGGGGAGGGGGGAGCTTTTCAGGGAGGATGAAGGGATGAGGCGTCTTGTGGAAGGCGAGCCAGCGGCCCACGGAGGATGGAGTCTAACACGCTCCCTGGCCCCCGGCCCCCCGGGCTTCGCGGCAGCGGCGGCAGCTGGCATCCTCCCGGGTACCAGCCCGGGCAGGTTCCAGCAGCATCCGCGGCCTGCGCCACGCCCTTGCTGGCCAGCTCCCCGCCCTGGCTCGCTTTGGCAGCTGCAGCTAGCCTGAGGGGGAACTACATTGCTGTTTGCAAGTGGGCCACCGTGCTCGAGGAGGCCAGCCGCCTTTAACCCCGCAAGAAGACCCTTTGACAGTGGCCCTTTGATGCAGGGAGACTCGGCTCGCCCGCGACAGGCAGCTGTCAAGACTGAGCCTCTAGCAGAAAGACAGGGGAACGGGGATTGCGCTGAAAGAAACACCACTCACGTTTGATCCGCTTTTTTTTCCCCCCTCGTCCTTCCTGTTCTCAGATTCCTCTCCACAATGGGAGAACTCAGGAGCAGCAGTAAACAAAGCTGCATTGATTCGCCCTCATCTTGGGCCCCCCGTGGGGTCCTCTTTTTTAATGCCGGCTCTCAAAAAATCCCAAAGGCTTCAAAACCTTGCCACTAGTTGTCTAAGCTTTTCAAGTAACAGCCCAGACAACCCAAGTGCAGGGCAAAGATCAGGTCGCTGTGTTGTCAGCTGGTGTGAGGTGTGTGCATGTGAATATCATGGGTTATTCTTCACCAAATCAGCGGAGGTGATGCCAAAGGGCCAGCCTCTAGGGATGAAGAGCTCCGGTCACCTTAACTCTGGAAAAAGGCCTGAGGCAAAACTTGGGGCAACAGTCTGTCTCTCCAGGAGGGCAATTTACTGGCACCGGGGTTTGGCAAAGGAGAGTTACAAAGTTAAAGGAAGAAAGGGGGGTGATATTGAGCTCATCCTGCTAAGTCATCTTTCCTAAAGAAGATCAAACACGCTCACAGCCGTAGGGAGGAGAGACTTCTGTGCCCCCATGGAGGTACTGAGCTTTGGTGGTCTTGGGCAGCCAAGCCAAGTCTTGGGAGGTCCCCAGCCCTTCCAACAGAGCACAGTAAAGAACTGCAATAAGGAGAGGGAAGACAGTCTGTGTAGCTCATGGAAGGTTCTAGAAAACTCCCCTCCTGGGGCATGTGCCCACTGTTGCTGTTGTTCAGAAGCTGGGTCATGTCTGATATTTGCAACCCTGTGAACTGCAGCACACCAGGCTTCCCTGTCCTTCACCTGTCCCCCAGAGCTTGCTCAAACTCAAGTCCATTGAGTCAGTGGTGCTATCCAAGCATCTCATCCTCTGGCACCCAATTCTCTTCCTGCCCTCAATCTTTCCCAGCATCAGAGCTTTTTGTTTGTGGCTCAGATGGTAAGCAATCTGCCTTCAATGCAGGAGACCTGGGCTCAATCCTTGGGTGGAGAAGATTCCTTGGAGACAGGAATGGCGACCCACTCCAGTATTCTTGCCTGGGAAATCCTGTGGGCAGAGGAGCCTGGCAGGCTGCAGCCCATAGAGACTAACACATGTACCCACTGCAGGAGCATAGAGGTTGACCAAGGCTCAGGACGCTCTTCTCACAGCCTAGNGAGAAGATTCCTTGGAGACAGGAATGGCGACCCACTCCAGTATTCTTGCCTGGGAAATCCTGTGGGCAGAGGAGCCTGGCAGGCTGCAGCCCATAGAGACTAACACATGTACCCACTGCAGGAGCATAGAGGTTGACCAAGGCTCAGGACGCTCTTCTCACAGCCTAGGGTGTAATTTTGTCCCCAGACCAGGGTTTCTCAAGCCTGGCACCCTTGGCGTTTAGGACTGCATCCCTCAGGGACTGTCCACTCTGACGGCATTGACCAAGTGCCACAGACTACAGGGCTTAAACAGCATATTTATCCCTCATGGTTCTGGAAGCTGAAGTTCAAGTTCAAGGCACCAACAGGTTTGCCCCTGGTGAGTGCTTCCAGGGTTGCAGTCAGCCGTCTTTTTGCTGTGTCCTCACGTAGCACAGAGAGATCCTCTCCTGTCTCTTCCTGTAAGCCATTGATCTTATTCTCGAGGGTGGAGCCCTCATGGCCTAATGCAAAGCTCCCAAAGGCGTCATCTCCAAATACTGTTACCTGGGGATGTAAACTTCAACACATAATCGGGACTGGGGACACATTCAGTATGTAACAGTGTCCTCTAGAGAGAGCAAGTCAATGGTATATAGATATAGAGAGAGTAGATATCAGAGTACAGAGAGATAAAATGCACAGAAAGAGTATGTACAGTTATAGCATCGCTGCTGTTGTCTAGTCTCTGTGTTGTGTCCAACTCTTTGGGAGCCCATGACCGTAGCCCACCAGGCTCCTCTGTTCATGGGATTTTCCAGAGAAGAATACTGAAGTGGGTTGCCATTTCCTTTTCCAGGGGTCTTCCGGACCCAGGTATTGAACCTGAGTCTCTTGTATTTCCTGCGTTGGCAGTAGAGGTATGTGTTACATATATGAAACTTGCATGTTTTCTCCCGGTATTCCCACTTGTTTCCACTCGCTCTTAAGACCTTCAGCCGACCGGATGACTCCCACACGGACCTGATGACGTCACACTTGATGATGCCCACACCTGATGACTCCTGATGGAGGGTAATCCACTTTCAAGTCCACTGATTGCTGACTGTGGATGCTTTAACCACATCCACAAAACACCTCCGCAGCCGCACCTAGTGTCTGGGTCAGTGGTCGGGGTCTGAAGCCCAGCAGAGGAGCTCCCTACAGGGGGTCATCGCCGAGACCAGCTGGCACTCCTTCGTCGAGGAGGCTGCTCTGTAGGGTGTTGCAGGATGTTGNTGCCTTGTAAGGATTCATTTCCCCCCAAGTGTCTTATTGTTCAGGCCATCACCCTGGAAAGAAGAGTTCAACTTCCCTTGGGCTCCATGAGCTGCCCCCTCAAGACTGAGCAAGAAGTAGGACTGAACAAACGCAGAAGATATTCAATTTATCAGGAACTTTCTGGCAAAGGAAACGTGATCTGAGACTAGTGAGAGTATAGAATTCCTCTCTGAGGACCTTTAGAGTTGGGAAAAAAACCCAAAATATCTGGAATAATTTATGTGGGACACAGTGGAGCAGCAAAAACTTGGGGATGCCGTCTCTATTTTCACAGCTTTCCAGAGAAGAATTGCAAAACACAGGGCGTTCTTACCAGACAACACCCGCTGGTGACACAGGGCTCAAACTCACTCTTTTGTAAAAAAATAAAAAATTCAGTCTGCCCGGAAATTGAATGGGAGATAAGGTACTTCATGTTTCCTCAAATCTGACATTTCCTATAAGGACAAATATTTTGTGAAGTGACAATTCCAGGGCTCTAGGTCTGAGATCCCTACTTCTTTTCTGCTTCATTCCCCACAAACTCATCAATAAACCAGGTCCCTCTTCCCAAAACTCATCCTTCCAGCTAAACTTTCCACAGACAAATGACACCTTGATTGAGAAACTATATAAAAATATACACTGCTTAATGTTAAATTATAAAGCATTTTTGTCCTTTATACAAGTGCATTCTAAATCTTAGGGTCTCAGTGTATACCAAAAGCTAGTGTGCTGAAATACTGAATCATACTCTTTGGGAAGAGCCAAATAGAAGCTTTAGAAAACCTGCATGCTTGCTAATGGCTTCCCTGGTGGCTCAGACAGTAAAGAATCCGCCTGCAATGTGGGACACCAGGGTTCGATCCCTGGGTCAGGAAAATCCCCTGGAGAAGAAAATGGCAACCCACTGCAATATTCTTGCCTGGAGAATTCCACGGACAGGGAAGCCTCATGGGCTACAGTCCGTGGGGTCGCAAAGAATAAGACACAACTGCAACTAACACTTCACGCTCTTGCTAATATATTTGACTTATTTAATTGCAACACACGGCAGCCGCCTCGATCATCAGAGCCGTGGAAGGTCGAGAAACAACACTGAATTCAGGGTCCAGGAGGGTGTTAGGGATAAACGCAAGCCATCCTGGTGGAAAAGTCTGAAACAGTCAAAAGTATGGGATTACAAGAGAGAAGCTGAGGCTATGGACATTCCCAGTATAACAAGATACAGAAACCCTGGCAAAGCTGTAATTTAAGGAGACACCCTCAGAGGTCGTATAGCCCCACTTCCCGCTTGTTCACAGGCCAGCCAAACCCCAAACCAGGCTAAGGCTGAGATGCTCTCTCCACCTCCTTCCCAAAATCAGAGTTAGTTTCATGGTGGAAACTGCATCTCTAGAACTATAATCAGAAACTCCTTCCTCTGCTCTGCCACGGCTCTTGGAAGTGAGGAAGTTATCCTTGCAGGGGAGAAGAAGATTTTCCGTGGCTTCTTTAAAACACGAAGTGGGTACTATGGACTTGAAAACTTACAATTCACTTCTGAAAAACCTCTCTAGCTACAAGCTTATTCCAGGTTGCAGCAAAAGAACTGAAATGGACCATCTCTCTAACTGACTTCCTGCAAAGCAACAAGTGCTGGGCTCTATTTATAAACACTAAATTCCCTTTGTAAGCTAGAGTCTTTCTCACAGCAACACTAGTTGGGAAAAATATGACTTTAGTTCTTTAACTATGAATTAACCTGGCATGGAAACTCACTTGCTTTTTACAACTGAAATAAAGGTAGCTAATTTTTTATTGCCTTAATTGTTCTAGAATAGCAGCCAGTACAAAGTAGCACAAAATATAATTTTCTAGATTGTACTCCCATCCTTTGATTGATACTTCAATACTCGGGTCTGAGACATTTCAAAAGTGCTTCTTTATTGCTTATTTCACTGATTTCCATTTTGGGTTACAAATTAGAACACACACACCCCCAACACACACACACAAACACACAGTCACATAGCATATACTTGTATAATTATAATTTATTGGTCCATAATCTCAAAATAATTTTCTAATTTGAATCAGAAGCTATGAAATTCAAAACTAAGAAGGGTGGTGGGAAAAGGAAATTGAAATTGTGTGAGCCTTTCCATTCAATGCAAAGCGAGGATTTGGAGGGCAAGTCAGGTGTGTTCGGTAAAATGCATGTGATGGCAAAGTTTGCCCTCGCCAGGTGTACAGCAAGTACAGAATCCTTGCAAGCACACTGTAGCATAACCAGCCCCACAGTTAAGATCTAGAACGTTCTGTCATATCCCTTTACCCCTCTCCCCAGCCTCTGCTCTTGGTAAACACCGCTCTGTTTCCACAGATTTGCCTTTTCCAGGAGGTGGTATAAATGAAGTCACAGGATTCAGCCTTTGAAGCATGTGTGCTATCAGGAGAAACAGGGACCTTTGACAAAACTTTGGCAATCACAGGCGGCAGAGAAAGGAGGTTCTGGAAAGGAAACTAAGCAGTAGTGGACAGATATGTGGAGTGCAAACACTTTTTCATTTAAACAAAGGGAGGTGGACGTGTCAAGAAGAATGGAAGGGACAGTGATAGAGAAAGAGATAAAATGGTAGGAAATGGAGAGGGAGACGGGGGGAGAAAGCGCAAGAAGGGAGAGGAGCGAGGAGGACGGGGGGCAAACCCCCACTTCCCAGTTTCGGCAAATCTTCCATGAGTTACGTTTCTCCCTTTCTCTGAACACCCATGCCGTGTTCTTTGTCTTTCTTCCGGTTCCCAGGTAGCCTCAGCTAAATTACTGAGTTCTGGTTAGTTTCAGCCTCTGTGTGTGGACCCTCACTAGCAGACATGTGAAGCAGAGTTTGGATGATTCATCTGCTCAATCAGACTCTAAAGTCCTAAATGGCCAGATTTTTGAAAATTCGCTTTGTATCCAGTGTAATACTAGCTAGCACAAGTCCCGGTAAGAGGATGCTCAGCAATGTTTATCACCTGTCTAAATAAATGAATTGACCAATTAAAGATGCAGAAAAGCAAGTTTGCACCAGACTTTCAGAGTCCATGTCATTATAAATGGGTCTAGAGGATGGATGGAGAAGTTGTGACCTCTGTGTTTAATGGAATAATATTTAGCCATGAAAAATGAGGAAATCTGCCATTTGAGCACAAGTACCTTGAGTACCTTGAAAGCGTCGTGCTAAGTGAAATAAGGGCTTTAGAGAGAGACAGATATGGCACGATCCCTTTATATGTGGACTCAGACAAAAGCAAACAATCTCAGAGAAAAAGAGCAGACTTGTAGTTGCCAGAAGCAGGGTCTAGAGGGCGAAGGGAATTGGACAAATATGGACATAAAGGGGCAAACTTCCAGTCACGTAGGGACGCAACGTGCAACTAACGCTGCTTAACAATACACGAGAGAGTCACTAAGAGTTTAAACCCTGAGACTTCTCACCACGAGGAGAATTCTCAATCTCTCTTTTTTTTTTTCCTTTTATTTTGTATCTATGAGATGATAGATGTTAGCTGGACATATTGTGGTGATCATTTCATGATATACTTAAATCAAACTATCATGCTGTCCACCTGAAACCTATACAGCTCTGCAGGTCAATTACGTCTCAATAAAACTATGGGAAACAAGATTCCTCCATGTTGCTTAATCTCCCCCTTCTTGGTCAATTTCCGTCTCATGTAAACATTAAATAACTGTCAAGTCAGAAGACAGTAGAGAGGGGTAAATACCACACATAGATAAATACACCTCTGAGAAAACTGGATCATTATGGTTTGTGGACTATGAAATTATGTACCACCACCAGGCATATGCCATAGAGCTCCAGGCAATGCTTTCTCAATAAGGCATCATTAACTTCCAGGACGCGGCGAATGGAGCCCACTGCGGATGGCCATTTGTTTTGATGCTCTCCAATTACACTGTATTATCGATGCGTTCCTGGAGGTGATGCCACTGACTTACCAGCCGTTAGCCAGGCGCTAGAGGCTCCGGCTCCCAGAGGGCTGCATGCCATGGGCTTGGAGTGACATGTCTGCAAGCCAAGGAGCACCGAAATTGACAGCAACCACCGAAAGCTGGGACGAGGCAAGGAGGGAACCTCCAACCTCTCCTCCTTCAGAGGGAGCGAGACCCTGCCGACACCTTGATGTCGGACTTCTAGCCTCCAGAGCTATGAAAAGATACATTCCTGTTGTGCTAAGCCACCCAGCTTGGGGTTCTCTGCTACAGCAGGCCTAAGAAACTAAGAGAGCTCACCGCAGAAAAGCACCAAAATCGTGATGTGAACATCGACACATTGGTCGAAACGCTGAAGGAGAGACTGTGGCAGTTGTAGCGATAATTTTATCAGTCACACATCAGAGACAGTGTCTCGCCTTTTAGACGAGAGGGGAAAATCCCGTGAGGAGGATGGCATGCATCTGGGCATAACTTTTCACGGGTGAAATCAGTACCGTTCACAGAGAGTTCATGGAGCCCACGGCCTTTACTTGAGGTGTGAGATCCCACAGGCTGGTAACTGCATGCACTCTCATGCCTGGAGCTGTTTCGGGCCATGTTTTAAATCCCCATCCCCTGTCACATTCTCTGTCCCCTGCCCCCACTCACCACTTTGCCCCTACTCACCTCATCCTCCTCCTGCTTCCCCGCTACCAACTACAAAGAGAAGACTTCTTCTGATCTGCCTAGAAGTTTGGTCAACCCTGCCAGATACAATTGCATTCATCTCAGAATTAGCTTTCATGCCAAGGGCTTGTCAGAATGTGTAAGGCAGAATGGAGGTGCCTCTGCGCTTATAAATATCTCCATGACATGTTTATTTATTAATTTTTTTTCCTACTTGCTAATAACGCCTTCCCCTTGGGAAGATTTCCATCTGATAACTGCTTTAATCATCATTACCTACGCTATGGAGAAGGAAACGGCAACCCACTCCAGTCTTCTCTCCTGGGAAATCCCATGGACAGAGGAGCCTGGTGGGCCACAGTCCACGGGGTCGTAAGAGTGAGACACAACCTAGCAACAGAATCACCACCACCACCCAGGCACAAAATGTGGGTGTGATAGACACTCAGGCTGTAGCCACAAAAACTTGTGGTCCCTACCACACGCAAGTNAGTCTTCTCTCCTGGGAAATCCCATGGACAGAGGAGCCTGGCGGGCCACAGTCCACGGGGTCGTAAGAGTGAGACACAACCTAGCAACAGAATCACCACCACCACCCAGGCACAAAATGTGGGTGTGATAGACACTCAGGCTGTAGCCACAAAAACTTGTGGTCCCTACCACACGCAAGTCAAATTGCTGGGGGTTCCCCGACCACTGTTGAATGACTGAAGTCAGCTCTCAGATGCGATCAGAACTTCACAGATGCTGAACTCTTACAATTGAGATCACCTACTTTTCCTGTCCTTCCCCTCCCAATTGCCTGACTCTTCAGCTTTTTATAAGTTGTTTTTTTTTTTTAAGGTGGACCATTTTTAAAGACGTTATTGAATTTGTTACAATAGCACTTTTTTTTGTCCTGATTTTTGGCCATGAGGCATGTTGGATTTTAGCTCTCCCTGACCAAGAATCAAACCCTCACCCTCTGCACTGGAAGAACCCTTAACTCCTGAACTGCCAGGGAAGCCCCATGACTCTCGAGCTTTCGCATTTCCTTCCGCTTCCAGCCATCTCCCCTAGTCTCTCCGAGTCTCAACAGCCACAGCGTGATTCTGCCTTGCTGCTGTCTCTCCCACTGGCTGCCACTCTTCATTCCGGTGAGGGCTGAAGTGCGCCCCTCCCAGACTGGTAGGTTGAAGTACTAACCTCACACCTGTGACCCTGACCTGATTTGCAAGCAGGTCATCTCAGATGAGATCCATTTAAGCTGAGGCCATCAGAGCACGCTCTATTGTGACTTGGCTGCAGCTTCTATCAGAAGACGGATGCGGGGGGAGTCGACCAAGAACACGGAGGCAGAGACCAGAGGTTTGCGGCTGCCAGCCAAGGAGCGCGTGGCAGCAGCAGCAGCTGAAAGAAGCCAGGAAGGATGCTCTCCTAAAGGTTTTGAGGGAACAAGTCTCTGGCTGACACTTCAGGACTCTGAGAAAATACAGTAGCTATTTAAGTCTCACTGTTTGTTCTGGGGGACCTAGGAAATAATACACTTCCCGGCATTACTGATGCTGTTTAGGCTTCAGCATAAAATGGTGCTAAGCACTCGCTTATCATACAAACGATAAGACCAATGATGGATGATAAGGTTAACGATTGATGACGGCAAGGCTCCGACTCCATTCACCTCCTCTTCATCCTTCGTTTTGAAATGAGACCAAATTGACTCCTGTCATTCTCTTGCTTCCCTGGGGGCTCAGCCATAAAGAATCCACCTGCCAATGCAGGAGCCTCAGCAGCCAAGGGATGTTGGGTTCCATCCCTGGTTGGGGACGACCCCCCTGGAGAAGAGCCTGGTAACCCACTCTAGTACTCCCGCCTGGAGAATCCGCTGGTGGGCTACAGTCCATAGAGTCACAAAGAGTCAGACACAACTGGAACGACTCAGCAGACAGGCAAGTCATTCTCTTGCTCAAAATACTTGACTATTATCACCTAAATTTAGCACAGAGTCCAAAATCTTGAACTTGAGTCTCTTAGGACTCACCCTTGCTCTTCAAATGCACCTCTTACTACACCGCTTCAGACCCTTTCCTGAACACTGGAATCTCCCCACCCTTGCCCCCCAAAGCCGTCTGTTCTCCAGGACTTGACCCCACAATGTCCTCCATCAGAACTGCCCTTATTCTCTCATCTCCACCGGTCAGATCCAGTTCACATGCATTGCTTGAGTGATGGCTTTTATAATCTACTTTTCCAAACAAGCCTTTTCATCCCTCTGCTT
Source organism: Neotragus moschatus (assembly GCA_006410615.1). Taxonomy (NCBI): domain Eukaryota; kingdom Metazoa; phylum Chordata; class Mammalia; order Artiodactyla; family Bovidae; genus Neotragus; species Neotragus moschatus. The sequence goes on along the minus strand of SJYA01001712.1, from coordinate 1,088,920 downwards.
CATAAGATTGTATGTATACATACCGGTATCATAATATGCTCTGTGTTATAGTAAACTGTGTACATTTGCCATCTCAATTAGATTCCAAACTCCTTAAGGCTTTTCGTTTTTGCACATGCTGTCTTATCTTGCACAGAAACTGGCATATCATATAGTATTTGTCAGATTGAATTAGAAAAAAAAAATTGCAGGTTGTCTCAGTAAGACTCGATACCTACGTGTTAGTGAAATGGCATCTATCCTCTTTAGGAACAGAGGCCCACTGACATTTTCCCACTCAGGTCAACTCTTTCCCGTGAGTAACCAAGCAATAGATCATGCATGAGAGAAAGCAATACTCACGCGACTGTTTATCNGAAAAAAAAAATTGCGGGTTGTCTCAGTAAGACTCGATACCTACGTGTTAGTGAAATGGCATCTATCCTCTTTAGGAACAGAGGCCCACTGACATTTTCCCACTCAGGTCAACTCTTTCCCGTGAGTAACCAAGCAATAGATCATGCATGAGAGAAAGCAATACTCACGCGACTGTTTATCTTTAGTAACATGATCATTGTGGAGGCATCCACTCCCCAAACACCTAAGATATGCATAGCTCTTCCTTTCCAGCGAATCATCAGAAATGTGTATCTAAAAATAGAGAATGGAATATCTCATATCCTAAGCTCTATAGAAACCTTGGCATTCTTTCATGAACATCATGAACACACAATGGACACAATCTGATACTTGTTTTTGTGACTAATGGCAACAATTCAATAAGGCTGGATATCGATTGACTAGTAGAAAGCTATTTTATAGAATTCTTTTATTTCTTTAAGCATTTCAGGCTTTCTGTGTTATTGCATGTAACTGATGAACTGGACTTGATAGACTTCCCCCTGAAGTTGTACTCTTGTTTCTGGGTTTAGGAGTTTACGCTGGCGCAGTTCATTGGCACTGTATTTCAAATGCTCAAAGAAAAAAGATTTTCATACAATAAGTACTTTATTGTCTTTCTGGAAAGGATGAACATTTAAAATAACTGTGTGCAAAATCCACACACTGACTAGGTAAGATTGAGGAATAAGCATTGACAAATACACTTTTGAAAAATAAACTCTTGAATTAGCACTTTTATTATGAAATCCAGTGCCCAATATGAACCAAATAACAACATCTGCAAAACTAAAAATCAATTTCCAAAAAGAAAGGGCAATCTAACGTAAGTCATGCAAATTCTAGAAACATGAAATGGTATGTGAAAAAGGAACATTCACCCTGGTTTGCTGTAAGAAAACCATGGGCTATAAATTATGACCAATTCAGAATGGCTCTTAAGTCAGTTTTTAATTACTGAGTGATTTGACCCAAAATTTCTGTAGCTCTTCCCTTTCAACATCTGCATGTATCAGTTTAGAATTGCATCTATGCTTACCAATTTAGAACTGTATTCCATTTCTGCCTAACACTTATTTTCAAGGAAATTAAAATTGAGGGAATATCCTGCCTCACTCTTTCCACCAGCACTCCCAATAGAATACATAATATTAGGAGTTTAGCCTTTAATGTTGACATTCTTGAAAGTGAAAAGTACACCTGAGATGAAAAAATTAAAAAAAAAAAAAAGTGAAAAGTGAAAGTGTTAATAACGTTGTGTCCAACTCTTTGTGACCCCATGGACTGTAGCCTGCCAGGCTCCTCTGTCCATGGGATTTCCCAGGCAAGAATACTGGAGTGGGTTGCCATGCCCTCCTCCAGGGGATATTCGCCACCCAAGGATGGAACCCAGGTCTCCTGCATCAAAGGCAGATTCTTTACTGTCTGAACCATCAGGCCACTATTATTATTTTGCTAAAGCACTGTAAACATTCTACACTTAAATCTTTTGTCATGCATTCTCTTATACCCAGAGACAAAATAGCAATAAAAAATATCAACATCAGGTATCCCCCTTCCCCACCTGAATCCCGGCCCAGGTTAGGGACTCGGGAAAGAATCAAATCCCAATACTTCCAGTGGAGTCACACCTGTATTCTTCAAGATTTCTTAGAGTTGCAATATGGACATGGTTTTTGTCAATTAGAACGAAACTTTTGCTTCAGTTGTACAGTCTTTGCAAATAACCTCTTATTTATTCCAGTTGACTTACTGAAGGATCACACAACATCATAGCTTTAGAACATCAAGCTTAACCGTTTAATTTCATCCCTCGTGTGACTATTTCCAACTTAGTTTTCATCATTGTCATCACATGATGCTGATGTTCATAGGAAGGTAGTGAGAGAGGGAAACACTGGTTAGATTTGAAATATGTCCCACGAGCAGGATAAATGGAAATGCCCCAAAGCCTATCAACCTATGGAGCTACTTTCTAGACATCCTGAACGCTCGGTTCCAGCTTTCTTAAATAATGGAATTGGCGTCACAGAATTCTGGGAACACATTCATTCAACCTCTACCCACATCCATCAAGTTTTTCTGTCCCAAGGAGTGTTTGAGAAACAAAGCAGAAACTAGACGTCCATCATCTCTTGGGAAGCTTAGGTCTAATAGAAGGATTAGAGCAGAAAGAGATGCCGAGATTATTACGGTCATAATGACGCTTAAAAGGAAATTACTGTTCAAAAATAGTTCTAGTATAAACATTCTTTGAGGGCTGTATTAATCTGGAAAGATTAGCGATCTTTCTGATGAGCTATTTTAAGGGTCTGAAGGGCCCCCCTTGTCACTCTTAGTATTTTATACGTATGTTGCTGTTTAGTCACTATGTCATTGACAACTCTTTGCAGCTCCACAGACTGTAGCCCACCAAGCTCCCCTGTCCATGGGATTTCCCAAGCAAGAATGCTGGAGTGGGTGGTCATTTCCTCCTCCAGGGGATCTTCCTGACCCAGGGATGGAACAGGTGTCTCCTGCTGTGGCAGGTGGGTTTCTTTGCCACTGAGATACCAGGAAAGGGTTCCCTTGATATGTTAAGACAAAAAAAGAAAAATCAGTGCCATGCTTCTTCAGCTTTGTTTAAATACAAAAATTCCTGCTGCCCATCTTTTCTACTTTTTCCTTTCAGTGAGAATAAAAAAATTTTTTTTTTTTACAAAATAAAAGGCATCAAAAGTATAAGATAACAAAATTATCTGAAAATAAGTCAGAATGAAAAGAATAGAAAGCATACAAATTACTGCAAATTAGAAGTACATAAACTGCTTTGCAAAGACTGGGATTTCAGATGAACAAAATGGAACTGGTATTCTGAAATGAACATATGGTGTCTTACCCTTTAATAAACTGGTGTTAGTATCAACAGCAAAAAAGAGAGTGGATGCTTACTCAAAACCAATGCCAAACTACACACTAGAAAAAACAGAGCAACACAAAACAGACTCAGAATTTGCTGCTGTCGTTGTTCAAATGGGAAAAATAGTTAAGTGTCAACCTAAGGACCTCAAAGAGTATAGGAAAGTAAAGTGAAACTGAAAGTCGCTCAGTCGTGTCTGACTCAGCTTTTTGCAACCCCGTGGACTATACAGTCCATGGACTTCTCCAGACCAGAATACCCAGAATACTGGGTAGCCGTTCCCTTCTCCAGGGGATCTTACCAACCCAGGGGTCAAAGCCAGGTCTCCCGCATTGCAAGCAGATTCTTTACCAGCTGAGCCACCCGGGAAGCCCCTAAATAGTGCATGTGAAAAGTATTATTGGGTTAGATACAATATAATCTAGGTAAATAACAGAATTACAGAATTTTCCCTTTCTTGAAAAATTCCCTTTTCACAAAAATATCATGAAATGAGTTCAAGAAAATAGCACACAGAGTTTTAATTGAGAAACCTCAAGATTCATTAATCCCTCCTATATTTAAGATCTATACCCAAGTAGATATAATCCCAAACAGAGTAGGGACTCCATCAACCACTTCACACACACACAAAAATTGATAATATATGGAAAAATGCATCTCAACACTATGGTTCAGTTCAGTTCAGTTCAGTCGCTCAGTCATGTCCAATTCTTTGCAACCCCATGGACTGCAGCACACCAGGCTGCCCTGTCCATCACCAACTCCTGGAATTTACTCAAACTGATGTCCATTGAGTTAGTGATGCCATTCAGCCNTCAGTTGCTCAGTCATGTCCGACTCTGCAACCCCATGGACTGTAGCCTGCCAGGCTCCTCCATCCATGGGGTTTTCCAGGCAATAACAGTGGAGTAGGTTGCCATTTCCTTCTCCAGGGGATCTTCCCAACCCAGGGATCGAACCCAAGTCTCCCTCATTACAGGCAGACGCTTTACCATCTGAGCCACAGCAAACGAAACCATAAACAAAACAAAAAACAACCTGTGGGCTGGGAGAAAATATTTGCAAATTATGCAGCTGACAAGGGCTTAACTTCCAAAATACACAAAGACCTCATACAATTTAATCTCAAGAAAGCAAACAACCCAATCAAAATATGGGCAGAAGACCTAAATAGACATTTCTCCAAAGAAGACACACAGAGGGCCAACATACACACGGAAAGATGCTCCATATTACTAATCACTGGAAATCAAGACAGTGAGGTACCACCTCGCACCAGTCAGAATGGCCATCATCACAAAGTCCACAAACAATGAACGCCAGAGAGGGTGTGGAGAAAAGGGAATCCTCCTACACTGTTAGTGACAATGTAAGCTGGTACAGCAGCTATGAGGAGCAGTCTAGATACTCCACAAAAAGCTAGAAAGAGAGCTACCATATGATGCAGCAATCCCACTCCTGGGCACATATCTGAAAAAAACGGAAACTCTAATTTATAAAGATACATGCACACCAAGGTCATAGCAGCACTATTCACAACAGCCAACATAGGGAAGCAACCTAAGCATCCAGCAACAGGTGGATGGATAAAGAAGACACACATACACACACACACACACACACACACGTTGGACTATTACTCAGCTACATAAAAAGAAAAAAAATGCTATTTGCAGCAACATGGATGGACCTAGAGGTTATCACACTAAATGAAGTCAGCCAACGAAAGACAAATATTTTATGGTATCACTTTTATGTGGAATCAAAAATGATACAAATGAACTTATTTGTAAAACAGAAACAGACTTACTCACACACATAAAGCACATTTATTGTTACCAGAGGAGACATAGGAGGGGGCGGGATTAATTAGGAGTATAGGATTAACTAACTATAGGATAAGTATAGTTTGGGTGAACTCACTCCGGGAGTTGGTGATGGACAGGGAGGCCTGGCGTGCTGCAATTGATGGGGTCGCAAAGAGTCAGACACGACTGAGCGACCGAATGGAACTGAACTATCAGTATAGCATTAACTATATTGACACACTATAACTATATAGATACACACTACTGTATATAAAATAGATAACAAGGACCTACTGTGTAGCACAGAGAAGTATATTCAATATCTTGCATTGTCCAGTCACTAACTCATGTCCAACTCTTTGCAACCCCATGGACTGCAGCGCACCAGGCTTCCCTGTCCTTTACTATCTCTCGCAGTTTGCTCAAACTCATGTCCATAGAGTCAACGGTGCCATCCAGCCACCTCATCCCCTGTCATCCACTTCTTTTCCTGCCCTCAATCTTTCCCAGCATCAGAATCTTTTCCAGGGAATCAGGTATTCACATCAGATGGCCAAAGTACTAGAGTTTCAGCTTCAGCATCAGTCCTTTCAATGAATTTTCAGGATTGATTTCCTTTAGGACTAACTGGTTTGATACCGTTGCTGTCCAAGGGACTCTTAAGAGTTTTCTCCAGCAGCGTAATTTGAAAACATCGATTCTTCAGTGCTCAATCTTCTTAATGGTCCAAATCTCGGATCCATACATGACTACTGGAAAAACCATAGCTTTGACTATACAGACTTTTGTCAGTGAAGTAAAGTCTCTGCCTTTTAATACACTGTCTAGGTTTGCTATAGCCTTCTTCCAAAGAGTAAAACTTTATTCCAAGTAATTCTATAATTTTCATTCTTTGCAATTCCAAAAATCCCATGCTGGATCACCAATATGAGTGGAAATCCCAAGTAGTAGATGATAAGCACATTCTCTTTCTGCTTTTATACATTTTCCAAATTTTCAGGAGTGCACATATTAGATTTACAATGTTTAAAATAAACCTTATCTTTAAAAAGGTGAATACTTGTTTGCATAAGCTGGGATTTTCATTCCAAACCACATTAATATCATTTTGCTTCATTTTAGCAAAAATACAGCTAAAGAAAAAATGTATGTGTGTGTATATATATATATATTTCTATTAAGAAACAGAGTTTATTCAGTAAAGTAAACTCAGGAGACGTTTAATTTACAATAAGAATTAAATTATAATTTCATTGCGCATACTGACAATTTTAAGAAAGAAAATGGTTAAGGGCAAATATAAAATGTCATAAATGCAAACTTCTCACAAATAGGAATGTCTTCATCGGGAATGAGAGAAAGCACAGAGCCCCTAAAAGCTCGCAAGTTCATCTGCAAGAGTGCACAAGCAGCCGAATTCTCAGCTCACATTGCCCCCCATGAGCAATTCAGGAAGAGCTTTATATCACCAGGTCAATTTGTGTGCAAGAGTGTACGTTTGGTCTGCATTATAGCCAATGTATGGAACCAGATTATTTTTCTCTTCTGTGACTGATCTCTTCTTTTGCTTGGTTCAAAGGACATTACTCACTTCTGCCAACAAAGCCATTCTTCCAGCAACAGATGTTATGTCATAAAGAGAGACTTATGCATGCTAGTATAAATAACAAAGGTGTTAGCTGGAATTAAAGGGAGACATTTCCTGTTTATATATCTCTCTCTTCAGTGATTACTGAGGGAGGGTAAAAATCCGCTATAAATAAATTTTATATAAACAACATGCTTAAGAAACATTGGAAAGTTTGACGGAGAAAGAAAATGTATCTGCAAATTAATGACTGTTTTGTTCACCCTGCATCGAGTTTACATGACGGCTGCACATACACAGAGTCTGAGTTCTTCATTAATCACCAGCTCTGAATTAAATCCCCATTGGAAGAGCACACATGTGCTTCTGGGTGTCGTTTTTATAAACACCAAGATGCCTGAACACCCTCCTGTGTTTTAAAATCAGTTATTGCTTCCAAACCTTCCCCTGGAACCACCAGTCCCAGATGGGAGGAGACGGTCTGCCCCTGGCTCGCCACCCAGGATACGCCTCTGCTGGCCTACTGAAGGCAGTCACCCCACTGCACTCAGGGAGGTGTTTGCTCAGCAGCTGCTGGAGAAGCTCAGCTTCTCCAACAGCTGCTCTCTGACACTTCTAGAAGGTTATAGGGAAGCTCAATGGCCAACAGTTGTGGGACCACCAGCTCTGGGATAGTGATTTGCCCGTGAATCCCCAGGGTGCCCATCCTAGTGATGGCATGGAAAACCCAATTTGCCCATTTTTCACAGGTCCTCTTTCCAAACTGTTTCCCCAGCTACTGGGAAGTAGCAGAAGACAGCAATGTAGTCTTTAAAAAAAAAAATCCATGAGTTCTACAAATAGAAACGTTCATACTTTAGCTCTTCCCCCTCTGTGTGTCTGTGTGTGTGAGCCTGGGCAAGACTCCGGGCTTGCTTATGCCTCCATTTCCCCTCTTCTGTTCCGATTATGACGGTAACAAGCCAGCCTATGGGGCAGGAACCGTGAGCACTTAACGCATGAAAACTTGTAAAGGACTTGGAAAGGAGTCTAAGCATGGAGTATGTATTAAGCCAAAAATAAATAGAGGAGAGTTCATTGGGTCAACACCACTCTCATTATGTTCCTTAATTTTCAAATACGTGAGGATAATAGTATTCTTATTTTCTGATTATCTGAGGCAGCATGAGGGTAATCCAACTGTCTTTTAAAAAAACTAACAAGCCCCAAATTTTCTATATTGAGACTGAAACTGAAAAGTGAAAGTGAAAGTCGCTCAGTCGTGTCCAACTCATAGTCCATGCAATTCTCCAAGCCAGAATACTGGAGTGGGTAGCCTTTCCCTTCTCTAGGGGATCATTCCAACCCAGGGATCGAACCCAGGTCTCCCACACTGCAGGCAGATTCTTTACCAGCTAAGCCACAGGGAAGCCCAAGAACACTGGAATGGGTAGCCTATCCCTTCTCCAAGGGATCTTCCCAACCCAGGAATTGAACCATGCTCTCTTGTATTGCTGGAGAAGGAAATGGCAACCCACTCCAGTATTCTTGCCTGGAAAATCCCATGGATGGAGGAGCCTGGTAGGCTACAGTCCATAGGGTTGCAAAGAGTCAGACATGCTCTTGTATTGCAGACGGATTCTTTACCAACTGAGCTATCCTATAACCCTTATTAAATAAAACTTAGTAAATGCTCAGAACTACTCCCAAGCTACTACTGGAAATATTCAACAAGATCATTGGTTATGCACTTATATTCTTTCTCACTCCAAAATAGATTTCAGGAGGCTGATAAGAAGAACAGTCAATAGCAAATAGATAAAGAAGAAGGAAATACTCGTCATTTCTAGATCTCTCAGACACCCTGAAATCCATCCTAGGGGCCCGTGACTGCTCTCGGCTATGAACTTCTTTGGTGTCATACAAGAAAGAAAACAGAAATCTTTAAGGAGAAAAGTCATTAATGTGATTTATTTTAATTGTGGGAACAATGTAACTGCTTTCAAAGACTGATTCCCTACACAAACATAAGTAAGGAGGGTATCTGTTAACAACTAGAATATGAAGGAGGAAAAAAAGTTCATACACATCTTGAATACAACCATCAATTCTGAGCAAGCAAAGTTCAGAGGAACGCATGTGAATACGTGTGCATTTATCACTGATCCGATGGACATGAGTGTGAGCAAACTCCAGGAGCTGGTAATGGACAAGGAAGCCTGGCGTGCTGCAGTCCATGGGGTTGCAAAGAGTTGGATACGCTGAGCAAATGAACTGAACTGATAAACATTTACCCACATCTTCACTTATAATCCATCTACCAGTCTTTATACTGATTCATTTCTATGTATGCTGCTGCTGCTGCTAAGTCGCTTCAGCGGTGTCTGACTCTGCGCGACCCCATAGACGGCAGCCCACCAGGCTCCTCTGTCCACGGGATTCTCCAGGCAAGAACACAGGACTGGGTTGCCATTTCCTTCTCCAGCTTCTATGTATAAGACTCAGAAACTGGAATCGTTGGAGAAAATCTAAATCTTTGTCGTGTAGGAAACAAAGAAGTAAAGAACCTAAAGATTATCTTCTTGGAGAGAAGACTGTGGGGTTAAGAAAGTTTAAAGGAGAGAAAAAAGTGATAAACATTTATTCTGCTCTCCGTAATTGTTTAAGCCAGAAAGTGCAAGTGGAAGGTGAAAAGAAAGAACAACATAAAGAAGTCACAGTGCTAAAAACGGGAAAAGATTATGGCTGGAGCCGAAAGAACAGAAATTCCTAGCTGGCTGGGAAGTTGAAATTGATGACTTTTTAGCTTCCTTATAAATTCTCAAATTCGGATACACATTTTTTTCTTTCATATCACTTGAAGTTTAAAACCAGAAAACCAAAACTGGCAAACAAGAGAACAAAAATAAGACAATGATTAAAGCAATGAGAAGTTTTTATTGTGCTGGTGGTGGCGGTGGTTTAGTCACTAAACGTGGCCGACTCTTTCAACCAGTGGACTAGGGACCTATCAGGCTCCTCTGTCCATGGGATTCTCCAGGCAAGAATACTGGAGTGGGTTGTCATGTCCTTCTCCAGGGGATCTTCCCAACCCAGGAATCGAACCCAGGTCTCCTGCACTGCAGGCAGATTCTTTACCAACTGAACTACCAGAGAAGCCCCTTTATGTGCTGCTGCTGCTGCTGCTAAGTCGCTTCAGTCGTGTCCGACTCTGTGCGACCCCATAGACGGCAGCCCACCAGGCTCCCCCGTCCCGGGGATTCTCCAGGCAAGAGCACTGTGCTACTTGACACTGAAATAAACATGCGTATGGCCAGAAAGATTAATTCACTGAGTTGAATGATATATAAGTGAAAGTTGAATTTTCATCTTTTAAGAAAAAGAAAAAGGATGAACATACTGGATAGCACAGGGTATAAGAGATAAATGCACTAATACTCTTTCCACATTCTCACTTTTGTGTGTGTGTATAAAGCTGCTGATGCAAGGCACATAAACATGAAAGGGTCCTAACAGATGTAGCCGTTGGATCTGCCACATACTTCAGTGCATTTTCCAGGTGTGGTGTGTCACGGCCTCAAGTTCAAGCGAGCCTCAGCCCAGCACTCCCCACCCCATTTTATTACATAGTTGCTATTCACACTCTGCTTCCTCCTCACTTTCCTAGGCTCTAGTCTCTCCCCAATACAAAATAAATTTGTAACCTAACAGTCAAAACATGTATCCCATTAAGAGTCGTAGCATTTAGACAACTCTTTCCATTCTTTTTGTGTACCAAGAAGAAGGTCAATGAAATTTGTGACTATTTGCACTTTCTTAGAACTTAAGAATCATGAAAGAGTACGTGTAAAATGCAATCAATTATTAAAATGATTACTGAGGATGAAGTAAAAATTCAATTTAGTATCAAGGGGAACTTACAGTTATTCTGATTCTTGGTTCTCATGGAATCAACCTGAAGGTTAAAAAGCCTTCCTTTGCTATTTCTTCGTGAGGGTTTGTTACCTTATTACCCTAAATTCCCCCCATCACATTTAATTCATTTCTACCAATAATGTCATCTCAATCTATTCATTGCATTCTAGGAAATGTGCTGATAAGGTAAACCTCTTTTTTATTTTTTATTTTTTGTACCTGGCTCAACTCAGGTACAAAACTCAGCAATGACAGCCTGTGGATCAAATCTAGCCCTCCCTTCACCTGTTTCTAAGAACAGTTCATAGAGACGAATGTCTACTGTTGATTTGCTGAGAGCACACACTAACTCCAGGTAGGAAAAACATGCCCTCAAAAATAATTCCCTCCGCATAAGCAGACCAGTATTACAGAATACCGTACTCAATTATGTGTTGAATTTCATCAAAAAATTGCACAATGTGTGTTCTTTCACGTTACAGAAGTATCCACATCCCATATTTGATTTTGCCCTTGGCCAACCAAGCCTAAAATATTTCCTACCTGGCCTAAGTCTGTGGACCTGTGATTTAGATAATCGGTATTTAAGATATAAAATTCCAGTCTTCCAAAACGTCAGGCCTTACCACATAGGTTGAGAAGACAGCATCGCTGCTCCTCCTGGCTGCACGCTGAAACCTGCTCTGTTGGTTCTTTCACCCCCTCCTCCTTTAAGATAAAATAAATTAGGCTGGTTTCCTACTCTTTCCTTGGAGAAGGCAATGAGACCCACTTCAGTACTCTTGCCTGGAAAATCCCATGAACAGAGGAGCCTGGTGGGCTGCAGTCCATGGGGCTGCTAAGAGTCGGACACGACTGAGCGACTTCACTTTCCCTTTTCACTTTCCTGCATTGGAGAAGGAAATGGCAACCCACTCCAATGTTCTTGCCTGGAGAATCCAAGGGACGGAGGAGCCTGGTGGGCCCCCCATCTATGGGGTCGCACAGAGAGTGACTTAGCAGCAGCAGCAGCCTACTATTTCCTAAACTCAGGTAACAAATCTGTTGGTTCTCATCGCAGTAACTCTCGCGTGCCCTTGATTGCCATCTTTCATCCCCTGGAGTCAAAGACTTCAGAACTTCCCCTGAGTTTGAGGCTTCTTTGTCCTCTCCACCCCCGCTTGGGGGCCAACGGGGACTGTATCTCTGCTCACCCTTCCCCACCGCACCCCCAGCACATCTCTGGTTGCTGGGGGGGGGGGGGGGGGCCCTGCCCTCCNAGTCAAAGACTTCAGAACTTCCCCTGAGTTTGAGGCTTCTTTGTCCTCTCCACCCCCGCTTGGGGGCCAACGGGGACTGTATCTCTGCTCACCCTTCCCCACCGCACCCCCAGCACATCTCTGGTTGCTGGGGGGGGGGGGGAGGTCCCTGCCCTCCAAGGTGGAGGTGGGGTTAGGGGAGAATGACCTCAAACCTTGCATGTGGACATCTGAGCACATTTACGTCCTAGCCCTCGGCTTGAAATCTCTACCTCTTTCCGTCTTGCTGTCCTCCAAACCTCCATGTCAGACACATTGAACTCCTTAATTGTTCACCCTTCGAAGCCTAGCTCTTTGCTCCATCCTGGAGCTCCGGTATCCTCTCAACCCTCACCACCCGACTCCAGGGTAATGAGCCTCTGAGCTCTGTACCCGCTGCATATGCTACTGCCTTCAGGCCCTGTGGAACCTTGTTATTTTCATCAGCTGTGCATGATCAAGTATTAATAACTGGTTGGCTTCCTGGGCCCAAAAGGCAGTTTTGGGAGACCATGGCCTCTCTAAGACTTGTCTTCACCACCATGCCTAGTGTGAGTTGCACATCGGTTAGTGACCAACAGAGCTGGTTGAGCTCTGTTTTGAGCTCTGCTCAGATGTCAGTGAGACACATTGTTTGATATACAGGGAATGGCTCATTAGTCTCTAGGTTATGGTCTCCGGTCACTCAAATAGATTATATATCATTGGTTTTAACGTTGCTGTTGATATTGGTAACATTATCTTCCCAGTACTACTTTAGAATGCCAAAGCAAATTAAAAATACAAATACGTTTTGAAGCTAAGATAACAATGATGAGATATTAGGATATAGAATTCCTGATGGTATCACCATGCTGCTGCTGCTAAGTTGCTTCAGTCGTGTCCGATTCTGTGCGACCCCACAGACGGAAGCCCACCAGGCTCCCCCGTCCCTGGGATTCTCCAGGCAAGAACACTGGAGTGGGTTGACATTTCCTTCTCCAATGCATAGAAGTGAAAAGTGAAAGGGAAGTCACTTAGTCATGTCTGACTTTTAGGGACCCCATGGACTGCAGCCTCCCAGGCTCCTCCATCCGTGGGATTTGCCAGGCAAGAGTACTGGAGTGGGGTGCCATTGCCTTCTCTGAGTATCACCATAAGTGACATCAAAAATGGTATTGACTTTAAGATAAATATCTTTCCCATATGGGTGCATGCTAAATTGCTTCAGTCATGTCCAACTCTTTGTGACTCCAAGGACTGTAGCCTGCCAGGCTCCTGTCTCCATGGGATTCTCCAGGCAAGAATACTGGAGTGGGTTGCCATGCTCTCCTTGAGGGGATCTTCCTGACCCAGATCAAACTCACGTCTCATTATGTTCCCTGCATTGGCAGGCGGGCCCTTTACCACTAGTGCCATCTGGGAGGCCCCTTTCCCATATAGTGATCAGATGATAGGCAATCAGATCAATTATACACAAAACAACTTTCCTACATATTTACCCATCTCAGTTAAAATACAATTTTAAGTGACCTTAAGTTCGTTCCTTCAACCCACTGTCAGCGACAAACCACGCAATATTCCTACAAGCCACAGACATTCGAAAACCACCTCAGGTAATTTCTTATGTATGTTCTTATTGTTATGTCATCACTGAACTTGATTATTCATCTAGATCAACTACTCAGAGAAAGCTAATCTTTATTATTCCAAAAAAGAAAGTTTTGCCAGTTTCCTGGTAATTTGCCTCTAAGGTATGTCTCCAGGTGATGTTATGCAGAAAAGTAATTACTGTGTACACTGTTTCAATTACATTTAAATCTATACTCTGGGTTAAAATTATAAATTGAAAAGTCAGTTGAAATGAAGAAAAATTAGTTGCCCCAAGAACTCTTAAAATATATATATGTATGTATATACATATATAGTTATATATATATATATATATATAACTACACTGGTTTCCATTTTAATGGACCTTGTTTCTGAAAATTTCCTTTTCTGCCTGTACACACATGGGTACGAAATAATCTTAAATAGTTCTTAATAAAAACTGTTGCTTCTTTTCCAAGCACGGTGATGTATTTTATCATGCTTTGGGGAGAGGCAGAGAGAACCTTCCAGTAGATGGCCTGTGATACAGAAGACATTTGTCACAGCAACTAGAATCATTGAAAAAAAAAAAACTGAGCTAAACAACCTGCGTGAAGTGCTGTTTTAGACGAGTGGCCACTCAGGTCGCAAGGAGCAGCCAGTGAATGTGACTTTTCCCCACTGTTTTGCATGAACATCTAAACATATCCAGCTTGGATACCCACCTCTCGTTATCTACTACTGGGTGGTCAGTGTCACTAATCGGATTGGTTATAAAGCAAAAAATAAATAAATAAAAATAGAGGCCACAAATGTTAAAAAAAAAAAAAAGAAGAAGAAGAAAAGTATTTCAAGTGTAGTGGATACAGGAGTGAAGGTTTGGTTATATGAACAGCATATCTGGAGAACAAGAACTCAAGTCTCATTGCCTTTTTCATACTATATTCTGACCAGCCTACAACACATTTCACATGCTGATTTCAGATTGGGCAATACCAGAGAAGACGGCTATATAGTAAAGAGGAAGCTATAATTATAACAGAAGACTTTGCTCTGGGCTTCAAAATATATACAGCCAAAACTCCTAGAACGGCAATGAGATAAACAAAATTCTCTCACTGTAATTGAGATCTGAATATTCTTCTCAGTAATGAATAGAACAACTATTTGTAATGGATATTGAAGATTTACCTAATATTATCAGCCAACTTGAGCTCATTGACATTTATAGAACACTCTAGTCAACAGCATAAGAATACACATTCTTCCTTTTCTTTTTTAAAAGCTTTTTATTTNTGAGATTTGAATATTCTTCTCAGTAATGAATAGAACAACTATTTGTAATGGATATTGAAGATTTACCTAATATTATCAGCCAACTTGAGCTCATTGACATTTATAGAACACTCTAGTCAACAGCCTCAGAATACACATTCTTCCTTTTCTTTTTTAAAAGCTTTTTATTTTGTATTGGGGTATATCTGATTAACAATGTCATGATAACTTCAGGTGAACAATGAAGGGCCTCGGCCATACATGCGCAAGTACCCATTCTTCCCCAAGCTCCCTGCCCATCCAGGCTGCCACGTGACACTGAGCAGGGTTATACCATCGCTGCGTGTGCAGTAGGCCGTGGTGGCTGAATGCACACTCTTTTTAAGTGTTCGCTAAGTGTTTACCAATATAGAGCGCTTTCTGGGCTGTAAAACATGTCTCATTATACTTAAAAAGATTTAAATCATACAGAGACAAGTTAATTCCATTGTACTCAAAGTAAAAGTCAGTAGTAGAAAGAGATCTGAAGACTCTCTAGATATTTGAAAATACTTCCAAGATATCAAAAGTAAAATTAGAAAATACTACTGAATTGAGGAAAATAAATATCAGAATCTGAGACGACACAGATTTACTTAGGGAAAAATTTATAGCAAAAATCATCATTTTAAGAAAGGGGTCAATCTCAAATCAAGAGCTGAAGCTTCCACCTTCAACTAAAATAGAAGAGAGAGTAAAATAGAGATAGTACTCAAAGTAAGCAGTGGGAATAAAGATNAAAATACTACTGAATTGAGGAAAATAAATATCAGAATCTGAGACGACACAGATTTACTTAGGGAAAAATTTATAGCAAAAATCATCATTTTAAGAAAGGGGTCAATCTCAAATCAAGAGCTGAAGCTTCCACCTTCAACTAAAATAGAAGAGAGAGTAAAATAGAGATAGTACTCAAAGTAAGCAGTGGGAATAAAGATCAAAGTGGAAATTATTGAAGTAGGTAACAGAACACCAATACAGTAAATCAATGAAACTGTAAGCTATTTCTTTGAGAAAAATCAAGTGTTTGACAAACTGATCAGGAGAAAAGACAAACTGCTAATATCGATACGGAAGAGAAGAGCTATCCGTTTAGATTCCACATTTACTAGTGTAATAAGTATTTCTTACCTAAGATTTACACCAATAAATGCAACAAAGTAGATGAACTGGACAAATTCCTTGAAAAAGATAACCCACCAGAACACATTATGCTCATTCTCTCTCATACGCACACAGATAAATGAGAGAATCCCATATCCATTAAAGAAATTAAATGTGTAATTAAATGTCTCCCCACAAAGAGAACTCCAAATCCAGGTGGCTTCACCAGTGAATTTGATCACATGCTTAAGAAGGAAATAACTCTAGTTTTACCCAAAACACTCCTGAATGGACAAGAGGAAGGAATTAAAACGGTGCTTCCCAGGTAATTCTTTGAGATTATAATTGCCTCTATAAGAAAAAGATAAAGTCATCACAAGAAAACAATAGGCCTAAACACCTCATGAACATAGGTGCCTAGATTCTCAACAAAATTTTAGCAAGTGGAATCCATCAAAACATTTAAAAGGATGATACTTCTTGTGTATATTAGACAAGAATTCTAAGATGGTCCTTAACATTCTAGTTCCCTGGGGTTTGTGCTTTGTATAATTCCCTCTCCTTAAGTGGGGGCTAGATCTGTGAATATGTTGAGATTACAGTTCTTGAGTAAGTAAATATGTATTAACCATTTAACACATCAGTGGCTCAGATGGTAAAGAATCTGCCTGCTAATTCAGGAGACCCAGGTTTGATCCCTGGGTCAGGAAGATTCCCCTGTTGAAAGTCATGGCAACCCACTCCAGTATTCTTCCCTGGAGAATTCCCTGGACAGAGTTAGACATGATTGGGCGGCTAACACACACCCATTTAATTNCCCTTCTCTTCCTGCCCCCAGTCCCTCCCAGCATCAGAGTCTTTACCAAAGAGTCAACTCTTCGCATGAGGTAGCCAAAGTACTGGAGCTTCAGCTTCAGCATCATTCCTTCCAAAGAAATCCCAGGGCTGATCTCCTTCAGAATGGACTGGTTGGATCTCCTTGTGGAGGGTGATAAAAATGACCTGAAACAGATCACGGTGAGCTTACACATATTTGTAAAAGTACTGAAAATCACTGAATTGTATACTTTAAAATGGTGAATTGTATGATGTGAAAATCGTAATCTCAATGAAAGTGTTAATATTGCTTTCAGGAATTTTTATTGAAATTCAGACTATTTGAGAGCTATGTTTATATTCTTTTCTGTTTGCTTTCATTTTCTTCTTGGAGGATAATTGCTTTACAACATTGTGTTGGCCTCTGCCATACATCAACATGACTCGGTCACAGGTACACATACGTCTCCTCCCTCTTGAACCTCCCTCTCATCTCCCACCCCGTCCCCCCTCTAGGCTGTCACGGAACACTGGGTTGAGCTCTCTGTGTCACATGGCAAATTCCCACTGGCTATCTATTTTACATATTATTTGTAATTTCTCATAGCCACCCATTGAGCAAAATGGATATCACAGTCCTTATTCAACAGATTAAAAAAAAAAAAAAAAAAAGAATGCATTACTGTTTCTCTCAATATATCGCCAACAGGTGAGTCAAGAAGAGACTGTAAGAAAAGCCTACACTGATGTGCTTCTGCCCAAGTGGTATCGTAGACAACTCAGTCCACATTCAGCATGTAGTTTCATGTGTGGTTTCACTGTTGCTTCAAAGCCATGCGGCCTGGAGATCTGCCCAGCTGATGGACTCGGCAACTCTTCCCTCCTGACTCCTGTTGACAGGTGTCAAATAATCAAATATCCAATGATGCTTGGAGTGGAGGAGAGGTCAGCCCAGGGTTCATTTAAGTATATTTGAATGGATCAATTAATGAGGCAGACCTAATATCTTGGACCCTACCAATTAAACGTCCGTTCCAGTTTCCAAGACTGTGTTATGGGACAGAAAATCCGAAACCTTAAGTCCAGATGGGTGGTCTGGAGAAAGGACCAGCTGTGCGGAGAAAATGACAGGACGAAAAGAAACAATGTCTCTAAGGTAGATAAGCCGGTGATGGCAAAAGTTACAGAATCAGGTCAATAAAATGTCAGCATTTCAGCACAGAAAAAGTACAAATTAGGAGCTTAGAAATAACTTAACTTGATTAAATTAGAAGACTACAGCATAAGACCACACACAGCAAGTAAAAAATAAACTCAGATCTAATTATTGTTCTTTCAAATTATTTAGAGAATCGTTATAATTGGAAGCAAAAATTCCACGCTGACAGAGGTGAGAAGATTCGTCAGGAACTGCCACCCTAACACAAAACCGCAGAGTTAAATAGAGCTTCTATTTATCACCACTCTCCAAGACTATTATGAAGGCAAAACCTCAAGGCTGGAAAGAAATTAAGAACAGAGCAAGGAAAAGAATAAATGAAGCTGGTCCCTCTACCTGAACCAAACAGAGAATAAAAAAGCAAGTTCATTGCCCCAAAGCTAGGCACACATAAGCCACTCGTAAATGGTTCTGCTACTATTTTTCCAAGTATTTTGTTCTTGATTTAGGCACCTAGTAAAAACTGTGAAATGTGCCTGTGTAAAATGGGGGAGGGGAAACATTCTGAACACTTTTAAATACTTGGATTATGTCTATTTCCGAATCAGCTTCCTTTGCTTTCTTTAAACAAATATTAGAATCAAGAAATATGTTTATATATAGGAAAGAAGAAAGGAAAAGTTTAGAATTTCCTCCTTGGATATAAACAAAAAGAAAATCCTTCGCTCTGGCTTGCAGAGCCAAGAGGAACAAAAAGTGGATTGTCGTATTTGGGGAGAAGTAATGCCCCTGAACTTGAGAAAACCTGCAGGAACAGACTCCCATGGATTCAGACCGTGGACCTGGACAGGGCTTGCCTGACCGTGAGTAGACAGATCACGGCCAGTTTCAAGAACACAAAATCATATTTAAAGTCACACTCTACATTGTAATCAAGGCAACACAGAGGCCGCAGTTAAAGTATTTTTTTACATACTCCAAGTGAGCCGTTTCCCAAACACTGTCCTCCTCTGCATGACTCCACACCTAGAAAGGGCCGCTGATTCAAGGCTCCACGTGTGACACGCGGCCAAAGGCGACCCGCGAGCCGCGTGCAAGCATCTCCTACAAATAAAAGCGGTGCTAGAAGAGATAGAACAAGCGGGGAGGGGCGAGTGAGAATCACGGCCCTTTTCAACTTTCTCTAGAAAGTGAGGAGCGGCGGACATGTCTTGTAAGCTGAGCCGCGCTTTCTGCAAGGGAGACCAGAAGCTGCAAACAAACAGGAGCCCCGGGATCTAGGTCCAGATCCACTCCGAGAAAGCGGAGGGGAGCCCAGCAGGTGCACGGGAACCATCAAGCCAGCAGTTTCCGAGAGCATAACGGTTTGCTCTCTGCTCTACCTCGTGGTGAAGCCATTTAGATAAATAAGCCTGAAGCCTTCCTCATCCGTCACCTTTCCTCCGCTGCTCTTCGTCCCCTCCCTGGGTGCGACTAACTGAGAACATTCTTACTGGTTGTGGCGTGTGCTGTTTCTCTCTCTTGGGTGGGGGGAGGGGCGGGTATTTCTGAGTCCTGGCCTGTATTAGATGGTGCCTGCGGAGGAAAACCATTGTGGATCTTATAGAATAAAGTCCATATTTACTTTTCCATGAATAAGTAGTTGCAAATGATTGCATCTGCAGAGGGAATTTGCCACATTCTACCTGGTCCAGGATGTGAACTGTTAGAAGCCAGAGAGAGAGAATTGAGTATTGCTTGTTTTAAAAAAGAGCAACAATTCTTACAATTACAGAATATGGAAACCCTGATTGAGTATACTTAAATTGTTGTAAGACATTACTGACAAATACCAAGAAATCTATGTTCTTTTGGTAATCCCATATACAACTTGATTCACTGATTTGTTTTATAACCGTTTGATTCCTTAATAGGATATCTTTTTAAGTTCAAAGGAAGCTTGAAGAGAGGGCCAAGCATTATGCGGGAAAGATGAAATTAAGACTAGAAGGGTTAAATATAAGATGGGCCAGTTTGCAAGTATACACAGAAAGTACTACAGAGTCCCTCTCTTTCTAAGGAAGGACTCTTCATGATACCGAATTCCGGGCTCTCATCTTGCTTCCTCTCCCATCACAGGAGGGACAGTTGACAGTGTACCTGAAGGAGAGGCGGCCTCTTGAAAAGTACTGAGAGGCCTGAGCATACTAGGGGAGAGCAAATGCCTGTAAAATAAAGTTAACGAAGACTCTATAAGAAGGAGCTGAACTTTGATCAAGAGAGAGATCACGGATGCCTTGACACTCATGTGAAGAAAAGTGGGCGGGCAATCCAAGACTAATGGAGAAGACCACAAAGAGGGGAGAGAGTCTGGGGGAAAGAGCACGTTCTCTGAATCACAACTGATAAAAAAGGAACCCCTGGCAAGGATGGACTGCAGCCACAGGACTGCGGAGCATAGAAGCTGCACTCTGGAAGCCACATAGCTGTGCTTAAGGGCAGACATCCTCAATGCAGCATGCCTGATCCATGAGATGGGTCATCGTCTACTAATCCTCTTGCTGTCTTCCCAACGCTCCGATTCCAGAAGTCTTCTGTATATTACAAGCTACTGCTCAGAAAAGGTGTTCTCCACCTAGAAGAATCAGATGCTACTGTAGCCTACAAATCTAGTGCATTCTCAAGAACGTCAACCTAACAAAGCTTCTCCCTCTTGGAATGTGCTAGACTTCATGTTGGTACCAAACAAAAGTACATATGGCATTGCCTGAAACTTTCATTCATACGAAATCTCAAGGCCAAGCATGTTTATGCATGTGCCAATAGATCCTAACCTGAGTGTCCGGCTCTAAATAAATTGTGTTGAATCAGGAAACGTGGCTATTAATAGAGCAGGTGTGATGCTTTCTGCAGAAGCTGTGCCACAGAGGAAATAGAGGATTTACTAATTAGTCAATTATCTCCCATAAGAAAAATCTTTTTTCTTTTCTTTTTAAATAAATACCAACACCATCCTTCCCGTCCCTGTCCCCTGTCCCTGCATCTGAACACACTGGCATGCATGCATGTTCAGCCGCGTCCAGCTCTCTGCGACCTCATGGCCTGTAGCCCACTAGGCTCCTCTGTCCATGACATTCTCCAGGCAAGAATACAGGAGTGGATTGCCGTGCTTTCCTCCAGGGGATCTTCCCAACCGGAGGATCAAACCCACATCTCCTGTGTCTCCTGCAATGCAGGCGGATTTGTAACCACTGAGCCACTGGGGGGAGCCACTGGGAAGGTCCTAAATGCACTGGCAAGGAGCTGAATTCTAGTCACTGCTGCAATTCCTCTCTGATTTAGAGACTGGCTCGGAGTCTCTGTTACTGAGTGGTGTTACATCACTGAGTCGCTAAGAGTCTCCCTCTGCCTGGCCCTCTAGGTCTGGTAGCTCCATCACTTCTCAGCCATGGTAGAGGCTCTGGAGGTCCTTGGAAAGCCTGTGAGGCTGGGCAGAGGCAGGGCTGCTGAACACATGGATCTCTTACCCCATGTGGGGTCCTGTACTCCCTCAGTCCACCTAGGAGACCTCTGCCTTTTCATTTCACTCCAGCCTGAGCCGGGACAGCTTCCTCTATTGGCCATCAAAAGCATTTATCCCTAACTTCCTCACTTTAATAAACCAGTTGCAAAGATAGGAAGGGTGGTTGCATTTAAACAGTGTTGGCTTTGAGGTCTAAAAATTCTGAGATCAGAACAAAGTCAAAGTCCTCAGAAGGAGTCTAGTTACCTTATGGATCTAGGGGCGGGGATAAGGAGGGCGTGTGGAAGTTGTTGTACAGAGAGAAAACGTGGGCAGGACAAATTACTTTATCAATAAATGACTCCCTACATTAGATCCTGCTCTGCCCAATTATGCAACCCCAGATAAGGCTCAGATCTTATCTGCTTCCCTGTTTTCTTGTTTGTTTTAAGGAGGAATCAAAACTCCTGCCCTTTCCTTGGGATATAATGTCTTTGGCTTCTGTGTTATTGACTGACTTCCTGCTTTAAAGTGTATGGAATTTTAATAGCATTAGTTAAAAAGTCAATAGTGTATCAACCATGGGAAAAGACGATTGACTTTATGTGACCATCATGGTTCTGATTATGAACTTAATCGCTGAACTCTTACCGTGAGCTGGCCAGAGCAATCTCTTGTGTGCCTCTCCTGATCAGGACCCCCGTGGTCCCTGCCCTATGTTGCCCAAGTCAATCCACCTCCTACACATCCATAAAGAATCCAGGAAAAAGAGTGAGGAATGACCGCTGCAGGTCTCTTTGTAGAGATATTAATATCTCGGTATTAACAAAAGTGAGACATGAAATTGATGCATGTTTTAAATAGATGGGAATACATTTCAAATTATATCAAGTTAGATCTTTATAAGTGGAAGACCACATTACAGTCAAGGAAATGTGTATCAGAAAAGCAGAACATTTAAAAAATAGCTGTATTAATAATAAGGTGAAAGTTGAAAAATAACATGAAGTTTGATGTTTATGAATCCTTGCATTACGTTGACATTCTCACAACTTAATCTGCTCACAGTCTTCTGAGACGTGAGATATAGGCCAGTTCTAATACAAGGTGTGGGAAAGCACTTAAAAACAATCAGAAATGGTTCGTGATGAGAGACTTCTGAAAGCAATTAAGAAAGGAAACTGCGGGATCAAAGTTTGGAGGGAAAAAAGTAGGGAGGGTATGAATGAAAAGGTGGTCTCACACATGAAGAGAGGGTCAACATAGAGCGTAGGAAGGAACAGAAGTTTAAAAGTCAGACAGTTACTGCCCTGCGAGTTCATGTTCCAAGGACCAGCTGCAATAGCAAACACTTCAGAAATAAGATAAGATCAAAGAATCAAGAATAATCTCAACTCACATAAGCAGAGGATGAAATAAAAAAAGATGAATATTCCTACAGGTAGGAATTAGAAGAAAAATTAACACATAAGAAAAAGCTCATGAATTAAAGCAGGTAATATAAATTCTTTGTCAGTTCAGGCAGATTTAGTTCAACCCAAGCTTGTATATATCCTGAGCCATAAAATAAAAGTATAACCTTTAAAAAGATTAAAACAATTTAAGGCTAAGTGAAAGACATACTCTATGCTTATTTTTGTTTAAAAATTATGCTATAATTTTGTATGAAGTACCTCCAATCTTCTAAAAATTTTGCTTGGAAAAGATGGCCCCCAAATCACTTAATATTTCCAAGGAAAAAGTTTATAAATAATTAAGATAGCATTATATATTTAAGTGTTTTATGGAATTAGCTCCAAATTAGCCTAAAGATTTTAAATATTTTTTCTTAGAATTCCACAGTATTTTAGAATAGTGTATATATATAATTTTAAAATAATGTATATAGTGCATATTCTGATTTTAATATTAGAATCACTTAAAAATATCTGATTACTATCCAATCAAAAATAAAGTGTGTGTTGTTTCCATGTCTCTGTGAAGTGGTAGTCTTCCAAGGCTACTCTGCTTCTCAGATCACTTAAGGATTTGTGATGTGTGGGTGCTCAGTCATGCCCAACTCTTTGCAGCCCCATGGATGGTAGCCCTCCAGGCTCCTCTGTCCATGGGATTTCCCAGGCAAGAATACTGGAGTGGGTTGCCATTTCCTCCTCCAGGGGATCTTCTCTACCCGGGGATTAAACCCCCATTAGCCAGCACATTCTTTACCACTGCGCCACCTAGGAAGCCCCTAAAAAGAGATTTAACAGATGTTAAAGCCAGAAACCTGTTGTTTATCATGATTAGTTACCATTTACTAGTAAGAAACCCTCATAATTCATTAAGTAGCAACCAAACTGGTGCATGTTCCATCAAAATAAACTTAGAATTAAAGGAAGCCNCTACCCGGGGATTAAACCCCCATTAGCCAGCACATTCTTTACCACTGCGCCACCTAGGAAGCCCCTAAAAAGAGATTTAACAGATGTTAAAGCCAGAAACCTGTTGTTTATCATGATTAGTTACCATTTACTAGTAAGAAACCCTCATAATTCATTAAGTAGCAACCAAACTGGTGCATGTTCCATCAAAATAAACTTAGAATTAAAGGAAGCCTGCATCTCCCTGAAGAAACAGAATTAGAACACACGCATATGCCAGCATTTTCTACAAATACAGTGTCAGCAATCCCTTCTCTCTTTTTCAATCATAGTTTGAAAATTCAGCAGAAGAAAGAAAATTCTAGGGACCCTGGTGCTTTTTTATCCCCAGGGTGAGAGCAACTATCAATAAAGCAGTAATTCTCAGCTACATTTTACTACTTGTTGCTTCTCATTCAAAAAGAGAATTTGCATAAAGCTAATACCAATATTGTCACTCTGCTTATTTAACTTATATGCAGAGTACATTATGAGAAATGCTGGGCTGGAAGAAGCACAAGCTGGAATCAAGATTGCTGGGAGAAATATCAATAACCTCAGATATGCAGATGACAGCACCCTTATGGCAGAAAGTGAAGAGGAACCAAAAAGCCTCTTGATGAAAGTGAAAGAGGAGAGTGAAAAAGTTGGCTTAAAGCTCAACATTCAGAAAATGAAGACCATGGCATCTGGTCCCATCACTTCATGGGATATAGATGGGAAAACAGTGGAAATAGTGTCAGACTTTATTTTTGGGGGGCTCCAAAATCACTGCAGATGATGATTGCAGCCATGAAATTAAAAGACACTTACTCTTTGGAAGGAAAGTTATGACCAACCTAGACAGCATATTAAAAAGCAGAGACATTACTTTGCCAACAAAGGCCCATCTAGTCAAGGCTGTGATTTTTCCAGTGGTCATGTATGGATATGAGAGTTGTGAAGAAAGCTGAGCACCAAAGTACTGATGTTTTTGAACTGTGGTGTTGGAGAAGACTTGAGAGTCCCTTGGACTACACGGAGATCCAACCAGCCCATCCTAAAGGAGATCAGTCCTGGGTGTTCATTGGAAGGACTGATGTTGAAGCTGAAACTCCAATACTTTGGCCACCTCATGAGAAGAATTGACTCACTGGAAAAGATCTTGATGCTGGGAGAGACTGAGGGCAGAAGGAGAAGGGGATGACAGAGAATGAGATGGCTGGATGGCATCACCGACTCGATGAACATGGGTTTAGGTAGACTCTGGGAATTCGTGATGGACAGAGAGGTCTGGCGTGCTGCAATTCATAGGGTCACAAAGAGTTGGACACAAATGAGTGACTAGACTGAACTGAACTGAATACCTATATTGAGTAACTTTTATGTTACTATTTAAAACATCCCTTCCTTCAAGGCAAGAATAAATAACAGGTCTGGGGATGCGTGGGTATGGAAAGAAGACATCTAACAGCAAATCAATAAAGCAGTGACTGCTGACCTGTGAGAATGAAATGAGAAGAATTCGGAGACACGGCATGTTATGTTTAAGTATTTTGTAAGATTCTTCATACATATATGCTCAAAAAAGTATGATAAACCTAAGGTCACTTTTTCATTTCTTAAGCAGTCATGTAACTGATTTGAAACTTTCAAACTGAGCCATGTTCGGAATTACCATAACCTTAACTTGGATCAGAGTTAAGTGTATGTCTGAAACTTTTATACATACATCAAACAATTCTAAGAATCGGCCTCGCCTATAAAATGAGCCTCAGTGGTAATTGTGCCTTGAAGCTGTGTGTGGGCCCAAATACTGATTTAATCTAAGGGGGCTATACAAAAAAAAAAAAAAAGAAGCAATAATGGTGGTTAGTCTTCATCCATTTCTGTGCTTAAACAAGAGGAGAAATTTGTGGGACAGCTAATATCCTTCCTAAAGCACATTCTACAGATCAACAGAGGACTTTGTCCCCTGGATCTTTTCATTCAGAGCCTTTCAGGAGCTGTGAATTCCCTTTAAAAGAACCTATCAGCATGAATAAACTGATAAAACCAGACGTGTGAAATGCCTTTCACTTAACTAACAGGCATGACTCCAAGTTCTAGAACCCCCAGGACTTTCATCTGAAACCTAACCCAGGATGATGGTCAACATGGTTTGATAGAAGGTCCTTTCCTAATGTTACAAGATCTCTGGCCTATTGTGAAGTGATAGTTGATGGAAAGCTTTGTCAGACATAATCCATTCCTGTAACTCTTTCAGATGAGCTCTTGGGAGTGTGGCGTTTCATTTTGTACAAAGAAAAAAAAATCAGATTAATAAATCCATTCGGCCTCCTCAGAATATTTACTCATTTGCTCATTCATCAGCTGCCACTCTAGGGGCTAAGAAGCTGACAAGTTATATCCCCACACCTTAGAAGCCTGGTAAAGACATCACGCCTATAGCCAGGCTTAAAAAAAAAGGGGGGGGGGGCGGAAATAAAAGAACCCTAGGAAGATACTGGCAAGTTGACAGTAGTGGAATATCTCAGTTTTTGATGGGTCAAGAGGGTAAAAGTATTAGTAAAGACACACAATTTCTGAAGTGGATGAAAAACTTATTGGAAGGAATTTACCGAGAACCTTGCATAGAAAATATGCATTTTTTCTCGAGCACACACGGAATTTTGTCAACTGCCAAACAAGTTCCTAAGTCTCAGTAAAGGACTTATGTCACAAAGAAAAATAAGATATCACTAAGAAAAGTAAATTTAAAATCCCCGCACACTTGAAAAATATGGCACAATTTATAAAAACAGAAGTAAAAAACAATAGTGAACATAATTATTAACACTTGTAGGGTCCAAAGTAGTATTTCAATGGTTAGATCTTTAAATTTTTATGACAGAAAAGACATGATGGGATAGATACCTTAATAAAGCATGTATGCAAGGCAGAGAATCAAGAAAAGCCAAAAAATCTTGGCCCTTCAAGAAAACTAGTAAAATGGATAACCTTCCGGTGAGAATGGTAACCATTAACTTAAGGCAGAAATAGCCCATGCCATTAATGAAAAGAGAGAGACAACCCCCAGGTAAAGAGACTAAAAGGATAATAAGACTATTATGGACAAATCTATACCAACAAATTGGAAAATGGACTAAATGGACAAGTTATTAGAAATATACATTTTTTCAAAATGGATTCAAGGAGAAATAGAAAGCCTGAAGCATTCTCGCTTATTTGAAAAACTTTAAGTAATTTAAAATCTTTGCTCAAGAAAAAACATTTGGCCTAAATGGTTTTATAAGATTTTTCCGTATTATCCTACTTTTATATAAATTCTTCCAGAAAATAGGAGTCACTATAACCTGAGGCTCGTATCTGTTGTTTTGACCCAAAAGCAGACAGGACAGGGCATGGTAAAAGTTTGGAATGGTCTATCTTAGGAATATAGAAGAAAAATTCCTAAATAATGTATTAGTAAGCCAAATTGAGCCATGAAATTAAAAAGAAAAAAAAAAAGAATAACCAAACTGAGTTTATACTGGGAAAGCAAAGAGGGAGGCTTTAAATAAGGGAAAAAATTAATATGATTCACATTAAGAGATCAAACCAAAAGCCACACATGTATTTCAATAGATGCAGAAAATCTATTTGACGCAATAGCATCCATTCTTTTGGCACAAAACTGTTACAAAATAAGAAATAAGAGTTCCTTTAACAAGATAATTGCACCCACAAATAACCTGCAGCAAATATAATTCCTAATGATGAACATTTTGAAGCATTCCCTTTCAAGTCAGATTTCAAATAACACTGACTTCTGTCAATTAGAAGTCATCAGAAAGACAATGGAAGACAAATTGAGAGATATTTATAATATGCAAAACCAAAAATATATATTAGTGTCTATAATGAAGAAAAGAATCCAAAATATCACTAAGGAAAAAACAACCATAAAGAAATCCAGTAGCAATGGACGTGAACAATCTTCCCTACAAATGACCACCAAATATGTGTAAAAGATTCTCAACATATTAGTAATCACTGAAATGTAAGACAGCTGGACACTGCTCTACACCACTTAGACTGCAAAATGGATGAAGTTTGACAGTATTAAGGTTCACAGTGTACACACCAAAGGAAATACTAGCAGTGTTGGAAATAGGATTACCATCACTTCGGAACACAATTTGACCTACGCTTCTAACGTTTACTTTCCTTAGAACCCAGCAAGTTTTCAGAGAGAAAAACGCTTGCACACATGTATGAGACAAGTACATGAGTCTTTATGACTTGGAGAGCAAAGGAAAAAAAGAGGAAGCAAGACAAAGTTTTTTTAACACCTCAGTGGGTAAGTTGGAGCACACTCACATCCTCTGAAGTTTTACCGAGTAATAATCGAAAGCCCAAGAAATCCATTGTTTAACATAATTTTTCTCCTCTTGGAAGTGCTGGCCCTGACCTGCAGGTGCAGAACAACAGATGCTCCAAAGGAAACCTTGAGCCTTGCTCATCAGAGTGTGGACAAAGGCAACACCAGGAGATCATCTCGGAGCTCAGTAAAAATGCGAAACCTCTGGTCTCATCTCAGACCTACTGGGTCATGGTCTGTATTTAACATGACTTTATACACATTAAAATTTAAGGGAGTCCTGCCCTACAGTAGCTGCATTCATTATACACTAGAGTATTAAAAAATAGAGACATCACTTTGCCCACAAAGATCCGTATAGTCAAAGCTATGGTTTTTTCCAGGAGTCACGTACAGATGTGAGACTTGGACCATAAAGAAGGCTGAGCACCGAAGAACTGATGCCTTCAAATTGTGGTGCTGGAGGAGACTCTTGAAAGTTCCCTGGACTGCAAGGAGTCCATCCTAAAGGAAATCAAACCTGAATATTCATTGGAAGGACTGATGCTGAAGCTAAAGCTCCAATAGTTTGGCACCTGATGTGAAGAGACGACTAATTGCAAAAGACCCTGATGCTGGGAAGGATTGAGGGCAGGAGGAGAAGAGGGCGAAAGAGGCTGAGATGGTTGGATGGCATCATGCCTCAGTGGACATGAGTTTGAACACACTCTGGGAGATCATGAAGGACAGGGAAGCCTGGAGTGCTGCAGTCCAAGCGGTCACAAAGAGCTGCTGAACGACAGCAACCACCTGCCGCTTACACCTCCCTGACACTGAGGCACTGCTCCCCTCAGTTCTAACATTCACGCAAATACACGTGAATGTAGGACACACTGCTCGAGCTTCTGCTCCGTGCCAGGCACTTACCAGCTGCCAAGGACCCAAACAAAATGCCCTTGGACTTTAGTCACAAAAGAGCTCACGGATTCCTCTATAAACACACACACATATACAGACTTGCACAAGTTTTATAATATGGCGTGACCAGATTGCTTTCTTTTAGACTTTTCCTAATGTTTTGGTAATTTTCATAATGTTCCTATAATTGTGCATATATCCATTTTAATCTCATCTTCGATCTTACTTCCCTATGACAAACAGTGACCGTGAATTCCTTCTATGCTTATTCAGTCATGTCCAACTGTTCTGCAACCCTATGGACTGTAGCCCACCAGGCTCCTCTGTCCGTGGAATTCTCTAGGCAAGAACACTGGAGTGGATTGCCATGTGCTTCTCCAGGGGATCTTCCTGACCCAGGGATTGAACCCGTGTCTCTTGTGTCTCCTGCACTGGCAGGTGGATTCTTTACCTCTGTGCCACCTGGGAAGCTCCCTTCTAGGGATACAAAATACTCCCTTCCAGTAATACATGTGTACAAAGTTTGTGTCACTTCATATTCAAAAATTTAAGGCGCTTGGGTAATAGTTAAGCTTTGGCACTCAAGCTTGGAACAGAACATAATTTTTCATTGGACCTTCTAGCTGCCCCCCTGATTCTTTGAGTTGATTTCGGGAAGAGTAGCTCCGGCATGCACTCAGGCAATTTTTTAAAGAGGCCAGTAGTATTCCTACTAACAGTATAATACGTATTAGCAGGTGTATATGTCCGACTCTTTGAGACCCCATGGACTGTAGCCTGCCAGGCTCCTGTGTCCATGGAATTTCCCAGGCAAGTATACTGGAGCAGGTAGCCATTTCGTTCTCCAGGGGATCTTGCCGACCCAGGATCAAAGTCGCCGTCTCTACCACTGTGACACCCGGGAAATCCCATAACACACATTAATAACTACCCTTAAGAGTGTCTAGCGTGTTTCCATTCTACGTGGAAGTGTGCTCGCTCCAACAGTTACACATCCCCATGGATACAGTTGTGTTATGTCAGACTCAGCCCCCAGGAGTGTGTTACCGCCTGTGACTTGCGTGGTAAAGGGCTCTTGGTAAGATTCTGAACCAAGAAACGCAAATATACCTCATTTTACACAGGAGCTGCATTTGTAGAAAGCCCACCATTACAGTCACATCAAAAATATAAGACATAAAAACAGAGTTTTAGGCTCAGATAATTTTAAGCAGGTTTTTAAAACAAGATTTACCAGATTATCTGATAAGACAGAAATTTGTGCAAAACTGAGTAATTTGTTGGTGTGTAGTATACACTTGACCTTTTCACAATGCCTAATACCCTTGGCTTCTATCTGTCTGCATCAGGACCCCCCAGTTCATGGGGACAATAAAAATCTTAGGCCCTCCCTCCCACCCCCAACCCCCAGAAAGTTCCCGAGAAGCGAAATCCTGCAGGAGGCAGCATGTCCCCACTCAGACCACAGCTCTGCACAGGGTTCCGGGGGAAGTCCCCACCTTTGACCCCATTGCCTTTGAAAAGAAGCCTATTGTCCCAGAGGCCATAATAAATGGACATTTAGTTCCATCGCGTCTGTGTTTCCTTTTCCCTGAACCCACTGATGGATTCCTACCAGCCAGCAAGGACAGTGATTTTAAATATTTAGAAATTTTACAAGCCAACTGAAGTCACGTTGATAGTCTCAATCGACCACGGTGGGAATATTTAGAGAACAGAAATTGGCAAACGCAACAGAAGTCAGGGCTTGTTGTTTCGTTGGGGGAGGGCCAGTGGGTAAATATTTAACAGTACATCTCAGATTTTACATGAAGGACCTTTGACAACTTCCTCTTAGGTGCACTTTTGTACAGTCAAGTTCAAGTTCCCTGTATTTGCAGCACAGACACTGACTCCTCTGACTGACAACGCTGGGCGAGTGAGCCAGGCCGGTTTTCAGTATGTGATGTCAGAAGCCACCAGACACCTGCTTGGCTTTCATGATTGAAAAACTTACTGTTCAAGGTTTGAAAATTGACTGTTGCTTACTTTTTCATGGCACTGATGAAGATAGACTTGAAACAAAACACATACACAGCTCTCATCATAGGCAGAAAAAAGGGGTTGCTTGTTTTTTAATCTGTGCGCGGCGAGGAGGCTTTTCAATGAAGGCAGAACTTAAAACGGGGGAAAGACAGAGAGGCTGCAAAAGCTTCCTCCTGCGAGGTTGCCCCGGCAGCTTGGGTTCCAGCCCCAGTGGCCAGCAGGGCGAGGTCACATGATGATGTAGCCACTCAGGGTGACAATGGGACTTTGATTCCACAGAGCTAATCTGACCGATAAGCGATAAGGTGTTTGCTCAGAGATTCGGGCACATTGAGGGAGGAGAGGCTGGGACACACCTGCCTCTCACCTTGACCGCGGGAATGGCCATGGGCAGGGTGGCATCGGGGCCCTCCCCAGGTGGGGCAGGAAGTTAAAAGGGGCAGGTGAGAGGGAGCCAGAGGGGGCGGGCAGCATCCTGCCTCCCAGGGACCAGATCTGCCAGGCTGCCGGGGGCATCTGGTTGAAGATGCTTGTTGAAGCTGCTAGGAAGGCCCTGATGCTGGAAAAGACAGAGGGCAGGAGGAGAAGGGGGCCACAGAGGATGAGATGGATGGCATCGCTGACTCGATGGGCATGCATTTGAGCAAACTTCAGGAGATGGTGAAGGACAGGGAAGGACAGAGTGCTGCCGTCCACGGGGATGCAAACTTAGGGGCTGAACAACAACAGAAATGAACAAGGCTGGATATCACGGGGAGCTCAGCCTAGCACGCTCAACCTGGGGAGTTCAGCCTAGCATGCTTCGATGACCTAGAGGGGTGGGGCGGGGGGCAGGAGGAAGGAGGCTCAAGAGGGAGGGGACATATGTACAGTTACGGCTGATTGGGGAAGACCCCCTGGAGAAGGAAATGCCTACCACTTCAGGGTTCTTGCCTGGAAAATCCCATGGACAGAGGACCCTGGAGGGCTACAGCCCATGGGGTAACAGAAAGTCAGACACGACTTAGCAACTAAGCAACAACAACAATGGCTGATTCACGGTGTTATACAGCAGAAACCAACATAACATTGTAAAGCAATTATTCTCCAATTAAATTTTAAAAAAAAGAAAGAAATATATCTAGTAAAAAAAAAAACTACAGTGGTAGCAATAAAAATTGGGGGGAAAAAAATCTAAGCCAAGTGAAAATTATTGATTCAGCAGATACTGGAGTTCCATTTCAACCAGAAACACCCTTTACTGGGACTGTCTAAATACCTAGCTCTGAGTTTGTGAATTTCTGTAAAACTAGTGGTTCCCGAACTGTAATGCACGGAACTGGTCCCTGGGACCCTTAAATAAAATGCAGATTCCTGAGCCTGAACCCCACGGTCTTCATGCTCAGAGCTGGGTAGAGTCTGTGGAGCTGAATTTTTTAACTTTTTTTGTTAGTTGTTTAGTCGTGTCTGACTCTATGCGACCCCATGGACTGTAGCCCTCCAGGCTCCTCCGTCCACTGGATTGCCCAGGCAAGAATACTGGAGTGGGTTGCCATTTCCTTCTCCAGGGGAGCTTCCCAACCCAGGGATCGAACCCAGGTCTCCTGCATTGCAGGTGGATTCTTTACCACTACATCACCACCAGGGAACTCCTCGGATTTCTAGCTACTCTGCCTCTAATACATCAAACGTGATGCGCTCACCTCTTTATTTCTGAGCAAAAAAAATAAAAAGAATCCTTCCATTCTTGAAGAAATTCACATTCCCACGATCTAATCAGGTTTGTACATCAATTCTGATGAAAACAGTTTGCACACTTCCCAACTGCTCTTCTCGAATAATTCTTAAGAATATCCTTAACGAGCGATTAAGTCAGATCTTAAAGGTTTAACATTTTGCAGAGAGAAATATTACCTGGGAGGAGGAGGGACCCGCAGGAGTTCAACTAACAAAATGTTACAAATGATTTCCCTTTGTGATGGGTAAGCCAGCAAATCCATTACAGCTAGGTTTGCTAACAAGGAATAAATTGAGCTAGAGGCTTCACGGTTTTGAAGGGCAAATTATTTTAGGTAAAACACAATGTGACAAAGATGACGTAAACATGTGTTCCCACTCTGCGTTCCTTACTCAGCGCCACAAACCCACAGACCTGACCTTCAAATGCTGTCTACAGACAACGCCACAATCCAGCGACAAGGTCAACCATGCTTTGTTCCTGTTTAACCTAAAACAATAGTTTATCTAGTCCTTCATTCTCGCACTGAACGGATTGGCTCTGGCATTGTTTCAAAGCAGGAAGAGCAGAGTTGGAGCAGAAAAGCACTGTGTTCAGTGTGGAACCTGCAAAACGGTAAATTCGCCAAAGTCATATAGAGGTCTATGTCTTGCACCAAAAAAAAGAGAAGAAATAGATCCCCAGTATCAAGTTCACGAGGTCTTAGTTTTTAATTCTGCTTTTCAATTTCTTAAAGTTACTTATGTCCAAGAAGAAGATAAGATTTGTTTTCCCCTAACTCTGAGGCAAGTGAATTATTTAATTTTAGTATGAATGAGCCGTGTCCTTGACCAACAGTCACTAGTTAGAAGGAATAGCACGTAATGTGTGCAAGGGCGGCTCCTAAGGACAGGGGATCCTTGTCGTAACGGAAATGTCAGTGGGTAACTAGGTCATCACGATGATTACCGAGGGTATGAATTAAGTGACATTTTATGCCACATATATCTATGATTTCAATATTCATTTTCTACTGCCTTGTATCCCAGGCACTTGAAACTGTATTTCATAGCTTCACTAGAATCATACTCTGACCACCTAAAATAATCAAGACCATACAAAAGATGTTTAATAGTTGAAATCATACTGAAGATGATTGTCCTTAACTAAAACCATCACTCTGTCCATTTTTATGGCTATTGATCTTTATGCTCCCAGTGGCTTGGCAACTGCTTGCCTTAAAATATATTAGCAGGCAAAACATAGCTTAACAATAAATGATGAGGAAACCTGAGGACAGAGATTCTCAAAACTGCAAAAGTGTGAAATTCACCCTGTAGATTTTGAGAATCCATTGCCTTTGGGGCAATGATTAGTTTTATGGAGGAAAAGGAGTGAGTAAGACTCCCTGGGCTGAAGCACAGGTGGACTAGGAGTCAGGGTGAGGGGCAGGGTGGGAGGGGAGCGGATGGACGGTCACGCAAGATTCAAGGGCAGGGGGAGCTCAGGGGCAAAATAAGGAGACGGTGCAATTCTCCAACCTGTCCCCAGGCCGAAAGACCTGCACCACACGGACCTGGTCACGCTATCAGTCTCAGGATGACTGCATCGGTTAGTGTGTGCTTATGGAAGAATAGGGTGGTTGAAATGAGGGTTCTACCAAGGTGATGAAACCAAACAGGAAGAAAGTGTGGCGAAGAGAAGGGAAGGAAGGTCTGTGATCGTCTGGCAGGTGACATTGTTCAACTTAGTCCCTAACTAAGTGAAGGAGAGGGTGACGGGGAGGTGACTCCCAGGTTTACAGCCTGGAAACCAGGTACTGAGCTGTTTCCACAGATGCTCATGGGATAGACACCTAATTCCAACTAACCAGCTTAATCAAGATATAAGCATGTTAACAGGTTTAGGCTCTCAGTTGAGTCTGACTCTTGCAACCCCGTGGACTGTAGCCTGCCAGGCTCCTCTGTCCATGGGAAGTGGGTTGCCATTTCCTACTTAAAAAATAAAAATAAAAAATATATATATATATAGTAATAAGTGAAAGTTGTTCAGTTGTGTCTGACTCTTTGAGACCCCAAGGACTATACAGTCCATGGAATTCTCCAGGCCGGAATTCTGAAGTGGGTAGCCTTTCTCTTCTCCAGGGGATCTTCCCAACCCAGGGATCGAACCCAGGTCTCCAGCGTTGCAGGCAAATTCAAAAGCAGAATGACTCTTCCTTAGCAATAAAAGCTAAGTCCCGAACTTACATGTCTCTCCTACACAAAACATGTGTCCCATTGCTCTCTGGGTGCAGACCCAAGCCCTTGACATGGAATAAAGGGTGTAACCTTGCTCTCCTTTCTCCAGCCTCGCCACCCTGCCACTTGCTGTCTAAACGCCAGCATCACTGGTCTTCTGTCTGTCTCTCAAAACGGCTTTGCCAATTTCCCTGCCATGAACTTACCAGCAGCATCTACCCCAAACACTTCACCTGGTTACTTCTGGACCCAAACTCACTTCTTAGCTCTTATTCTGGCCGCCTGCTCAGAGAATACTTCCTTGAGGCCCCACACCTTTGTGAGGTTCCTTGGAAATATCCTCATAGAACTCCATCCTCTCCTTGAGAGTAACTTTTGTGACAGCACTTTCGATGGGAGTGTTATTCAGCGTCAGACTTTTAAAATCCACAGGGAAAGGGCTGGGTCTGTTTAGCTCTCCAACCAATCCCCCAGCACATAACATGTTGTTGTTGTTCAGTTGCCAGGTCACATTCGACACTTTGCGACCCCAAGGACTGCAGCCCACCAGGCTCCTCTGTCTTTGGAATTCTCCAGGCAAGAGTACTGGAGTGGGTTGCCGTTCCCTTCTCCAGGGGATCTTCCCGACCCAGGGATCGAACCCAGGGAGTGGGGAGGGGGTCTCCCCCATTGTGGGTGGACTCTTTACTATCTGACCCACCAGTGGCTCAGCACAAAATACAGTAGGTGCTCAATAAACATTTTAAGTAAAAAGTGAATGAATGAATGAAAAAAAAAAAAAAGAGTGTTGAGGAAGATATGCCTCCTATTAACATGAGTTCATCCTTGCCATTTGGAAAAACCCTCCCCCAGCCAACACCCCTCCACCGTATTAGACTAAGAAGCCTTGGCTCCTCGTCCTGACCGAGGCTTGGCGGTACTACAAGAGACACTTCGGGAGCTGTCACTGGTTGCTGTCTTTGCTATCCAGAAGGAATTGGGCCAGCTTCGGGATGCCAGCTCTGATTAATTTTTCTTGATTCTGGGCTTCCCTCGGAGGAAGGAGGAAAGGGGTTTGTTGGTTCGTCTTACCGCCGTGGAAGTGAAAATAAATAGTTTTCGTTTATTAGAGATCACGTCTACCAAATAGCATTTAGAACTCTGCGATACTGTCTCATTATAACCTAACAGCGCAGTTTCCAGAGAAGCCATCACTCTCTTCTTCTTCATTTGGCTCCTACCATGACCACACAGCTTTTCAAAAGCTCTTGACATTCTGGTTTCCAGACTCCGCTTGGAACTCCATCAGAGCCCTCCCTCCCAGCGGTTCCAACTCTCCGTTAGAGAATTAAGGCATGAAACACATGGAAATACAATGTTCCAATCCATCTAATTAATGCATTAAGTCCCTCATTTGCATAGTACAAATTTCCCTTTATGCTTTCAGTTGCTTGGCAATTGCTTGCCTCAAGAAAATATATTAGCAGTTAAAATGCCACTTAACAATAAGAGAAACAACAAAGACATCAGACCTATTTCAAAGAGTGTTAGTTCAGAGAGGAAAGGGAAGATCCATCATGCAGAAGGATTTCAAATTTTAAAGTAGCTGAATCACCCAATTTTGGAA
This sequence comes from Neotragus moschatus, assembly GCA_006410615.1. Classification (NCBI taxonomy): domain Eukaryota; kingdom Metazoa; phylum Chordata; class Mammalia; order Artiodactyla; family Bovidae; genus Neotragus; species Neotragus moschatus. The sequence goes on along the minus strand of SJYA01001712.1, from coordinate 1,052,422 downwards.
AATAATTTAACTATAGTAAGTAAAGTAACATACATTACTTTGGCAGGCTGGAGGGACGTCAATTAAAGTCTGTAGCGCAGATGCTGCCAGCAAAGCTGTGTACCATCTCCCCGAATGTATCTTCCTTATAAAGGGCACAGAGAGATTTGAGATCCCCCTAGACCTGACCAGCTAAGAGGACAAACCCTAATGCCAAAGTTACACCAGCGTCCCATATTCTCCCCAACAGTGGTAAGATTTTTGAACCAGATTGAACAATGAACCAACAAAGTGCTATATAAACCATACTGATCACTGAAAAGAGGCAGATGGAGGGGCAACTTTGATCCTAAATTAATCCCAGCTTGTCTCACAACGCCATGTGCTGTGCAGGCGGCAAGGGAGGGGCGTGGCTACGTGGATACCACTGCTCTTGCTCCTCAGTACAGCTGGCCTTGAACCAGGGAGTGGATGTCCACTTCCAGCAGGCTCCTTCCTCGGTGTGTACAAGAGACCTCCCGCCAGGAGTCAAGGCCGAAGCGGCAGCGTGACCTTTCCTATTCAGAGTTTGAGTACAAACAAACGCAAAGCAGCTTTCAGGTACACATGCCATTGCCCCTGGTAAATCAAGTGCTCTTCAACTGAGAAAGTCCTACCCAGAACATTTCAAACTGCAGACCTGAAAACAGATGAAGAAAACGTTGAAAGGCAGCCTTCACAAGTCTTTCACATATTATCAACATTCAAATAGATATTGACAATGCTGCATTTTTGCAAGGAAATTTATAGTGACACTTTGAAACAGTACATGAAAATACCCAGAAAACTTTAGCCAATGTCTATGGCCCCTTGAAACTGGGAAGCAGAAATCTTGCCTGTCCTCATGTTTCAGATGAGAGAACCAAATCGACTGATCATCCAAGATATCAAAGCAAGAAAGTGGCAGGGTCATGCCTCACCCATGGTTGTACCAGTCGCTTCAGCCATGTCCAACGCTTTGTGACCCCATGGACTGTAGCCCACCAGGCTCCTCAGTCCTTGGGATTCTCCAGGCAAGAACACTGGAGCGGGTTGTCATGCCACCTTCAGGGGGTCTTCCGTGATCCAGGGATCAAAACTGCAGCTCCTGTATTGTAGACAGATTCTTCACCTACTGAGCCACCTGGGAAGCCCAATGGTTAGATGTCAAAAAAGTCAGTGTTCACTGTGGTATTAGTGCCATCGTGTAGACCCAGAGCTCTTAGCACCGTCTTTTATTTATAACAAGAGCTTAGTATGTTTAGGTAGATACATTAAGTTGTTGAAAAGTCCACATTGTATTTTTAGACCCACCTTGTGTGGTGGTCAGACATGTCCGACTCTTTGCGACCCCGTGGACTGTAGCCCGCCAGGCTCCTCAGTCCATGCAATTTCCCAGGCAAGAATCCTCGAGTGGGCTGCTATCTCCTCCTCCAAAGGATCTTTCTGAGGCAGGGATCGAAACTGCATCTCCTGTGTCTCCTTCATGGGGGAACAAATTCTTTATCGACGGGGCCACTGGGAAACCCATCTCTTAGCTGTAGATTTTAGGGACCTTCAAGCAGAAAAGAAGGCCAGCAGAGAGAGGCTGCCCTCTTTAATCTTCAGCAAATCCCTGTCCACAGTGGGGACCCAACCTGGGAACCTGCTATATTAGACTCAATGAAATGTGTTCATGGAAATAAATCCAGTGTTCCCAAAAAAGTTTCACTTTTAAAAACAGGTGATGTTTAAGTGTAGACTCTGATTCACTGTTGTCAATAAAAGCCATGACAGAGTTACACCATTAGTCTAGATAAGTCTATGATTTTGAAAATTTACTTTTTAAAGCTGTAGGGTGGTTCATGGCCCAGTGATCAAAGCTGAAATGCTAGAAGAACCTGTGCTTATAAAGCGGATGCCCTATCTCAGTAAGAACTCACCTGGCACCATCCCTCTTTACAAGGAGCAAAGTTTGGTGTGGTCGTGTCCGACTCTGTGATCACTTGAACTGTAGCCTGCCAGGCTTCTCTGTCCATGGAATTCTCTAAGCAAGAGTACTGGAGTGGGTTTCCAATTCCTTCTCCAGGGATCTTCCCAACCCAGGGATTGAACCCAGGTCTCCTGTATTGCAGGCAGAGTCTTTACCTTTTGAGCCACCAGGGAAGCCTTTGGTGCTGTAACGCTTGTAAATTATGAACAAGATATTGTTTTGTGTTGAAGTTGCTCGTTGTCAAGTTGAGCCAAAAGTCTGCAGGAATGTATAAGGAGTTGTTGGTTCTTGCCTTTTGAAGTCATTGTTTCATTTTGTACTCCTTATACTGTTGGTACCCATCCTTTTCTCCCCGCCCTCTGCTCTATCATCTTACCTCATGGGTTGTTCTCTCCTGTCCTCTTCCTCCAATTTCTCTTCTGCTGACTTTCTTCTGTTGGTCCACACACATTCAAAACTTACTTTAACCCAGCCCTGCATAGCACACTCACAATCACACAGTCCTTATCATGATGTTCTTCCTTTCAAACTTTCTCTTTGAGGACTTATCCATGGAACCCCACTCCAGTGTTCTTGCCTGGAAAATCCCATGGGCGGAGGAGCCTGGTGGGCTGCAGTCCATAGGGTCGCTAAGAGTCGGACACAACTGAGAGACTTCACCTTCACTTTTCACTTTCATGCACTGGAGAAGGAAATGGCAACCCACTCCAGTATTGTGACCTGGAGAATCCCAGGGACGGGGGACCCTGGTGGGCCGCCATCTATGGGGTCGCACAGAGTCAGACACGACTGAAGCGACTTAGCAGCAGCAGCAGCGTGCTCCTGACTTCAACTTCCCCATTACCCCTACACTGCATATAATCAGTATCTTGGCCTCAATTCTACTGAAACTCTCCGAGTAAAACAAGCCAGTGAAAGTGAAAGTCACTCTGTCATGTCTTTGCAACCCCCATGGACTATACAGTCCATGGAATTCTCCAGGCCAGAATACTAGAGTGGGTAGCTTTGCCCTTCGCCAGGGGATCTTCCCAACCCAGGGATCAAACCCAGGTCTCCCACATTGCAGGCAGATTCTTTACCAGCTGAGCCACAAAGGAAGCGCTAAAACAAGCCAGTGACTTCCCAGTTAGCACAAAGACCACCACCCCACTCTCACCAGGCAGACCTCCCTAGTTGCGTTTAACACCCCCTAGCCCCAGCTCTCTTCTTTTCTCAGTCTTCTTTTATTGAGATTTTTATTATGTGACTCAACTATGACCAGTTTGCAGATAACTCCCTGGTCCATGTCTCAAGTTCTCATCTCTCCACACTCACATTTCCAGCTGTGGACTAGACAAGTTAGTTTCCAAATGAATCCTAAAAACACACTCAAAATAGAACACAGCTGCTTCTTCTCCAAAATAAAGTGTTTTAACTATTCCACTCCTCAGTCAATGGCATCATCAACCACCCAGGAAGTTAAAGTTCAAACTTGACCATCATCTTTGATGTATCTATTCCATGCCCACATCCAACTGTACGTGAAATCCTGCAACTTCCTCTACGGAATTATACCCTCCTCTCCTTCTCTTCCACTGACACCCTCTCATGAGGTTCTCTCTCGCTCTGTTTTTAATGTAGACCATTCTTTTCTAAGTCTTTCTTGAATGTGTTATAATATTGCTTCTGTTTCATGTTTTGGCTTTTTGGCGACGGGGTGTGTGGGATCTTAGCTCTCTGAGCAGGGATCAAACTTGCACCCTCTCCATTGAAAGGCAAAGTCTTAACCACTGGACCACCCGGGAAGTCCTCTTGCAAGGCTCTTTAAAATGTCCCACCTGGACTGTTTCAAATGTGGTCTTCTGGATTATAGATCTCCTCCATCTTCTCCTCCTCTGATCTGTCCTAAACATTGCTTTCAAAAACCACGTTCCTAAACAAGAATCTGAGACTACCCTATGCTCACAGTTTCGATGACTCCCTACCAGGTAGGGAGTAAAGTACAAATGCCCAGCCCAGCACTCAAATATTGATCTGGCCTCTACCTATCTTTGGAGTATTGTTCTGGGTGATACTCCCCATCTCAGGAACACCTCTGTTGCCATAGCACACCGCTCCCTGCCCCGGAAGTGACCTTGTTCCCCTCCTGTCGTCTTATACTAAGTGACCCCCTTTCTCCGCAATGCTTTTGGCCCTTTGTCCTTCTCCCTCTGTTTACCTGTTTTGGAACCAGCTCAAATCCCACCTTTTCCAGAAGCCCTTCCAGATTTCCTGGTTGAAATCCATCTCTTCTTCTTCCTTTATGAATGCTGAAGGCCCCCACAGCATTTTGAACTGAGATCTGTATGGACCTGTGGAAATCTACATCAACCCTGTGGAGCGTAGCCTGACAGGCTCTNTAGCTTTGCCCTTCGCCAGGGGATCTTCCCAACCCAGGGATCAAACCCAGGTCTCCCACATTGCAGGCAGATTCTTTACCAGCTGAGCCACAAAGGAAGCGCTAAAACAAGCCAGTGACTTCCCAGTTAGCACAAAGACCACCACCCCACTCTCACCAGGCAGACCTCCCTAGTTGCGTTTAACACCCCCTAGCCCCAGCTCTCTTCTTTTCTCAGTCTTCTTTTATTGAGATTTTTATTATGTGACTCAACTATGACCAGTTTGCAGATAACTCCCTGGTCCATGTCTCAAGTTCTCATCTCTCCACACTCACATTTCCAGCTGTGGACTAGACAAGTTAGTTTCCAAATGAATCCTAAAAACACACTCAAAATAGAACACAGCTGCTTCTTCTCCAAAATAAAGTGTTTTAACTATTCCACTCCTCAGTCAATGGCATCATCAACCACCCAGGAAGTTAAAGTTCAAACTTGACCATCATCTTTGATGTATCTATTCCATGCCCACATCCAACTGTACGTGAAATCCTGCAACTTCCTCTACGGAATTATACCCTCCTCTCCTTCTCTTCCACTGACACCCTCTCATGAGGTTCTCTCTCGCTCTGTTTTTAATGTAGACCATTCTTTTCTAAGTCTTTCTTGAATGTGTTATAATATTGCTTCTGTTTCATGTTTTGGCTTTTTGGCGACGGGGTGTGTGGGATCTTAGCTCTCTGAGCAGGGATCAAACTTGCACCCTCTCCATTGAAAGGCAAAGTCTTAACCACTGGACCACCCGGGAAGTCCTCTTGCAAGGCTCTTTAAAATGTCCCACCTGGACTGTTTCAAATGTGGTCTTCTGGATTATAGATCTCCTCCATCTTCTCCTCCTCTGATCTGTCCTAAACATTGCTTTCAAAAACCACGTTCCTAAACAAGAATCTGAGACTACCCTATGCTCACAGTTTCGATGACTCCCTACCAGGTAGGGAGTAAAGTACAAATGCCCAGCCCAGCACTCAAATATTGATCTGGCCTCTACCTATCTTTGGAGTATTGTTCTGGGTGATACTCCCCATCTCAGGAACACCTCTGTTGCCATAGCACACCGCTCCCTGCCCCGGAAGTGACCTTGTTCCCCTCCTGTCGTCTTATACTAAGTGACCCCCTTTCTCCGCAATGCTTTTGGCCCTTTGTCCTTCTCCCTCTGTTTACCTGTTTTGGAACCAGCTCAAATCCCACCTTTTCCAGAAGCCCTTCCAGATTTCCTGGTTGAAATCCATCTCTTCTTCTTCCTTTATGAATGCTGAAGGCCCCCACAGCATTTTGAACTGAGATCTGTATGGACCTGTGGAAATCTACATCAACCCTGTGGAGCGTAGCCTGACAGGCTCTTGTGTCTGTGGGATTTCCCAGGCAGGAATACTGGGGTGGGTTGCCATTTCTTTCTTCAGGGGATCTTCCTGACCCAGGGATTGAACTGGTGTCTCTTGCGTTGGCAGGGGGATTCTTTACCACTGAGAGTCACCTGGGTAGCCCACACACACCACATACACTCCTTCAAAAGCAGGAACTCTGACCAGTGTTACATGGCTGCCTGGATGGGAGGGGAGTTTTAGGGGAGAATGGATACATGTGTATGTCTGGCTGAGCTGCCCTGCTGTGTACCCAACACTGGACAACATTTTTAATAGGTTATATATACTCCAGTATAAAATAAAAAATAAAAAGCAGGGGTCTCTGTCTTAGACTTTTATCACTCATAGCACCAGAGTATTTTTCAAAAGATGAGCTACTTAAGAATTTGACCGTGAACCTTGCAAACTGCTCACTTCTGCTGTGCCAATCCACATTCACTTGTCCTTATCCCCCCCTCAGCCATTAGAAGCAATAAAACCTGGACTCTGTACTCAGGTCTTTGCAGCTTTAGTCGCTTTTACAGTACCTGTTTCTTGGCCACATGTTTACCTTGTGGTCAGCTGTTTTAGAATAAATTAAACATATTTCAGAACTCAACCATCAAGGTGCCTCTGACATCTCCATGGAAAGCTTGTGAAACTTACGGACCCTTCCTGCAGGCAAAGCACATAAATAAATTCAAACATTTATATATAACTTCAGAAGGCTCGCAGAAACACTCCCTCCCTTCAGACTCACTGATGGGACAACTAGGGCGTAGCTGAAACTTAGTTAAAAGTCCTTGACCTCGGGGTATGTTTATAGCTATTAGAAATGTAAACGCAAAAAAGAAAAAAATTCTAAAGTCACTTAAAACATATACGACTATAAAAAATTAAACAGTTAGCATGATTGAGAGAGCTCTTGAAACATCAGGAGCTTTATAGCTCACCTCTAGAGTTCTAAAAAATTCAGGAAAGTCTCTTTTAACCTTTGTTATAAAACAGCATTTTGTAACTAGTAGACTACTTTGGTTTCTAAGGTATTTTGTGAACTATTTGTGGGTAATTAGTTAATATTAGTTTTTAATTCTAGATAGTTAATATTTACATTAATTGAATGATTTCTAAATATATCTAAAATTCTTTAGATCTAAAAAGAACTGGAATGGTACCTAAAGGAATGCCTTTGGAATATGAGGGATATAAGTGAAGAGTCCTACCAACAGTAACAAAATCCACTTAAAAATAATCTTCTGTGATGTAATTTAGTTATAATCTTGCCAACTTGTAAAAATTCTATTTAAGAAGCTAGCTGTTTACACTCTATCAAGCAAAAGCCGGAGAGGCCTGCTAGAGTCTCTTTTTATCGTTTGTAAAGTCCATTCCTCTGTTTGTTTATTGCCGAACCTTAAGATGGATGTTTTCAGTTTCCCTTATGAACTCGTGCGTTCCTTGCGCCGTTCTTTCAGCATCTGTAGAGAGCTTTCTGTGTCTTGAAACAGCACTAGGTTCTAGGAATACAAGGCTGAGGAAGATAAGCTAACTCTCATTTTCATGAAGTTTACTGCCTCGTAGGTAACAGACAAATAAAGAGCTATTTTAAAAGTACAGGAATTGCTATGCAATTCCAAAAGGCTGGCTTCTGGGCTAGACTGGGATGCGAGGGGGGGTCTCCTTCAGCAGGTGGCACCCAGTGGAGAAGGAATCAGGTGAGTGACGGGGGGAGAACAGATTCCCTGGAGCCACACCACAGGAGCAGGCTGAGACGGAAGGAAAGCTCCAGAGTACCTGCATCTGTGTGAGGGGGTGGGGAGTGAAGAGGTTGGGAAACAGGCAGGAACCCGATCATGAGTGTCCTATGAGTCACGTTTAGAGCTTAGACCTTTTCCTAGAGGCAGTGGGGAACTCTGAAGTGTTTTAACCCTGGAAGTACTGTGAGTTGACTTGTCACTTTAGAAAAATCACCCTGAATTCAGTGGAGAAAGGGATTGGGTGAGATGAACAGACAAGTGAGCCCACAGCTAGAGTCACCTCGGTGAGACAGTCGTGGCCTAGAGGACCCTTTAGGTGGACAGCCTGACCTTACAGTCAGGAGGCCTGGACAGCGCTCCTAAGTGTGAAATGCTTTAGTTCCAATGCTTCTCAAGCTGATCCACAGAGCCCACGAGAGGAGCTGGAAGGGTGTCCGGCTGCCATGCTAAGCCTCCTGTATTCGTTGTTAGTGATGTAACTGTGGGCGTATGTTCTAGGAGATCCCCGGTCCATCATGGTCTACTCTTGACCCTTCCAATTTTGAAACCCAATAGGCCACCTCACAGGGGGAGATGTCACATATCAGCCTGCAAACAAATTCATCAAGGAGCCTTTCCCAGTAAGACCTTCTCCACCTTGGCCTGTTACAACATCCCTTCATAGGCTTAGCCCAAATGTGTGTCCACAAAGATTTTCTTGATCATGCTAATCAGACATGATTTCCCTTTCCCCTGAATTGTCTTTAGAACTTTGGGCCCTGTAGCAATCTCTCCTTTTCCAAATTGTGACATTTAGATTATGACATACTTTATTTAAATGTTTTCATATACAAAAATTTAACATATATATATGTATACACAAATATATATGTGTGCTAAGTCACTTCAGTTGTGTCCAACTCTTTGTGATCCCATGGATTATAACCCACCAGGTTCCTCTGTCCATGGGATTCTGCAGGCAAGAATACCGGAGGGGGCTGCCATGCCCCCCTCCAGGGGATCTTCCCAGCCCAGGGATCGAACCCATGTCTCTTTCATCTCTTGCACTGGCAGGCAGGTTCTTTAGAACTAGTGCCACCTGGGAAGTCCCACATAAATATATATATATATACACACACACATGTGAGTTTGAACATTCTTGTACACCTATAACAAAATCATTACTATCAAGGTACAAAACAGATCACCTCCCAAAGTTTCCTTGTGTTCTCCTCTGGGTGCTTGTTATAGTACTTTGTGTCAAGAACATTTAGCAGATGTAGTCTCAACATATTTTAAAGTGCACAGGACTGTATTATTAGTTATACAGAACTCCTTAAGCCCTGGAACTTGTGTCCTGTGCTTTTTGGCCAAGAATAACTAATAACTACTTGGTTGATCCACTTAAACACACCACCCAAACTCAGTGTTTGTCTTTGCGTGGCCACATCGTGTGGCAAGTGGGAAATCACTTCCCTGACCAGGGATCAAACCCATGCCCCTGGCGTTGGAAGCACCTAGTCTTAACCACTGGACCATCAGTGGTTTGGTTAAACTAAACTCGTTTTTAGAACAGCCTACATCCCTTCTGTTAAATATCATTTAAATTCCTGTGAGTTGATTGTTATATTTTTGATTTGATCCATTTCTTAAAAATGTGTCATGTGATTGAAATATGTACAGAATTCAGTAAGATATCAAAAAATAAAAAGTAAGACAGCGGAGATCTTGGCATCTGAGGATGACAGTTGGGATGGACATTGGCTCAGAGAGGATCAGAGACTGGGGAACATGGTGTTGTCACATGCGAGGAAAAAAAATCACCTCGTTTCTAGATTTTTTCCTCTGGGATGCTGAAGCACCAGAATAAAGCAAACTGTACTCCTAGGGAAAATAGAGGCAGAAAGGTAATGGGGTGCTTGCAAATAGCCCATTGGAGGCAAAGAAGAAAGGGCCTGAAAGGAAGCCCAGCGTCGTAACAGTTACGGGTATAATATTTACCACATGTCCCATGTGTTTTCAAATTGCAAAAGTGCAGCTCGTTCCCACAGCCCATTTGCAAGTGGACCTGACAACCTTAGCCCGCAGAAATCAAAGGCTGCAATCTACTATGAATCCTGCCACGCTGGACGGAACGAATATCTGTCAGGCTTTTTTACTTAAACTTCTCTTCCTTTAAGAGAGCAGCATCTGGCTCTAAACTGCACGTTTAATTGAAAAATCCTTTAGTAATAGCATTAATTTTCGTCATTTTTGCATTCCGGCCGGCTGTGACAGGGAACAAGGCTGCCAGACAGCTGAGAGGAGGGGCTGGGCAGGGGCTGGGGCAGCCGAGGTGAGGGTACAGAGGGCACCCTCTGCTTGCAGCCCAGCCTGCAGATAACATCAGGTGTTGGGGATGAGATACGATTAACAAATAAAGGTTCCAGGGTTTTTTTTTTTAATTGGTGATGCCTTTTAAACTGGACAGTGAACTTGAAGCTTATCTCAAGCAACCCGGGCACTTGAGGATGATAACTTGGCAGTGATGCCAATGGCCAAGGCCCTGTATCCTCGGGCTCTTGTCAGGCGTGGTTCCAACCTCAGTTGTTAATGATCTAACTTCTTGTGCTCATTTAACCCACTTCTCTGGTGGCTCAGATGGTAAGAGTCTGTCTGCAGTACAGGAGACCTGAGTTGCTGAGTTTGATCCCTGGGTGGGGAAGATCCCCTGGAGAAGGAAACGGTAACCCACTCCAGTGTTCTTGCCTGGAGAATCCGCATGGACAGAGGAGTCTGGTGGACTCCAGTCCATGGGGTCACAAAGAGCTGGACAAGACTTAGTGAGTAAACAACAGCAAGCCTCATGTCAGTGCGTCTCTGTCTAAAGAATGCAGCCCTTTCCACGGAGAAGGTAGAAAGAGGACCCGACTGGAGCAAGTGGTTCTAGATTCCCACTCCTCGACCCCGTCCCCGGTGGGGTCGAGGCAGGGTATGGAGCGGGGGATCTTGCCCCTCCTCTAGCAAGTTCTTCCCTGGAGCTTAGAGACGGACCCACCAAACACGTGAGTGACTAACCCGGAATCTGAGGCTGTCCCCAGGGTGTGCTTAGGGGTGCATGTACCCTTGGCATAACAGGGGCATGGAGAGGCGGGTACAGACCAGCTGAAAGGGGATGGGGGAAGGACAGGAAGGGAACGAGATTGCGGAAAAGAGCCCCTTGGAGCGCAGAAAAGAGAAAGCCCTCTTTTGTGGGGCCTTGCCAGCGCCTGGGGAGCAGCAGATGAAAGGGCAAACTTTGCCCTGGGAAGGCTGGGGCTGCTCTCTGTCTGTGAACCACACACACCCTGGGGTGGGGATTCCTTCCCTGTTGCCCTGACCGACCGCCTGTCACTCTGAGTTACAGGCCTGTCCGCTCCCCGCACTGCTCCTGCTGGTTTCAAATGGCCTAGATTTTTACTTCTCCATTTCAGGAGCGAGAGAGAAAGAACTTGGCTTCTTAGGGTTTCTAAGCAGATGATCTAATTTTAAAGTCCGTTTCCCTCGCGGCAGAGCAAATCTACATGAAGGGTACTTGGAGAATATCTTATTTTTGTATTCAATGCCTTTCAGAGGTTCCTTGTTGTTTTATTTAAAGCTGTGTTTGGTGCATTAACAATGCATAACAATAACTGCTTAGCAAACACTGCAAAACGGAAACTCAAGTAGGTGGCCCCCAGGGTAAAAAAAAAAAAAAAAGGAAGGAAGAAAGAACACAAAGACAATTCTCTTAGACTCAAAGAAGTATTTTCCTAGCTATTATTTCACAGAAGTTTTCTAATACATAACCAGGGAGGGGAAAAAAAGGAAGGACTTTTGAAAAGTGGTCTGTGGTCTGACCTCTCTTCAAATTCAAAATTTTATTACCCAGTAATCATACTGCTCAAAAATCTCATTAGCTGTTTCAAAAAAGAAGAAGAAGAAGAAAGAAAATCACAAGAAAACCAGGCTCAGCTCGATGCTCAACCTCAGAAAAACTTTAACGGCCCTTAAGTGACTAAGTGTTGACAGCCGAAGTCAGGCCACTTCCACCAGCCCATCCCCTCTTGATCACTGCTTCTCAGAGCTCACTATAAATCCTCTGGGCCATGATTTTCTCTCGAAGTCTTTGCAGTATCTACAACAGTCCCTGGCACCTAAGAGGTGCTCAACAAATATCGGAATGGGAGAAGTGGGATTGTCTGGGGGAGATGGAATCAAAGTTACGTGTGATACAGCTTCCTGGAAGATGTGAGAAAAATGTTTGTGTCAAGGTTTTCAATTTTTAATTAGATGACCTTGTTTTTAATCCCTCTCCATCAGATTCCTTTCCTTCCTCTCAGATTCCTTTTCTTCCCACCACTCAACCGGATAGTGTAAGCTAAGCTTATTTCTTAAGGGCTGCACAAGTTCATATTCTAGCAAGAAAACAAGCATTTTGTTTCTAAAAATACCAAACACTCAACGTAGACAAAATATCCTTGCAACTACACTCACAGAGGAAGTTAGGAAGGAGATCCTCTTGGCTGGCTGGAGGGGAACTGGTGACACAGGGTTCTAGAAATTCTGAATTCTTGTCAGAGGCTGCAGCCTGGATCTGGGAGGGCCCAGGGCAGGCAGGTGGGGACAGTTCAATTAGGGGACAGCTCGGAGAGAACAGGGAAGGCGCTCAGGTAACCTCATGACGTGGGAGCCCAGAGTCCACTGGTGCGTCCTGTGGGCACAACCCTCGGGACTGACAGCAGAAGTGGATATAAACATGGGTGCCCATGCACCCTCCTCAAACTCCTTTAATACAGATCTGGAAAGGCGGTTTTTCTTGTTCGGTCACTCAGCCCTGTCCTACTCTTTGCAACCCCCCTGGACTGCAGCACGCCAGGCTTCCCTGTCCTTCACTGTCTCCCAGAGCTTGCTCAAACTCATGTCCATTGAGTCAGTGATGCTATCCAACCATCTCCTCCTCTGTGTCCCCTTCTCCTCCTGCCCTCAATCTTTCCCAGCATCAGGATCTTTTCCAGTGAGTCAGTTCCTCTTATCAGGTGGCCAGAGTATTGGAGCTTCAGCTTCAGCATCAGTCCTTCCAGTGAATATTCAGGGTTGATTTCCTTTAGCATTGACTAGGTTGGGAGACGGAATCAAACTCTGAGGCCAACACATCCTGCCAGGTCTGCAAGAAGGGGCTCTAAAATTATCTTATAGAAAATAAAGCCTTTTCTACCCAAGTTGAGTTTAGGAGCCCAGAGTCACTCTAAGGCACATCATGTTTATGTCAAAGAATTCATAGACGGTCTTTATGTGAATTTATAAAAGGAGACTCCTTCTTTGGAAAAACATCATGCTTCTTTAGGTGATGACTTCTGCACACTCCAACCCCTCGACCACCTTAAACCATCAACACAGCCCTGTCATGCACACCGCACAGGACACACACGGTCACCCAGACTCATCACCTCTAACAGAGCCAGGACCCAGAGTCGGTCAACTCAGGGGTAGGAAACTCCTACTCAGCTCACCCCAGCACACTTTCAAGGTCTTCCCCTCAATGCACATGTTGACTTTGTCCTGGCCTGGCCACCATTCTGCACTTGTTTTTCTTGGGCATTCTTTCCCCGTCATTCTCCTGCATCTGGCCCAAAACACGCCCTCTCCCCATACTCCAATTGCTATAACATTTTCATATCATTGACCTTTCAGCCCCTGGTCTCTACTCGTGAATTTATTGTTTTAATCAAAGTATAGTTGCTGTGCAATATAGGTGAGAAGCTTCCTTAGTTGGTCAAGAATCTGCCTGTAAAGCAGGAGACACAGGAGACTCGGGTTGAGAAGATCCCTTGGAGACGGAAATGGCAACCCAGTCCAGCATTCTGACAGAGAGCCTGGTGCTGGTGGGCTACCATCCACAGGGTTGCAAGAGGGAGACACAACATGGTGACTAAACCACTACAGTGAGTGAGAGGAGTATATAGTACAGGGGCACTACCAGGGAAGTCCATGCACTCTGGAGCCCGTGGGACACAAGTAGAGAGTCCACGCGCCACAAGGACAGACTCCACGAGATACAATGAAGATTCCACGCCCAACAACCAGGACCCGACACAGCTAAGTAAATAAATAAAGTAAATTTTTTAAAATTATAGAAAAAAGACTCTGTCCTTCCGATACAAAGGGTGAAGTTTCGATCTCTGGCTGGGGAACTAAGTTCCCACATGCCGCATGGCATGGTCAGAAAAAAAGTGCAAGAACATTTTAGTTCATTAAGGTCAGAGTGCCAGGGAAATGATAAGCGTGGAACTGTAAGCGTCCAGGCAAAGGTGCATCACTGACCACCCGGGAGAGATCAGAAGTGGCTTTGTAGGGAGAGCTTCATCTTGGAAAAAAGAGGAAAAAAATGTTGTAGCATACTGTGGTGCTGCCAGTGGCGAGGAACCTGACTGCCAGTGCAGGAGACGCAAGAACCTGGCATGCGGCCCCTGGCCAGGAAGATCCCTGGGAGTAGGAAACGGAAGCCCACTCCAGCATTCTTGCCTGGAAAAAAAAATCCATGGACAGATGAGCTGGTGGGCTACAGTCCATGGGGCTGCACAGGGAACCCCACTGAGCAACTAAGCACACACACACACAACCCGCCATGCAGTTGACTAGGAGACAGACATCCCACTCCATGGGCACAGGTTAATTTCAGCCACTGTGGGAGCATGGGAATCATAGAAATTCTAGGAAATGTGCCTCTGGTTTGGTCTAGCTTGAACTGACACCCACGTGAAGGGGTTAACCTGTAATTAAAAGCAATAGTTACAAGTGGACATCCTGTGCCCCAGAAAAATGAGGACTTAAGCCCAGTGAATCTTAACCAGGAGAAGCATATTTCCAGGGGTGTCTTTCTGAAAGGCCGTGGATGAGAGGAACAGACCCCCACAAACAAGTCACCGAGGAGGACACGCCTGGGGCACAGTCACACACAGACAGCAGAGCTGGGAAGAGAGACTGCCAACACAGGTTTCCTAGGAGGATACATTATCTGACTTCGCGATGCAAAGCTGGGCCGGGTGGAAGGACGAGGAACACGAGAGATTTCCGATTTGAATTCTCAGTAAGAGAGGGCTCCTTCCACTGAGGCGGGAAACACCTTCTCGGTTGGAGGAGGTACATGCTTTCAGGGTGGAAATGTCACTGCCCAGGTTGGTGGCCCTTGGGAAGCAGTCTAGACGTCATCTGGAGGGTAGGGGTGACTTTCAGATTCAAAGTACAGGTTTGAAGTCGTCCGCAGAGAGGTGGCCATCTCTGGGGCTTCGTGCAGCCCTCAGGCAGAGACTATGAAAACTCAAGACCCGAAGGAGCGTTAAGTGAAGCTCAGGGTCCTGGCGACCCTGGGGCCCTGTGTGACTGAGCAGGACACAAGCTCATGAAGCCCTGCCGGGCAGGAGAAGGCAGCCGGAGCAAGGAGACTCTGGGAACACCGGAGGCAAAGGCGGCGCTTTGGTGGATGAAGAAGGAAGGATGGTGGTGAACTCCAGTGATTTAAATGGGCACTGAGGATCCATCACAAGTTGGCAGAAATCTTTACTGCCTTAAGTGTGGGTTTCTTCTCCCAGGAGATTGTGAAACAAAGCCTGCATTAGACTATGCCATTTATTAAATCCCCAGTCAGAACAGGCATAAGGCCCATGAACTGAGCCTCCCAGGAGAATCCGGTGGCTGGTACCATAATGGTAGCCTGAAGGTACGGAGATCGGAAGGCTGACTTCCTCCACCCGCTCGTGTCTGGACCACCGAGGACCCCGGCCAGCATCCCGGCTCACGCACAGGTCCTGTGGGAGGCAGAGAATTCACCTCCGTCGCACATCTGGCCCTCAGCTTTACGAGCAGCAACTCGGGGGCAGAAGCACATTTTCCAAGCTCATTAGACGAGAGCATAAAGCAAGAAGAATGTCAATTTAATAATTACAGAGGAATAAAACTGCCACACACACACCCAGCGGGACCAGTACATTCTGTCCCTATGGTTAAGCTATAGGAAAAACCAGCTTATAATCAGAGGCCTTCTCAACTGAGATACAAAGAAGGATTACAGTGTGGGGACACCGTTGGTTGGTGTGTTCAGCTATCTGTAATGAGGCAACTTACTCATTAGCTATGAGGATTTATTGTTGCAGAAGCCAAAATATTTCAAATTGGCAGACCTATTGGGGGAAGCCTAATCAGAATGTTTTATTGTAAATACAGACTCAGAACCACGGAGTTGGAAGAATTGGGTATTTTCATGGCTTCGGGCAAAGAGGCACCAAGATGTCTGTGCCCATAGTATCCTTAGGACCACAACACCTGAGGCTACTCAGCCACACTCACATCCACCAGCATCTCACCTGGGACACTTACAGTGGAACTCAGCACTCAGGAGTTCCCCAGCCTGTCTTCTTCTCTTCAGTTCAGTTCAGTTCAGTCGTGTCTGACTCTTTGTGACCCCATGGACTGCAGCACTCCAGGCCCTCCTGTTATCACCAACAACTGGAGTTCACTCAAACTCACGTCCATGGAGCCGGTGATGCCATCCAGCCATGTCATCCTCTGTCATCCCCTTCTCCTCCTGCCCTCAATTTTTCCCAGCATCAAGGTCTTTTCAAGTGAACCAGTTATTTACATCAGGAGGCCAAAGTATTGGAGTTTCAGCTTCAGCATCAGTTCTTCCAATGAATATTCAGGACTGATTTCCTTTAGGATGGACTGGTTGAATCTCCTTGCAGTCCAAAGGATTCTCAAGCGTCTTCTCCAACACCACAGTTCAAAGGCATCAATTCTTTGGTGCTCAGCTTTATTTATAGTCCAACTCTCACATCCATACATGACTACTGGAAAAACCCTAGCTTTGACTAGATGGACCTTTGTTGGCAAAGTAATGTCTCTGCTTCTGAATAAGCTGTCTAGGTTGGTCATAACTTTTCTTCCAAGGAGTCTTTTAATTTCATGGCTGCAGTCGCCATCTGCAGTGATTTTGGAGCCCCCCAAAAATAAAGTCTCTCACTATTTCCACTGTTTCCCCATCTATTTGCCGTGAAGTGATGGGACCGGATGCCAAGATCTTAGTTTTCTGAATGTTGAGTTTTAAGCCGATTTTTTCACTCTGCTCTTTCACTTTCATCAAGAGACTCTTCAATTCTTCTTCGCATTCTGCCATAAGGGTGATGTCGTCTGCATATCTGATGTTATTGATTTTTCTCCCAGCAATCTTGATTCCAGCTTGTGCTTCATCCAACCCAGCATTTCTCATGATGTACTCTGCATATAAGTTAAATAAGCAGGGTGACAATATACGCCTTGACATACTCCTTTCTTGGTTTGGAACCAGTCTGTTGTTCCATGTCAAGTCCTAACTGTTGCTTTCTGACCTGCATACAGAATTCTCAAGAGCCAGGTCCAGATATTCCCATCTCTTGAAGAATTTTCCAGAGTTTGTTGTGATCCACACAGTCAAAGGCATAGTCAGTAAAAAGAAATAGATGTTTCTCTGGAATTTTCTTGCTTTTTTGATGATCCAGCAGATGTTGACAATTTGATCTCTGGTTCCTCTGCCTTTTCTAAATACAGCTTGAAAATCTGGAAGTTCACGTTTCATGTATTGTTGAAGCCTGGCTTGGAGAATTTTGAGCATTACTTCACTAGCATGTGAGATGAGTGCAATTGTGCAGTAGTTTGAACTTTCTTTGGCATTGTTTTTCTTTGAGATTGGAAAGAAAACTGACTTTTCCAGTCCTGTGGCCACTGCTGAGTTTTCCAAATTTGCTGCCACATTGAATGTAGCACTTTCAGAGCACCATCTTTCAGGATTTGGAATAGCTCAGCTGGAATCCCATCACCTCCACTAGCTTTGTCTTAATGATGCTTCCTAAGGCCCACTTGACTTCGCATTCCAGGATGTCTGGCTCTAGGTGAGTGATCACACCATCGTGATTATCTGGGTTGTGAATATCTTTTTTGTATAGCTCTTCTGTGTACTCTTGCCACTTCTTAATATCTTCTGCTTCTGTTAAGATATTAAGAAGTGGCAAGAATACACAAAAAAGCTATACAAAAAAAAAAGACATTTGTGCTTCCCTGGTGGCACAGGTGGTAAAGAGTCTGTCTACAACGTGGGAGACCTGGGTTTGATCCCTGGGTCGGGAAGATCCCCTGGAGAAGAAAATGGCAATCCACTCTAGTACTATTGCCCGGAAAATCCATGGACAGAGGAGCCTGGTAGGCTACAGTCCATGGGGTTGCAAAGAGTCGGACACGACTGAGCAACTTCATTTTCATCCATTTTTGTGTATTCTTGCCACTTCTTAATATCTTCTGCTTTTGTTAGGTCCATACCATTTCTGTCCTTTATGGTGCCCATTTTTGCATGAAATGTTCCCTTGATATCTCTAATTTTCTTGAAGAGATCTCTAGTCTTTCGCTTTCTATTATTTTCCTCTATTTCTTTGCATTTATCACTAAGGAAGGCTTTCTTATCTCTCGCTGTTCTTTGGAACTCTGCATTCAAATGGATATATCCTTCCTTTTCTTCTTTGCCTCTCAGTTCTCTTCTTTTCTCGGCTATTTGTAAGGCCTCCTCAGACAACCATTTTGCCTTTTTGCATTTCTTTTTCTTGGGGATGGTCTTGATCACCACCTCCTGTACAATGTCACTTACCTCTGTCTATAGTTCTTTAGGCACTCTGTCTATCAGATCTAATCCCCTGAATCTATTTGTCATTTCCACTGTATAGTCATAAAGGATTTGATTTAGGTCATATCTGAATGGTCTAGTGGTTTTCCCTACTTTCTTCAATTTAAGTCTGAATTTGGCAACAAGGAGCTCGTGATCTGAGCCACAGTCAGCTCCCGGCCTTGTTTTTGCTAACTGTGTAGAGCTTCTCCATCTTTGGCTGCAGAGAACATAATCGGTCTGATTTCACTGCTGACCATCTGGTGACGTCCATGCATCCATCCTTCTCTTCAAGGGACACTAACAACATATCCATATGAAATTCAGTCCATCAGACTCAGTTGTTCAATAGAAATACTTTCCTCCATATACAGAAATGAATTTAATCTAGTTTAAAGCTCCATTCTGCAGGGTCAGAAGTCCCACAGATTGCTTTGAAGTAAAATGTCAGTTGCTTGCTGCTGCTGCTGCTGCTAAGTCACTTCAGTTGTGTCCAACTCTGTGCGACCCCATAGATGGCAGCCCACCAGGTCCCCCATCCATGGGACTCTCCAGGCAAGAACACCGGAGTGGGGTGCCATTTCCTTCTCCAATGCATGAAAGTGAAAAGTGAAAGTGAAGTCGCTCAGTCGTGCCCGACTCTTAGCGACCCCATCGGTTGCTTAGTCATGTCCAACTCTTCAGGACCCGATGGACTGTAGACCGCCAGCCTTCTCTGCCCACGAGATTCTCCAGGCAAGAACATTACAGTGGGTTACGATTCCCTTCTCCAGGGTATCTTCCCTGACCCAGGGATCGAACCTGGGTGTCCTGTATTGCAAGCAGATTCTTCACCATCTGGGTAACCAAGGAAGCCACAGTGGTCACTTTGCACACCTACACTTGGCTTAGTTAGATCTTGACACTGCAGCTAAACATTTAAAGGAGAAAGTTGTTCCTTCCTCTTCTAAGGGAAGGTGGGTGCATTATGGCCCTTAAGGCCAGAAGTCTTAAGCAATTCAGCACAGGAGTCAAGGTTTAAAGCCTTGTATGTGGATCCCAAGCTGTAGTCTTTCCTCTGAAGCAGCTGTTGGCTCTGATTGGGTTTGCTAAGACAGTGGCTCTGTTTTTTCCAGTTCTAAGAGTCTGCGGTTCAGGAGGATGCTCTGCTCGGGGACCATGAGTATGAATGACTGGGAAAGAAATAGAAGGGAGATTCTATTCTCAGTTATTTAGCTTTCAGATCTGTATCCTCGAGTTCTGATTTGGATTTGAGTCCAGGTTCTGGAAGTTTTGAATTGTCAGTCATATTTTAAGTTACATCAAGAGTGGAAGTGAGGGGCTTCCCTAGCAATCCAGTGGTTAAGAGTTTGCCCTCCAAGGCCGGGGGTGCAGGTTCGATCCCTGGCTGGGGAGCTAAGATTCCCACGCGCCTCCTGGCAAAAACCAAAGCGTGAAACAGAAGCAGTATTGCAACAAATTCAATAAAAAACACTAAAAATGGTCCACATTAAAAAAAAGAAAGTCTTGAAGAAAAAGCATGTAGAAGGGACAACTCAGAGCTACGATCAGCCTGCCCTTCTGTTTCTCCTTCTCCCTTCTGTGCTCTCCCGGGAGCTTTCGGGTGCGATCCCTAGGCCACAGCACCAGCACCACCTGGGAACTTGTTAGAAATGGAAAGCCTTGGCCCCAACCCCCTTCCACGGAATCAAGCTCCAGGGCAGGACACACTGGTGTGTCTCGGTCAGCCCTGCACGGTGTAGGTGTACACTGAGGTTTAAGTACTAGTGCCCTGGCCTCTGCATGTTTTACTAAGTGTTAAGATTTTAATAAGAAAGATAAGGGCAATTACCATTTAGCTTTTAGATGAAGGTGTGGTTATCTTTAAGGATGCTAGGTTACAGTGGGTTAAAATAATTTAACCAAGATAAGCTGCTTGCTTTCACTTAGAGGGTCCCTGACCCACATTATCTTAGGCAAAGTTAATATGCTAGAAAAGTCCCCTGACACTATTTGAAAAGGCTCAGATAATTTCCTGTGAAAATATATCAATGGGTTTAAAAGAGACCTGACTAGATTGATCAAACGAAATAATTTAACATCCTCCGATACCCCCTTTCAACATCCGTCCTCTGAAGCCTCAAATACGCTGATCCACGCAGTTTTACGTAAAAGGTCAAACTCTGCATAAGCTCGCCGAGGATGACCATGAATGGTTGCATTTTCATCCACAGGACAAAGGTCCTCAGAAAATAAGGAACATGAGTGACACCAAAAGCAGTAATTTAATATCATGTTAACTCATTCTGTACGGTACAAGGTAGTGCCGCATCGTGGCAAAGACACGGTGCAAAGTATTCCCATATGATTTTAGGACCATTAATATGAGAATTCCATATTTCATAACATCAGCAAACCAGATGAACCTCATCCACTTAAAGTACAGAACAGTGAAAAGAACAAATGTCTTGTGAAGAGTGGAAATGAGAACAATGTGTGTGAGGTTAAACAGTGGAAATAGGACGCGGATGCCGGGCATGAAGTCATTATTTCTGCAGCGCCAGTCCTGTATTTAGTTTACAAGCATGTCAGGGTGTGCAGTCCAGGCATATTTCAGAAAGGAAGCCCCCGTCTACATGACGTGTGGCCGCCGACAATGCGAACTCCATAAAAGGCTTAAGATTGAAACTTTGAAGAGAAAGCTTTTCTGCCCCGAGTATCCACACGTGAGGCGTGCCTGTAACCCATTTAGACCACTGTGAGCTTTTAGGAATCAAATTTTGTCTCCAACTACGTGTTGGAGAAGACTCTTGAGAGTCCCTTGGACTGCAAGAATATCAAAGCAGTCAATCCTAAAGGAAATCAACCCTGAATGTTCATCGGAAGGTCTGATGCCGAAGCTGAAGCTCCAGTACTGATGCAAAGAGCCAACTCATTGGAAAAGACCCTGATGCTGGGAAAGATAAAAGGCAGGCGGAGAAGGGGACCACAGAGGATGAGAGGGTTGGGTGGCATCAGTGACTCAATGGACGTGAGCTTGAACAAGCTCCAGGAGATGGTGAAGGACAGGGAAGCTTGGCATGCTGCGGCCCATGGGGTCACAAAGAGTGGGACATGACTGAGGGACCAAACAACAATAACCCAAATTTCTATCTCATAATCCCTTTACTTAGAAAGGAAATGAAAGCGAGCTATGGAATTTAAAATTGCTACCACAATATATCAGCAGCACACTTGCTCTAATTTTGTTTTTCTAATCTAGGTTCATCTCACTTTCTAGATATTTACTGTTTAGGTAAATGATGTATGAGATGCTGTGTTTAAGAGTTTGTTTTTTCCCCTCTTTATGTGAGCTTTTGAAATAAACGATATGAAGAACCCTTAAGTACTCAGTCACACAGAGAGTATAACACTGCATCATAAGAGTGGAAAACTCTAGACTGTCTGATGGTATCACAGATTAAGGCCCTGGGGCTCAGGCAGGTGAGTGCCTTATTCGAGCCCACAGAGTTGGATAGTTAGATCTAGGACTTGATCCTCAATCTAACGATTAAAGATAAGCCCATGCTGGGGCTTTTTAGGTGACTCAGTGATGAAGAATCTGCCCGCTTTTAATGCCGAAGACAGGGGTTCGATCTCTGGTCTGGGAAGATCTCCTTGAAAAGGGAATGGCTACCCACTTCAGTGTTCTTGTCTGGAAAATCCCATAGGCAGAGGATCCTGGCAGGCTACAGTCCATGGGGTCACAAAAGAGTGAGACATGATTTAGTGACTAAGCAATAACAAAACCCCGTGTCGTCCCCTCCATTGTGGACGCTTTTGGCAGAACTAATATTCGGAAGGGAAAGTTGGAGACCGTCTCCCTGCAGGATGGCCTTCTGGAGGGTTCCGTGGAGGGGGGGCCAGGCTAGCACTTCAGCATTAGGAAGCGTTACAGGCTGAACTACCAGCTCAGACCGTAGTTTCTGCCAGCACACGTCTCGTTCGTACCAGCTGAGGGGCTGGGCCGTCTCCAACCATGGCATCGACGTTGGGGTCGCTCACCCTGCACTCCTGCGCTGGGGTCTGACGGCTGGCCATGCCAGATTCATAGGCACCGGTCTAGGTCGCAAGGGGGCCCTGCCCCCCTCTGGAGTGCTCCCCTCTGAGTGTTTGGGAGCACCTCCCCCGCCCCTGCCTGTAGGCTATTTCTGACTTCATGGCAGGATCATGACCCTGATGCTGTCATCTCTCAGAAGTATTTCCATGTTTGGAATTTCTTCTCAATCTTTTCCTGAGTCTTTTTTTTTTTTTTTTTTGGAATATTGACAACAGTGGACAATTTTCACACTTTATTTCTGGAAGGAGAATAAAAAAGACAATGACTATTCGGAGCCAAGTGTGGTGAGGAGGGTGAGGAACCCGAGCTGTGGCATGCCACTCTGGTTGAAACAGGCGCCATCCGCAAAGAAATAGATGGATTGTTATTCGGCTCATAAACTGACTCTGAAAGCAATGCCCAGAGAAGGTGTGAGTGATATCATTAGACAAATTCTAAATCTTAAGGAAGCTATTTGAAGGACAGAACTTATTTGCACGGATGAGTTTTGAGGCTTTGTCTGAAAAACTTCAGGTTCTACCCACAGAGACATGCGTGATGTATTGACTATTTTCAACTCATTCATTTCTATCCTCACTTCCTTGGATAATTTCCATATACCTACCTGCTCAGCAAAACCAAATGTTGACACCTTGAAACATTAAAATAGGATTCAATATTGAACCGAGTAGTAGCTCTGTGCCAAAAAGAGATAGATTTAAAATATTGCTCTTACCCACTCCTATAAACCCAAGATTTATGACAAATCCAGGTCATGCTTTCCAAATCTGTGCTTCAGTAAATCCTAGTGCAAACATGTGACAACCCAGTCAATGATATTTACACAGGCTTTCCCATCGGTGATTTGTTAAGCTACATCGCACACAGGTTGGTAGAGTAAACTGATCAGCTTGTTGCTTCAGTAACAAATAGCCAGCCTGCCCCTCCCCACGGTTCCCTAGACCCGACCTGAGATCAGAACCCTGGGAGCAGCCTCAGTGGTACCTGGGTCAGCCCTTCCCAAGTTCTCCCTCCTGTGGGTTCCCCGGAGACCATCCTGAGAAGTGGGTGATGATGGGACGAGAGGATGGAGACAGAGGCTGGTTGGAATACGCTTAAAAATGTTCTATCACCTGACTCAGTGAGGCATTAACAGCTAAAAAACATACAACAGCTAAGTGAATAAAGCTGCAGTGTCTTCTTTCTAAGGAGAGGGCCTCCCTTGTGACTCAGCTGGTAAAGAATCCGCCTGCAATGTGGGAGATCTGAGTTCGATCCCTAGGTTGGGAAGATCCCCTAGAGAAGGGAAATGCTACCCACTCCAGTATTCTGGCCTGGAAATTCCATGGACTGTATAATCAATGGGATCGCAAAAAGTCAGACACGACTGAGTGGATTTCACTTTATTTCCTAAGGAGAAGAACTTCAATAGGATCAGTTTATTTCCT
This sequence comes from Neotragus moschatus, assembly GCA_006410615.1. Classification (NCBI taxonomy): domain Eukaryota; kingdom Metazoa; phylum Chordata; class Mammalia; order Artiodactyla; family Bovidae; genus Neotragus; species Neotragus moschatus. The sequence goes on along the minus strand of SJYA01001712.1, from coordinate 1,028,777 downwards.
CAGCGTTCCTAAACTATTATTTAAATAGGCAACAATGCCTTCTTCAGGTTATTTATAATGATTTTCTTTTAGGTTTCCATGCTTACTTTGTATACCTTGGAACCAATTACCATTTAGTTTGGGTATACCTCTCTCTTTTGACAGTGATGATGCCCCCTTCTATTTTAAGAACACTAAATTATATAATATGTAATTATAGATATAAGATTATGTAACTTTATTAAAAATAATTGTATTCAAATGCTAATGAGACATGCATTATTTCTTCTGACTCATCAGCATTTATGTTGATTCGTAAGTGAAGTCAAAACAATTCCCCAGTACTATTCTGGAGGGAAAATGAAAATTAAAAAATCTACATTTCCAGTTAGAAAAAGCAACTTCCAAATCCACTCCCCTAAAAGGAAATAGTACTCTAATTTGACTGTGACTTGTCTTTGCTCTTCCATAAACAGGATTTAAAACGAGAATTTTACATTTATGTACTTTGCTCAAAGGTTTATTCTTTTAGCTACTAAACATAAGTATCATGACAAAGAACCGTGTCTGTTTTTCCTGTGGATAAGATATTAAAATGTCTTTTCATAAGCTTTAATTCTCATGAAATTAAGATTCAGTCACCTACTATCATAATATTGAATTGTGGATTTTCCCTCTATCTTTATACCTTACTTGGTCATCCTTTCAATTTGTAATAATCATTTCCCAAAGATACTACTGGTTTTAGAACTACACACTGATACAGAATTAAGAACAAACAAGAACACGTTCACATCCTTAAGGAGAATATTACGTGGGCTCTGACTGAAATTACCAGATATTTGCAGTAAAGATAAGAATATTCAGCTTTAAGATATGTGGAACATTTTCTTTTTAAATTATTTTCTTTCACCTGTGCTGGGTCTTTCCTGGGGCATGCAGCCTCAGTAGTTGTCACAAACGGGCTTAGTTGCCCTGAGACACGTAGGGACTTCCCAGACCAGGAATCGAACCTGCTTATCCTGCACTGGCAGGAGAATTCTCTACCCCTGGCCCACCAGGGAAGTCCCCTTGAAACATTTTTAAAAAGGCAAACCTGATAGACTTGCTGAGGTTTAACCCACCATGATTCAGCAGCTTGTGTTTCTCTAAGAGGCAGAGGGTATTTTCTCAGTTTTTCATATCCAATTATACATCTGCCATCTTTTGAGGCCTCAGTTCTATATTAAATGGAATACTCATTTTTAGGTTAAAATTTTTATACGACTTACTCATGCTTTTCATGTGCTTGTAAAAAATGAGCTTTGCCTTAATGGGAATAAAATAGTTAATGGGATAAAACAGAACATTAAGAAGGGAGAGGTGTCCACAGGTATGTAAAAGCATTTAATTCTATGTGGAACTGACATTATCGTGGCTCTAGTTAGACGTCTGCAGGACTGAAACGCAGCGTGCTTTTCAGCCCTTTGTTGACAGAGGCTTCAGAAGTCCCTCTGAGTTTTTTAGGGATTTGAACCAGGGATCTCACATCAGCTGGAATCAATGTCAGGTCTTAGCGGTTGTCTTAGGAAGCGGGCCCTAGACGGAATGGTGCCCCCAACAGGCATCTTTTTGATGGGATGAGAAAGATGCAGAGAAGCAGGAAATGTTAGGAGCGCACATTGGGAGAGAGGAGGGGGAGGACCCTCCGTGAAGAGGGACACGGTTGCTCAGCTGGCTGGAGACACACGTCACGTGATGACCATCCTGCCCAGGGCCAGTCCAAGAAAGGCCACGACTCATCCCTGGGGAAGAGCCTAGAAAAGATGGATGGAAAGTGAGACTCGTACTCGGGCGCGCATCGCAACGTTTTGGCTTTTTTCACTGCTGTTTTACTATTTCCTTGTGCCTTTATTTCCTTAAGGTACTTTCGACAAACCAGAAAAGGGTATTTGTTCAGTAGCCAGACTCCACTATATATGGACTAGGTATACCAGCACCTACTGGGCAGCACAGGGAACTATATTCAATACATTGTAATAACCCACCATGGAAAAACAATGTGAAAAATATATGTGTAACTGGATCACTTCGCTGTACACCTGAAACTAATATGACATTGTAAGTCAACTATGCTTCAACAAAATAAATACATATTCAACAAAACGAAATGGTTGGGTGCCCTCACCACCTCCCCGTTTCAAAGTCTTATGCCAGGGTCCACTCCTGATACAGAAGAAGACTGAGGCGGAGGCTTGAAGAGCCTCCTGTCTCACAGATAATGCTTGTGCACTGTGGTTCCAAGATTCCGATAACTAAGTGGGTATCTTCGTTGTTGTTGTTGCTGAGTTGCTCGGCTGTGTTCCATTCTTGGTGACCCCATAGACTGTAGCCCGCCAGGCTCCTCTGTCCATGGGATTTTCCAGGCAAGAGTACTGGAGTGGGTTGCCATTCCCTTCTCCAGGGGATCTTCCCAACTCAGGGGCCAAATCCTCATCTCTTGCATGGCAGGCAGATTCTTTACCGCTGAGCCACCTGGGAAGCCATAAGCGGCTATCTCCTTGATCTATAAACAGACACATCCACTGTGCTTCCTGTGTTCCAGTAACCGAGTATCTGCGACATCTGAGTGAGACCACGTGGGGGATACATGCTACTTCTCCAGACCTCTTGCTGTATCTCTTCTACCCTCTCCCTCCCTGCTCCCAACCAATTCTTTAAACCATATCCAAGCCACATGAAAGAATCGATTCCACCAGGCTTCACTTCCTTCCTTCAACACCTCCACTAAATCACAATTGGAAACTAAGGAGTCCCAGCTCCCTCTTCTGTGTCCTAGGCCACGTGCCAGTTTCGACTCATATGTGGAGGCTACTTAGGCATTTTGACTTCTTCAGCTCATTTTCTGACCCAGCTTCATTGGAAATGACTTCGAGGTAAAACCTGGGACTGACCCTTTCACCCCGTGTGACGAAGCCCTTCAGAAGTCAGAGGGAGAGTCTCTCCAGCAGTTTGTGGTGAGGCATTCTCCTTAATTGCAGTCTTTAAAACGTCTCCCTCAAGACTAATAGCTTCATAAACTGAAGTCTTTTCTTTCTTCATTTATGCTTCCAATAAATAGTCTTCTCATTCTTTGAGGGAGAGCTTTTGAATAGCTAATGTTTGGAAAATAGTCCAAACCTGTTTACATTTAAAAAAAAAATTCCAATGACATGATGTACAAGACAGTGTTTATGAAAAATTGATTTAAAAAATTAACTCTTAGATGACCTCTTTTATGAAAACTAGGATACACAGATGAATTCTAATGAGGAATGACATTGGGAAGTGCATGGAAGACTTTAGGATAAAACTAGGATAAATCGATGTACAGAGATGAATACAGAATGAGGTAGCTTGTCATGAAAACAAGAGTTCTACCGAATATGCTTGTTCAAACTGTATCTGACCCCTACCTCACTTGCTCAGAAGGGCAGGGTTTCCCATCCCCAGTCACTCAGACATCATCTGTAGGGACCTCGGGAGATGCTCTTATCAGACCAAGCATATCACTGCAGCCTCACGGTCTTATTTGAAATCTCACTTGTTTTCAGGCAAAAAGCACATCATAGCTATCAACGTTTGAGGGAACCGGAAGAGCTGAGACATCACAAGCATTTGAATTTCAATTTCTCCATCTCCGGACCTATGATGTAATAAAGTAGAGCCTCCCACTGTAGTCCAGTCCACAGCAAAGTCAAGCCCCAAATGGCTGAATGAAGATCTGAAAGGCTTGGAAAAAAATAAACGAACTGCCTGCTTTTCATTATGCTTCCCTCTCAGGATGGAGATACATCTGGTTTTCTGATTACACTTTACCGTAGTAAAGAAAATTCTAGCCTAGCAGGTCAAACCAGCTGATGACTAGCCAGCTCCAATTACTGACCTGACCTGCTTCTAACCTCAGAGGAGGAGGGAAGGAGAAAGCCCTTTTCTCTCATTCTTAGAGACTGAAACAGGGGCATAGAACGTTGTGGGGTTTGTTCCTTGATTAATTAAAGTTGCTTATTCAAATTGTGCTTTAGTACATGGTCTTTAATTATAAACAAAATAATGCCTGACTTCCTCCATAAAACACTCAAAGGCAAAGAGAAAGACTCGGACTCTTTTCTTCTTGTAATAAAAAAGACAACAAAAACACACTAACTTCAATATGGCATTTGGAAGTTGATTTGTTCTATTTAATGCAGAAAAGATAATAGTACTTCTCAAAGGAGTCAGTGTCTCCTAAGATAAGGCTTTTTTGAGGTTTTTCTAAACAAGCAGTCTAAAAGCCATCTCTAACTTCCGAATAAACTTCACTGTAGGTTTTGATGAGCTTTACTAAACAGTGCCTGTAGCCTTGCTTGTGTATTTTAAAATATGTTCATCTGATCTAACTTTGACAAAAAAAAAAAAAAGTCTTGCCATCAGTTCCCAGTTTATGGAGGGATTACACAATAATTTAACATTGTTTCGGTCAAACCTTTCAAAGTAATAGGAAAAATACCTACCTCCATGTTGAAAGCATGCTATTGAGGCCGATGGCTCACAGCAGGATATACGCAAGCCCAATATTTCTATCTTTAGGTGACAATTTGAAATGTATTTTTTAGATGAAGGTGGCTCTGTTTGTTTGAACCAGATGGAGATGCCAATATTCAACTTTTTGACCTATAAATATAATTTCAAATGGTTCAACCTAATTCTAAAGAGAACCAAATACAACAAAGTCGTTATATTAAATACATCTAAATAGTCGTCTTTAGCATATTACCTTAAGTGACTTTTGGAAACAGTAATTTTCCAACTGAGGAGGGTGATGAATTGCCACGATCCCTTTAGCAGGGCTTCGCAGCTTCCAGGATCTAATGCCTGATGATCTGAGGTGGAACTGATGTAATAATAAAAGAAATAAAATGGGCAGAATAAAGGTGATGCACCTGAATTAGCCCAAAACCATTCCTACTCCTTGGCCCATGGAAAAATTGTCTTCCACAAAATAGGTCGCTGGTGTCAGAAAGCTTGGGGACTGTTGCTCTACTGTGTCAAGATGTGAACACTCTGAAAAGTGTTTTCTGGAATACTTTACAAAATAAGCAACCCGACCCCTTCTCCTAGAAAGAGCACAGGTGCTCACTTTGACTCATGCTTTGCATCATCGCTGGGAAGCAGAGTGTGCTTTGCCCATGCTACAGATGAACCAGCCAAGGAGAGACTGTGTACAGGGCAGGAGTTACACTTTAGACCTGCTTTTGTGGAGTCCACTCCTAAAGCCTGGATTTATTTCCTTCGGAGTATTTAAAAGGCACCCAATAAATGAACACCGATGTTCTGGAAGCTTTTAATGACAGTAGATTTGAAACAGTCCATAGATGCTTGCTTTAGAGGCTTTTAATTAAATTAAGCCAGTAAAAAGACCAGATGTGTGCATTCATTTTATCATATCTGGATGGCTTCTCCTTTTCATTCTGGATTCCAATGTGTGTATTTCAGCTCAATTTCAAACCATTTTTGGCCAGCTGTTATGTACCCAGCACCTCCATGGCTGCTGTTGAGTATGAAACATTACTGGGAAAAGAACATGGCACTACGTATCTAGAGTCTAGGAAGTCAGTGGAAGCAGTTTAACAGCAATGTAATGAACAAAATAAGCATAACATCGCAGGATGGATAGGAAATCACTGTATTACAGAAAGCCGTAGGATTCATTTGGACAGTTGAATGTGGCTCCTGTTGAAAGACCCTTTCTGCAACCGTTTCTCTCATTTTAGATAAAGACGCATCAGCAGAAACTCTGATCAGAGTATTCCCACATCCAACTGAACATTTATAATTAAAAGCTTTCCACCCGCCAAGCAGGAAGTTCCTCTCTGGGCTGGGTTCCTGCTTTTCATTCTGTCCACTCTGTTGTTAAAACCAGCAACAACTTTTAAGAAAAAGTCCCCTCCATCTTGCCTCCTGCTGCGCAATTCACAGCTTCTGTCTTTGTCCCCATACGTCCCTCTACGAAAAACAAACTGCACCCATACTTCTCAAATGCTTGTCTCTGAGGATGAACCGCTTTCCCACCCGAGGTTCATCTAATCCAAAAGGAATGTTCTTTTTGTTGCATCGAAGCTGAAATGTTGAATGTTTTCAATCAAGCCTACATCCTTTCAGGCTCTCCGTATTATGTCTAGCAGAGGTAGACGGCTCAATCCAGCCTTAATTAACAGTTCTAATCTCAAAATAGCAATGTCAACTATGAAAAGGAACCGGAGGAGACAGCACCGCTGGCCTTGCCCATGTAGCAGTTAAGCCCACCCACACCAATCCCAGCTTTGCTGTTGTGCTGCCGTGAAGTTGTCCCACCTCTTTGCCATCCCATGGACTGGGAGCCCACCAGGCTCCTCTGTCCCCCACTGTCTCCTGGAGTTCGCTCAAATTCATGTCCAACTGAACTCAGCAAACAGATGAGGATGGGATTCAAACCTACGCATGCGTGGCACAATGGGTTAAGAGTGCATCGCCTTAACCACTGGGCCACCTCATCACACAATTCCAGCTATTTCCCCTCCAGCTCTCTCTCCATTTTCAGGCACGTATCCCTGTAGAGTGCAGCACACTCACCACTCACATCTCCAGTCTCCCTAGACTCTTCTTGTCCCACTGTCAACCCACCCACCCTCCACCCTCCTCAGAAATGTCCTCTCGGAGATGACCAGTGACCTCTACATGGCCCAGCTCCGTGGGCTCTAAGCAAGCTGACGTCTGTATCTTCAGCACAGCATCTTTGTCACTAATGAGAGGCCCTTCTAAGTGGACTCCAACCGCCTTAGTCTATTCAGGCTGCTACCACAGGACACCGCGGACTGAGACTCTTATTTACAAGCCGCCTACAGTTCTGGAAACTGGAAGTCTGGGACCAGCGTGCTGGCAGACTCAGTGTCTGGCGAGGACCTGCTTTCGTGTCCACAGGTGCCCTTCTTCTCCATGTGTCCTCACACACCGGTGGCAGGAAGACTTCTCTGGGGTCTCTTATAAGAACATGAATCCCATTAATGTTCTCATGACCTAATCACCTCCCTAGTCTCTTGATTTTGTGACTGCATAGGGAGTTTCCTCCACTAGAAAACCCAGCTCTCTTCATCTGTCACGTGAATTTCTACTCGGCATGTAAGCCTAGACTAAGAAGATACTTTGTTCAGGAAGTCTTGCTTATAACCACACCTCTACCCACTATGTGTGTGTTAGTGGCTCAGTTGTGTCCAACTCTTTGAACCCTGTGGACTCCAGCCTACCAGGCTCTTCTGTCCAAGGAATTCTCCAAACAAGAATACTGGAGTGGGTAGCCGGTCCCTTACTCCAGGGGATCATCGTGACCCAGGGATCGAATCCACTGTTGCCAAGATCAAATGCCACCTCGTCTAAGCCGTGAAGGCATGTTAAAAGCAATAGCTCCATATTGGTGCTTACTGAGTTGTAACTGTTCACGTTTTGCCTCTTCTAGACCAGGATTTCTCCATCTTTGCACCAGTTTCACTTTGTACTTGTTAATCCTTTGTGGTGGGAGATAGTCCAGCCCATTATGAGACCCTTCATAGTATCCCTGACTGTTACTCACTAGACACTTACCCTAGTCCTGACAATCAAAAATGTCTACAGACAGAACCAAATGCCCCCAACTCTGAACAATCACCCCCAGTTGCAACCCTCTGCTCTGGACTGCAGGGTCACTTTAGGCAGATCTCTCATCATCCCCATCAAGCCTGGGATGTAGAAATGCAAGTAGTCAATGACTGTTTACTAAATGAAATCCACTGACCAGATGACGTCCTAAGCCTTATGAATCAACTATTTAAATATAAATCTTGAAATGACACTAACTCTACTATGAATAAGTTATCCTTTGTGTATGGCATTGTGGACTCATGAAAGGAAATGATTGTATCTTAGTTGATTCACAAAAGATGACTCAGTTTCTGCTCTGGAGATAATAACTCATTATATAAAATAATTATTTTATGAAAGTATTCTATTTATTTCAGTGGGAAAACAGGCAATTAAAATCAGGATAGGTCAGCATGTCATTTCAATTTTTATACAAAGAAAAGAACATCTTTGCAGTATGTATCAAGTTTCAATTGATACTTTCCCCTGCATTGTTACATTAAATCTGGCTAAAGCGAGGAACTTGAGAGATAATGCAACACACTTGAAATACAGTCTAAATTACCTTACAACGAATCACTGGCAGTGACCCTTATGCTTTAAGATCTGCGCTTGATTAAAACTTACATTTTAAACCTTAAATGAGGCCCACCAATTTCAAATCTCTTTCCTCCTCTTCCAAACCACACAACCAATTACATATGCATTTTCCTTCAAAAGCTTCATCTCTCTAAAGGATCCTGCCTGCCTTTATCCAAGGATTATGATGAGAGGCAAAACATGAGCTTGATTCTCTTCTGAGAGAACTCGTAAGTAATTAAAAGTTTCACAACTGGAGAATCTGTCCGTTAGTTTGGGACAAAGTTTGGCTTCAAGCAACAAGCCAAATTAAATTAAAACGTAAAAGTAATTGGTTGTTAAGTGTGTATGTATTGAATCTTACCCCCTGGTCTTTATTCTCCATAATCAATGATAAAATTCTTTTATGTCCTCTGAAATGGATTAACCAACTCAACAAGCCTGCCTCACTTTTCCCAGCTGTTCAAGTGAAAGTTTTAGGACACCAAGTTCTGCGTGGCCTGGAGGAACACAGTAACAGGAAGCCTTCTAACTTGGAGGTTAGTTACGTCCCACTTAGAGAAGACCGAAGCAGCCCCAGGGGCTGACAGAGTGCCTGTTTGCCGGGTGTCACTAATAATGTCACATTTAAGGCATATCGTCTTCTCTCCTCTAAAGACTTTTCAAACAATTTTGCGTTTTTGATCACTTTGTGATCTTATTGTCACCTTTAAAAATGCTTTAGTTGATGCGCTTTTTTCAAAAAGTAGAAATCTTAAAGATAGAAAGATCCCCTAGATTGTATAATTCTTCCAAAATAAGTATACAGCAGACACCAAAAGTAAAAATCAATAATAAATACCAACACACTTGAGAGGTGACGTGTATTATCGTCAAATGTAATAATCTGAAAGTTAGGACATACAGCAAACTGAAGAAAGGATGCGAAGAAAATTTGACATAATGAACTGCTTGGTAAACTCTCTCAGATCTCAGTCCCTTAAAACATCCCTAGGTCGGTCTAGGATTTTCCCACAATCCCAGAACTCTTGTCCAGTTAACTATTTCACATTTTCTTGAGTCTGGGAATAGAGGATGCAAATCTCACACACCAAAAGTTAAACCCCGCAAAGGGCTAATTAGAGAGTTTGAAATGAACATGTGCACACTGCTATATTTAAGTTGGACAACCAACAAGCACCTACCATAGAGCCAAAGAGCTCTGCTCACTGACAGGTGGCAGCCTGGGTGGGAAGGGAGTTTGGGGAGAAGGGATACATTATACGCATGACTGAGTCCCTCTGCTGTCCACCTGAAGTTCAGTCCAGTCGCTCAGTCGTGTACGACTCTTTGCAATCCCATGAATCGCAGCACGCCAGGCCTCCCTGTCCATCACCAACTCCTGGAGTTCACTCAGACTCACGCCCATTGAGTCAGTGACGCCATCCAGACATCTCATCCTCTGTCGTCCCCTTCTCCTCCTGACCCCAATCCCTCCCAGCATCAGAGTCTTTTCCAGTGAGTCAACTCTTCGCATGAGGTGGCCAAAGTACTGGAGCTTCAGCTTTAGCATCATTCCTTCCAAAGAAATCCCAGGGCTGATCTCCTTCAGAATGGACTGGCTGGATCTCTTTGCAGTCCAAGGGACTCTCAAGAGTCTTCTCCAACACCACATTCAAAAGCATCAATTCTTTGGCGCTCAGCCCTCTTCACAGTCCAACTCTCGCATCCATACATGAGTACTGGAAAAACCACAGCCTTGACTAGATGGACCTTAGTCGGCAAAGTAATATCTCTGCTTTTGAATATGCTATCTATGTTGGTCATAAACCATCACAATATTGCTAATCAGATATACCCCAATATAAAATAAATTGAATCCCTTTGCTGTCCACCTGAAACTATCACAATATTGTTAACCAGCTATACCCCCATATAAAATTAAAAGTTAAAAAAAAAAATTTTAACCACTGGCTTCCTCCTGCCATCTAAGAGTAACTCCTACTTCTCAATGTATCCTTCATCTCAAGTGATTGGCAAGTACGTGGCACAATAAGCCCCACTAGGAAAAATTAGATTAATTCTTTGATTTATGAGAATATCCTTAGTCTTAGAAAATATACTGATATATTTAGGAGTAAAGAGCCATACAAAAGTAACTTATGCTCCAGGGATTCAGGACACAAATGATATCGTTTATGTATATTACACTACAGCCCCATACCAAGAGCGGGAGGAGACGTGAAGCTAACAGGGTAAAGTGTGAGCAAGCATCCCTTGAACTACACTCGCCCCTTTCTGTCAGTTTAAGGTTATTTCCCAGGACAGATTTTTTTCACAGTATTATCACCCACTCTTCTCTCCCTCACCCATGCTCAGGTCATCAGAAAAGCCTTGCTGACTCTGCTCTAAATAGGATTCACAATCTGGCCGTGTCTCCCCCTCCACCCTGGCCTGAGCCGCAGATCCCTGCTGCAGGAGCCTCCAGCCTAGCCCGACCTCCTGCCTTTGGGCCCAGCCCCCGAAGGGCCTCATTCTCTGCTCACTAGCTGCACCTGCCTCGCGGTAGCATCCTGGTGACGGCCCGACCGAAACCGGCGTGACCCGCCTCCCCTCCCTTCCCTCCTCTCAGCTGTTTGCTTGGCTTTGCTTTTTCTTTCTTCCTCAAATCTTCCCCCAGGTGTCTACACAGCCAGCTCCAAGATCACAAGTCACCTCCATCAGCCTGGTTTCCTCTGAACAGCCTCTTCACCTCAGTCCTCTCTTATTTTCCTGGATCAGGGATGAGAACACTGTCCTTCAGGACCAGAGCCAGGATTTTTAGCCCCGCGGTCTCCGCACAGTTACTCAGCTCTCCTTGTAGTGGGGCTTCCCTGATGGCTCAGAGGTAATGAGGCTGCCTGCAGTGCAAGAGACCCAGGTTCAGTCCCCGGGTTGGGAAGGTCCCCCGGAGGAGCACACGGCAACTCACTCCAGCATTCTTGCCTGGAGAATCCCCATGGACAGAGGAGCCTGGCGGGCTACAGCCCAAAGGCTCGCAAAAGAGTCGGACCCAACTGAAGTGACTCGGCATGCACTCTGCATCAGAATACTTAGAGAATGTCAGGACATTTGTACTGAATGAGGAAATCGATCATGACAACAAGATCAGGGTGAGAATAAGAAGGCTAAGCTGTGGTTGGCGAGAGGAGCCTCCGGGGAAAGGACACCTGATGAGTGAAGTTCCTAGCAATCTTCGTCAATTATAGAAAATGCAGGTGATTGTTCTGGGTGTGGTTGGTCACCCACCACCTGGAGGGCTTCATTCCATTGCCAATGCCCTCACTTTTCAGGAAGTTGTAACACTGTCCAGGGCTTTAAGAGAAGTACAGCCGAGACAGTGAAAGGCAGGAAACTTGACATTTGAGGAAGAGTCTGAAAAACCTAAAGTGGAGGCATTGAGACTTAGCATTGAGGCTTAGCCTAAGAAAGCAGAGATTTAGAGTAACATGCTCACAGTCTCCAAATACTTAGAGTTGTCAGATTGGAGGATTAAATTCTCCCCGTTGCTCCAGAAATCAAACCACCTTGTGAAAATTATAGAGAGGTTGATCTTAGTCCAATAGAAGTGAAGAACTTTCTAGGGACTCGAGTCATCTGAAAACAAGATGAGTTACCATCTGAAGACAAGTGCTTCTCATCACCAGGAGTGTTTCAACTGCTTGTCAGGGCCAGCCTGGGAGCACTTGGGCAGGAGGTCAAGGTCTTGGCCCAACCAACCAAGGTTCCCCTAGACTCTGTGATCAGATAATTCTACAAGAAGTCTTGAGGAGGAAACGCATCCAGAAGCAGAACTGATAAGCCAACATAGCAGCTCACGAGGCAGTTGAGGTTATTAGGTAGGGCTCCAGACTAGTCCAGTAGACATGCTCAGAGGAAGCAGTTTCAGTGAATCATCTTGAATTCAGACAAAGCACAAAAGACGTTGGGGGGAGAAAAAATCTTAGGACAGATAAGGATGATGGGTGAAAGGCCATGCTATGGAGAACATGAAGTCTTTCAAATGTCAGTTATGTGTGTGCGTGCATGTTAAGTGACTTCAGTCATGTCTAATTCTTTGTGATCCCATGGACTGCAGCCCGCCAGGCTCCTCTGTCCATGGGATTCTCCAGGCAAGAACACTGGAGTGGGTAGCCTACCCTTCTCCAGGGCATCTTCCCAACCTAGGGATCAAATCCACATCTCTTATGTCTCCTGCATTGTCAGACACCTTATTTACCATTAGCACCACCTGGGAAATCGAGGTCTATGTGTAGACAAAGAAAAAGGAAAAAGTGAATATTATTGACTTTCCCATCCTGTGTCACAGCCAAAGGAAGAGAAAGGAGAGGCCCTCAGGACATAGGCTTTTGTGACTGGTCTCCGAGGAAGCCTCAGAGAAGGGCTGGAGGAAAGGCTAGACCAGCCGCCAGGCCCTCATCTGTGTGAGGCACATGCTCCCAGCCCAGGCCCCCAGAAACCCAGCTCCACCTTAAAAGGCCTGCTGGACAGTTTCCATCAGTATCCTTGTCTTTGCAGAGATCTTTAAGCTCTTCAGAAGCCTTGCTCTCACTTTCAAACATCAGAACCCCTTCACCTGCTCATACGCTCTTCCAGCACCCCAGCAGAGAAGGCTCCTAAATGGCTTGCCTCCGGTTTGCCTTCCTCAATCTGTCCAGGCTACTGACACGCCTTTAACACAGCCACGCCGTTAACACAGCCACGCTGTTCACCAAGCCTCTGCTGTGCAACCCCCTGGATGCTTTGCGCATGCTCTCTTTATCTGAAGCTCTGAGAGCATCTGACACTGGCTAAGCCTCTGCCTCTTTATGGAAATGCTCTCTTCCTTTTTGCTTCACTGAGAATTCCTTTTGGAGCTCTGTGTGTCAGACACTAAGTTAGCATGCAGAGACTGCTCTGCAGATGATGTAAATTCCCTTCTCCAGGGGATCTTCCAACCTAGGGATTGAACCCAGGTCTCCCACATTGCAGGCAGAATCTTTACCAGCTGAGCCACCAGGGAAGCCCAAGAACACTGGAGTGGGTAGCTTATCCCTTCTCCAGGGGATCTTCCTGACCCAGGAAATGAACTGGGGGTCTCTTGCGTTGCAGGTGGATTCTTTACCAGCTGAATCCCAGCCATATATATAATGAAATACTACTCATAAAAAAGAAGGAAATTTTCCCATTTGCAGCAACATAGATGGAACTAGAGGGCATTGTGCTAAGCGAAATAAGACAGAGAAAGACACAGTATGCTGTTATTTATATATGGACTCTAAAAATGCAAACTATGTAACACAGCATAAAAGAAACTGACTCACAGATACAGAGGACTGGCGGCTATGGTGGGGGTGGGGCTGTAACAGAGTTGGGGAGGGGAGGCACAGGCTATCGGATATAAGATGGGCTCAAGGGCATAGCGCATAACACAACATGGATAATATAGCCCAGATTTTGCAATAACTGTACATGGAAAATAACCTTTAAAAATTGTATACAAATTAAAAACAAAGCAACCGGGAGGCGGTGAATCTGAGACTTGACTCCCAGGCCACTGCTTGGTGCCCTTCGAATAAAGCCCTACTTTGCTGCAAACAAACACGCACACAGCTGACGTGTGTGGGTTCTGAGCTGAGTTTATATCTCCGTGGACAGTGGCTACGAGTGCTGTGGGTTGTGTCTCCCAGCTCGATAAGCCACAGAGCTGCTCCCTCTTGCAGCCAGCTAATTAGCAGTATTATTCCACCTGCCTCCCTCCCCAAACGCCCCCGCCCCAGCTTTGCCACCTGACATATTCACAGGCTTGTTACCCGACCCTGATTCTTCCCATGCCACCACTCATATACGCAAGTTCATGCTTTTGCTCCCATCTGGGTTATTTTGTGGGCTCTTGCCCCGCCAGGGACACCCCTTCTCTGATATCGCCTGCTTCACGCCTTTGCTCCTCTGATTCACCTTCCACGTCCCTCACCGGCTTCCCTGTTGGCCCCTCCCTGCAAGCTCTGTAGGTCCGGGTGGACAGCCCAGCCCTCGGCTGAGTCCTTTGTGCTCATGCGTCCTGTAGCACCTGTGATGAGTGGACAGGCCATCGCTAGCTGTATTCTCCATGATGACAGTCACCCCTTTATCTCTATACCCAGAGTGACTGGCACAAATCTCTGCTCTTAGTAAGTCCTGGAGGGTTTGGCACAGACCTGGCACTCCAGATTCAGTCCAGACGGGAGCACTGAAGCCGTGGGATAGGCTGGACTCCGAGATCTACCATGATCCATCCAGAGGACCTTTGGGTTTTGTTGTTGTTTCATTGCTAAGTCGTGTCCGACTCTTTTGCCACCCCCTGGACTGTACCCTGCCAGGCTCCTCTGTCCATGAGATGTTCCAGGCAAGAACACTGGAGTGGGTTGCCACGCCCTCCTCCAGGGGAGCTTCCTTCAGGTTTTATGTGGTGCTAAGCCACTTCTCACTATTGTCCACTTTCTTCTTTGCTTTTTACACAAGCTTACATGTATACAGTCATGATTTCCTTCCTCATATTTCAAGTGATGCTTCTTAAAAAGGAGCCCAAGTTCCCAGATCACCTGTAGATTCCCGGCAGTAACCTAGAAAATATCTAGACGGTCCCTTCCTGTTGTCAGTATTTCTTCATGTCTAAATGCTGTTGACTGAGCGATACAGACTCTGAGCCTGTAGGACAGAGCTCGTGTATAATGCAGCCTGTTTATTTAGACAAGCCCACCAGGAGCAGTCTACAAACCAAGGCTACAGTGATTACCATACATTATTTGTACAAACCAACCCATGCCTTTATAATTAGCACCTTTGTGGCAAGTTTTGTTGTTTGCAAAGCTGGCTTCCACTGGAGGCTACTCTCCTAGAAACTAGGTCAGACTATCAAATATCAGAATATGGGATTCAACACAGGATTTGATTTAGAACCGTTTTCTCTCCTCTCCCCAATATTGCGGTACTTCGCAGAACTCAATTTATTAATAATGTACGAATTAATAAAATTTGAGGAAGTTAAATGGTTAACATTAATTATACTGCTAATTTTATATTCCTCAAAAGATAACTATTTTGCACTGCAGTCCTCACAAAATTGAGCACATCATGGGAAGTCAATACAAAGCCGCGCATCAACAAGCACGGAATACTGAAGCACAACTCAGAAACTAAATGCGATTATTAGCATCATCCAGTTTTTAAGCAGAGCTTCCCAGGTGGCTCAGTGGTAAAGAATCCTCCTGCCAATGCAGGAAATATAAGAGACACAGGTTCAATTCTTGGGATGGGCAGAGTCCCAGGAGAAGGGAATGGTAACCCACTCCAGTATTCTTGCTTGGAAAATGCCACGGACAGAGGAGCCTGGTGGGCTACAGTCCATGGGGTCACAATTGGACACAACTGAGCGACTGAGCACACACACGTTTAAAGTGAGTATAGAATTGCGTGCATATTGAAGAAAATCATGAGTAATCAGAGCATAATAGAATTACACCTGGAAAGTTTTTCTTGGGGAAAAAGTGTCTCCAAGGGTAAAGCAATGGGATAGGACTGAAGGACTGAGCTGGGCTAGTACATTGTATAATAACCAGGGAAGTAAAGAGAAAGAGCGCTAGAGCCATGTGACCACTGTGTGTCTCTAAGATGGGAGCAGACAAAAGCACAGTAGGTTCAAGGAAGACCAAGCCAGCTGAGAAACTCTCCGGTTAAATGCAATGANATAACTGGAACAGCAGAGTGTAGTTCAGAGCAGATGTCGGCTACCTACAGATCCTGGGCCAAATGCACCTTTCTTGTGTATGAAAGTTTATTGGGATGCTCCACACCATTTGTTTGGGCACGTGATTGCTTCATGCTACGCACACAAGCTGAGTCTTTTCACAGAGGCAGTATATTGTACGTGAGCGCCTATATGATATTCCCGTTTTTCCCCACACAGCCTATAAAGCCTACAATATTTACAACCGAGCCCTTTACAGAAAACACTGGCTGACCCCTGAATCAGAGGATTCACTTTGGAGTCCGACAGACCCATAAATTCTAATTTCACCTCAACCATTTATGAGTTATGTCATTTGGAGCAAAAGCTTTAATCTCAGTGGACCTCAGTTTTCCTTATTTGCCACAGGGAGGGTTCAGCACCTACCTGAGAGGAGACTGAATNCACTGGCTGACCCCTGAATCAGAGGATTCACTTTGGAGTCCGACAGACCCATAAATTCTAATTTCACCTCAACCATTTATGAGTTATGTCATTTGGAGCAAAAGCTTTAATCTCAGTGGACCTCAGTTTTCCTTATTTGCCACAGGGAGGGTTCAGCACCTACCTGAGAGGAGACTGAATTTTTCCAGTCCTTAAATATGCAGAAGACTTGATGCTCTTTCTAAGTCAGGAGAATTAATCCTTCAGTGTCGTTTAGCTTTGACCATGCCTCTTTCCAACACTTTACTGCAGTTTTGGTCATTTCTCTGAGCACACCCTTGGCTGTCACCAGTGAACAAAGTCAACTGGATTTAGGGTCAAAACATCCTGGTCTGAAACCAGCACTGTAACTTCCTGTTTTTGTTGTTGATTAGTTGCTACATCGTGTCTGTTTCTTTGGGATCCCTTGGACTGTAGCCTGCCAGGCTCCTCTGTCCATGGGATTTTTTCACGCAAGAATCCTGGAGTAGGTTGCCATTTCCTCCTCAAGGGGATTTTCTCAATCCAGGATCAAACTTCTGTGTCTCCTGCCTCTCCTGAATTGGCAGGCAGAGTATTTAGCACAGAGCCACCTGGGAGGCCCCTATAACTTCCTACTACAGTCATTTGAGACAAGTCTCTACATATTCCTAACTTTCCACTTTTCCATCTGCAAAATGAAGCTAAAATACTTAAATCATGGAGTTGCTGTAAATATTAAATGAGAAATGAAATAACTTTTATGGAAGCACAAAAAAACATTATTTTGCATGGTTTTTGTTAAAATAATTATATGGTAAAAATGAAATGAGGCAAAAATGCAAACATACTCTGCGAATGCTAAAGACAGTATAAACATCAGCCGTGTGTGGGACTTCCCTGGCAGTCCAGTGGTTAAGACTCCAAGCTTCCAATGCAAGGGATGTGAGTCCAGTACCTGGTTAGGGATCTAAAATCCCACATGCTATGTGGTACAGCCAAAAAAGTATAGAGAATAAATAAACATAATGAAACAGCCATTTGTATGCAGCAATATATGGAGTAAAATTGATCACATTTTATGTGACTCAAAAAGTCATATTAAAAGCCATCTAATTGTCATGGCTCATGACAGTATTTCTTATATGAGACAAAACGTGGAAGGAATCCAAATGTTCATCAGCTGGGAAACAGATAAATAACTGTGGTATAACTGTTCTATGGAATACACCCGAATAATATAAAGAATGTGTTATTAAAACATGTAATAACGTGGATAAATCTCATAAATATCATGCTTGAATGAATGAAATTAAACACAAAGGGCTATGTGATAATCCACTTTGCATGCCAATTGGGTAGGCTATGGTACCTAGCTGTTTGGTCAAACACTCATGCATATGTTGCCATGAATGTATTTTTCAGGTGTGATCGACACTTAAATCAGTAGTCTTTGAATAAAGCAGACTGCCCTTCACACTATGGGTGGGCAATAGATGGATGGGTCTCAGCCAATCATTTGAACACCTTAAGGGAAAAGTCTGAGATTTCCCGGGGGGGGGGGGGGGGGGGGGG
>SJYA01001712.1:988500-1010719 GCA_006410615.1 Neotragus moschatus | reverse complement strand
GGGGGGGGGGGGGGGGGGGAGAGCTCTGTCTCCAGACTACCTTTGAACTCAAGACCATAACATCAGATCTTCAACTTTTGTCAAAACGTCCAGCCGGCCCTCCTGCCTTGCAAATGTCAGACTTGCCCAACATGATAATCAAATGAGTCAATTCCTCAAAATAAAGCTCTAGATAGATAGATAGAAGAAAAAGTTTCTATTGCTCCTCTTTCTCTGGCTGCCTATCCTAAAATTCCATTTATATGAAATTATAGAAAAACTAAAACAGTAGCAACAGAAAGCATATCGGTGCATATCAGTGATTTCCTGAAACTGGGAGCATGAGAAACTCTTTAGGATAATGGAAAAGTTCTATATATTTATAGTGGTGGTGATTACATGATTGTATAAATTAACAAAACCTACCAAACTGTAGATTGAAGGCAGGAGGAGAAGGGGAAAACAGAGGAGGAGATGGTTGGGTGGCACCACTGACTCAACGGACATGAGTTTGAGCAAGCTCGGGGAGTTGGTGATGGACAGAGAGGCCTGGCATGCTGCAGTCCATGGGGTCGCAAAGAGTTGGACATGACTGAGTGACTGAACTGAAATGATTAAACTGTATGTGCTGTGCTTAGTCACTCAGTCATGTCCAACTCTGCGACTCCATGGCCCACCAGGCTCCTCCGTCCATGGGGATTCTCCAGGCAAGAATACTGGAGTAGGTTGCCAAACCCTCCTCCAGGGGATCTTCCCAACCAAAAGATCGAACCCAGGTCTCCCGCATTGCAGGTGGATTCTTTTCTATCTGAGCCATCAGGGAAGCCCAAGAATGCTGGAGTGGGTGAAACTGAAAGTGAAGTCACTCAGTTGTGTCCGACTCTTTGCAACCCCATGGACTGACTATGGCCTACCAGGCTCCTCAGTCCATGGGATTTTCCAGGCAAGAATACTGAAGTGGGTTGCCATTTCCTTATCCGGGAGACCTTCCTGACCCAGGGGTTGAACCCAGGTCTCTCTCATTGCAGGCAGACGCTTTACTGTCTGAGCCACCAAGAAAGTCCCAGCGGAGTGGGCAGCCTCTCTCTTTTCCAGGGGATCTTCCCGACCCAGGAATTAACCAAGGTCTGCCTTGCAAGTGGATTCTTTACCAGCATGTACCTAAAACGAGTGAATTGTATTGTAGTTAAAGTACAGTTCAATAGAGCTGGGAGGAAAAAGTCAGACTGCAAACCATCTAATAGGCCATAATATGACTATCTCTTATATATCATGAGTAAACTTAATTCAAAATTATGTTTTGTATACCTTCATTTTTTCCTGACCAGACTGGGGTTCACTGAATGTGGATTATTAATACATTGAGATGTTCAAGGTGAGCAAACACTGACTAATACATCTGTCAGGCAGGAGCATGGGTAATTCACATATTCATTATTATGAACAAGTTAATTAAAGTCACAATATTAATAAATTGCATCTACTAAAGCCATTATTTTATTCACTTCTGATTTATATACAGTCTCTCTCTTGAGTAAATGGGAATTTTTATGTGGCAGTAAAAACTTAATAACTAATATATCAATCCACTGTAAACATCATCCAAAGGGAACTGTGATAAACATGAAGTCCCTGCAGTAACAGGGAAGGGCAACAGTATCACAAAGAAAAATGTTTATAACTTCAGATGTAGCAGAGCATTATCAGTTCTGATGGGATCCTTTGATCTCTGGCTCTGAAAGCATTTTACAGCAGTTCAGGAGTTATCATCAAGAAATCACACACTCAGGACAAAGCCCTGGACAAATGTATGGGGGCAGCAAAGAAACAGCTAAAAGCCTTGGCTCCGAAGTTTCACCTCTGCTCACAGCTGCCCCTCTGTCTCAACAACTCCACGATAAACAAACCAGTCTACCCTTGGTGTGCTCCAGCTTGCCTCGCCATGAGTCCACTCGCAGAACGTGTCAGTGCAGCCACGAAGAGTGATCACCCTGTGAATCCAGACACCCCACGTCCTTCCACTACCAAGACAGCTGGGACCACGGTCTCATGTCGCTCCTGCGGTTGATTCAGAACACAAGAAAACCCCAGAAATGGAGACCTTGGTGTCTAAAAACACCTAGCCATGTAGCTTATGGCAAAAAAGTCTGTCTTGTCATTAATGGAATGACGGTGAAACCCCGGGTTTTAGAGACACATTGCAATGTTAATACCATTCGTGACACTTTCGAGCTGTTGAATCCTAGGCAGACTATGGATCTCTCTGAAACTCAGGTCCTTAATTTGTAAAACAAGATTTATCCCAACCATGCATCACTTCGAAGGTTCAAATCATGTTTGGGAAGGCTCTAATTCCCAACTACTGAAAAGTCTCAATAAAAATGAGAGACACGACTGTTATTTCTAAAATGCTAAATTGGTGGGGGCGGGGGTGATGGAATAGGGGCAGGTATTTGGTTCCTGAGACAACTGCCATCTCCTCCAATACCGTTGTCCTGGACATTGCAGATTCTAATGGGTTCCAGCTAAAGCCCTTTGAACGTTAAGACAGCATTATGCGGAGATGTGCCTTGTATGGTCTCCTCTCTCAAAGAGGATCGACACACACCTCCTGAAATGCAGGGCTTTCTTTAAAACATGCAACCAAGCATTCGCCTCTCAGCATTGGTCCCCCAAAACTCCAGTCTAACCTTTCACTTTCAAAGACGCTAAATCAATAGATGTCTACTAAACTTGTAACTGGACTTACTTGTAATTCAAAAAAAAAAAAAAAAGCTCGAAAGGGTTGACAGGTGTCAGTAGGTGCTGACTGATTTTTAGGAGCCGTATTACAAAATGAGGGTGCCAACTTAAACTGTCTCTGCTGATGACCAACAGAAATTTCAATTCCTTAAAATACAACTGCCTCCTTTTCAGACACTGCTGTGATTGTTCAGGGTTTCTGTACGCCTCCCTTTTTCTGCAGGTCTTTTCCTCTGTTGAGTATGTCAGGACTCACCAACCGGTAACAGTTATGGCTTTTTCACACTGAAACCCTCTTTTAGGAACTACCACTGTACCATTAGCACCCCTGAGATCTCCGTCCTCATCAGTGATGACTGGTTTGGCAATGTCCACCAATTAGGTCTAAAGTCAAAGTGAGAGTTTCCCAGTTGTGTCCAACTCGTTGTGACCCCATGGACTGTAGCCGCCAGGCTCCTCCCTCCAGGGGATTCTCCAGGCAAGAATACTGGAGTGGGTTGCCGTTTCCTCCTCCAGGGGACCTTCCTGACCCAGGGATCGAACCTGCGTCTCTTGCATCTCCTGCACTGGCAGGCAGATTCTTTGCCACTGTGCCATCCGGGAAGCGCCTAAAGGTCTGCATAATAGTGAACAAATACGAAGCTTATTAGCACATATACAGAGAAGGACATGACACCCCACTCCAGTGCTCTTGCCTGGAGAACCCCAGGACGGGGGAGCCTGGTGGGCTGCCGTCTGTGGGGTCACCCAGAGTCGGACACGACCGAAGCGACTTAGCAGCAGCAGCAGCAGGAGATGAGTAAATCCCAGAAAAAAGAATGCAATAATGCCATCTGCAGCACCATGGATGGGCCTAGAGATTAGTAAGGCAAACCATCAGAGACGTGAAAGACAAACATATGAGAGCACCTCTGTGTGGAATCTAAAAACTGAGACGAATGAACCTATTTTCAAAACAGAAGTAGACTCACAGACATAGAAAACAAACTAATGATTAGCAAAGGGGAAGAGGGAGGCGGATAAATTATGAGTTTGGGATTAACAGATATCTACTATTATATATATATAATAGATAAACAGCAAGGACCTACTGTATAGCATGAAGAACTATATTCAATACCACGTAATAACCTATAAGGGAGCAGAATCTGGAAAAGCATATACGTATCTATATATATATATATATGGCTCCCCTTGTGGCTCAGCTGGTAAAGAATCTGTCTGCAACGTGGGAGATCTGGATTCGGTCCCTGGGTTGGGAAGATCTCCTGGGTTGGGAAGACCTACTCCAGCATTCTGGNATATATATATATGGCTCCCCTTGTGGCTCAGCTGGTAAAGAATCTGTCTGCAACGTGGGAGATCTGGATTCGGTCCCTGGGTTGGGAAGATCTCCTGGGTTGGGAAGACCTACTCCAGCATTCTGGCCTGGAGAGTCCCATGGACTGTACTGTCCTTAGGGTCGCAAAGACCCGAACACAACTGAGCGACTTTCACTTTCACGTGTATGTGTGTGTATGGAGCTGAATCGCTCTGCTGCAGACCTGAAACACTGTAAATCAACTCTGTTAGTGGCTTGCGCGTGTCTGTTTCTTTGTGACCCCATGGGATGTAGTCTGCCAGGCTCCTCTGCCCATGGAAATCTCCAGGTAAGAGTACTGGAGTGGGTTGCCATTCCCTTCTCTGGGGGATCTTCCTGACTTGGGGATATAACCTGGGTCTCCTGCATTCCAGGCAGTTTCTTTGCCATCTGAGCCACCGGGGAAACCCCTGTAAATCAACTATATTTCAATAAATTTTTTCTTAATGAATAGGCCATGTCTCACCCAATATGCTGAAGAATGACAGAAACAGAATAGCATCTTTTGTTTTTTTCTGTCAAAGGGAAAATGTCTGAGAAGCGCAGTGGAAGAGCTTCTCAGAACGTGAGTACTGTTTAGCTTGGTTCTTCTCTCCTATGAGTCCAATTTCTCTGAAAAATCTCCTTGGGTCAGAGAGAAGCACTAAAACCTGTCTGTATCTGGGGTCAATAAATTAAGGATCTCTAAGAACAAATAATCAAAAAATAACATTTGACAAAAAAAACTGGGTATATATGCCTATAGTCTCTCTCATTGGGATCCTGGGGGCTCAGCTGGTAGAGCATCTGCCTGCAATGCAAGAAATATGGATTTGTCCCCTCGTTTAGGAAGATCTCCTGCACAAGGGAATGGCTACCCACTCCAGTGTTCTTGCCTGGAAAATCCCATGGACAGAGGAGCCTGGTAAACTACAGTCCATGGGGTGCCAAAGAGTTGGACACAACTGAGCAACTAACACTTTCACTTTTACACTTTGGGACCATGAAAACCAGTTGACTCAGTCTTTGAAATGAGGGTGATCTCAGGTGGCCTCAGCCTGCAATGGTTCGGAGCTTGGCTTGGGTTCCCAGCCAGAGACTGGGTTTGGTCCTGGCAGCCCAGATCCTAGCCACTAGACCAGTGGTCAGTGACAAAGGCCCTGGCCCTTCGGCTTTGCAGGGAAGAATTCTTACAAAAACAGAAGGTAGTGAAATAAGTACAGTATTTATTAAAAGGACAAAGAGGACAGTATGTGTGGACAGACACATGGGCAGACTCACCGTGAGAGAGTTGCACCCTCATGGTAGTTCGAGTTCCTTTTATGGGGCATTCTTCCAGGCTACCTTGGGCCATTTTGAGTTATCTGGCTCGCAGTCCATGTTTGGTATATCTCAGTATCTTGCGGATACATTTCTTAGCCAAGACGAATTTTACTCGAAAAGGCATTTGGGTAGGGAAAATCCCTTGACATGACTCCCCTTTGGCGTCCAAGGTGTCTTTTCCACCCATGTGTGGTCAAGGAGGTCTCCTGACTTTGGGAATAAGAAATATGTGGTCTGGGAGAGACTAGTCTCCTTCCTTAATTGTTCTGTTATTCTAGTCTTGGAGTGTCTGCCCACAGGGAATTAACCTTTAATTGCTTTACCCTGGGGGGTGCCCATCTGCCTCCTGCCTCAATGGTATTCATGACTTAACTTCAAGAAATTATTCAGGGAAGTTTTCTAGAAGTTATTTGTGCAGTGAAATGCATATGTGCTGAAATGCTATGAAATTTAGACACATCTTTATCCATTCAGGGGATATTTAGGTTGCTCTCATGTCCTACTTGACTTCCCTGATGGCTCAGATGGTAAAGTGTCTGCCTACAATGCGGGAGACCTGGGTTCGATCCCTGGGTCAGGAAGATCCCCTGGAGAAGAAAATGGCAACCTGCTCCAGTACTCTTGCCTGGAAAATCCCATGGATGGAGAATCTTGGTGAGCTACAGTCCATGGGATGGCAAAGAGTCAAATACAACTGAGCGACTTTACTTACTTACAAGTCCTACTGTAAATATTGCTGCAGTGAATTGGGATACATGTGAACTTTCGAATTACGGTTTTCTCATGGCATGTGTCCAGTCATGGGACTGTTGGGTCATGTGATAGTTTTATTTTTCACTTTTGAATCAATTTGCAGGGCAAGAATAGAGACACAGATGTAGAGAACTGACTTGTGGACCTAGGGGCCGGGCAGAAAAGGTTGGGGTGGCTTGAGAGCGTAGCATCGACATATATACACCACTGTATATAAAACAGATGGCTAGAGGGCAGCTTCTGCACAACACAGGGAGCTCAGCTCTGTGCTCTGTGATGATCCAGAGGGGTGGGATGGGAGATAGGGCTGGAGCAAGTCCAGAGGGAGGGGATATATATATATATATATATATATATATATATATTAATAGCTAAGTCAGTTCACCNTCCTGTGCTCTCCCCATCACTGCCAGCCTTGACGAAGAGCTCGATGATGGGCTCTTTGTCCTCCTCCTTCAACCCGTTCAGCAGCATCGACAACGCCATGGCCGGTTCGGCTGGGCTCCCACCGCGCTGCAGCTCCCTGGACTTCCTGGCGGCTAGCTCGCCTCAGCCTCCCTGTCTCTTATACACATCTTATATATTAATAGCTAAGTCAGTTCACCATAGAGCAAAACTAGCACAGTATCATAAAGCAATTATACTCCAATTTAAAGATTTAAAAAACTTAGAAAAACAATGAACATAACCAAGTTGATATCAAAGAAAAAAAAAGAAGAAGAAGAAATTTAAACACAATGCTTTGATTTGATCTTGTTGGAAAGTTTTCACATTTCCCCAGTATTGTTCAGTCTCCAAGTCATGTCTGATTCTTTTTTTTTTTTTTTGAAAGGGGTCATGGCTACTATTTATTTATTTATTTTTACGGTTACCATTTTAACAGTTGAACAGTGCATCTCAAAATTTCTGTCATCGATACACAGTGAATGGACTCCAGTGATGAAGGCTCCAGAGAGATGGCAAACTGCCTTTAAAATACCGTTAAAGTGAAAGTCTGTGATGGAGTGCTCCAAATTGGAGGAGAGGAGGATGTGGGCTAGGGGATACAGGCAGGGAAAAGGAATTTTAAAATAATACTGCTTAGGAGTATATATATTTCAAGACAGCTACTATACCTTTTCTATCCTTTACCCTAATCTGGAATAACTGCATGTTCGTGCCAAATAAAGTTTGTACTTTCTAGGAAGAGGAGCAGTCTGTTAGGAAAAGTATGTTCTTAGGGGAAGATGTGAAGACGCTTCTCTCGTAAGTGCTCTTTTATTTGCTGAGTCTCTTGGCTACATCACTGTATGCTATTTCAACCTCCTTATCACTGGGGCAGGTGTTGGTGAACTCATCCCTACTGTAGGCATTACTTAGGTATCGCCAGATGCCAGTCATTCCTTTCGGAATATCGAAGTTGCGGTATTTTTTCGCCACTGCCTCGACAACGTGCAGCTTGGGCAGCAGGTTGAAGTCAGCTAGTGCCATTTCATTGCCATCCAGAAATTTACGTGAGGAAAACTTAATGTCCTCCATACTATTCTCATCAATTTCATCAGGGAGAGGAGAATTCAGATGTTCATCTAGTTTCTGCAGTGTTTTCAAGAGACGTCGCTCCAAAGCTTCATTCGCCTCTGGCCTTGAATTCTTGATATATGCAGAGAATTTGGCAAAGATGTCCATTCCAGCAGTACTTGATTCTGGGTGTTTTGGTGAAAGCTTTAAGTACTTGGGCGGGGGGCATAAGGCTTCTTCAAGAAATTCTTCAATCTTATTTACATCCGTTTTGACCTCACTGTTGAAAGTTATAAACGGTGGGTGGGTCCCCAGAGCCAAGTTCTGCGGGTCTGCAGGCTTCCTTTCCAGGTCAACAGTTGTGACACTGAGCACAACTCCTTTGAGCCCAAGAATCATGAGGAGCCTCTGGGAAAAGGGGCAGTTTCCTGGCTCTCCCCATCACTGCCAGCCTTGACGAAGAGCTCGATGATGGGCTCTTTGTCCTCCTTCAACCCGTTCAGCGGCATCGACAACGCCATGGCCGGTTCGGCTGGGCTCCGCCGACGGCTGTTTCTGCTCCGGGACTGCTCTGGCTATGGGCTCCCGCCGCGCTGCAGCTCCCTGGACTTCCCTGGCGGCTAGCTCGCCTCAGCCTCCAGGAGGCCTCAGGCTCGTCTCCTCAGCACCGCCCCACGCCCCGCGCGCGACCCATGTCTGATTCTTTGTGACCCCATGGACTACACAGCACGCCAGGCACGTCCTTAACTATCTCCCAGAATTTGCTCAAATTCGTGGCCATTGAGTCGGTGATGCTATCTAACCATCTCATCCTCTGTCACCCCCTTTTCCTTTTGCTTTCAATCTTTCCTAGCATCAGGGTGTCTTCCAGTGAGTCAGCTGATTGCATCAGGTGGCCAAAACATTGGAGCTTCAGCTTCAGCATCAGTCCTTCGAATAAGTGTCCAGAGTTGACTGTTTGTTTTGGGGTTTTTGTTATTTTGAGTGGGGTGGATATAATCAGATG
Organism: Neotragus moschatus; assembly: GCA_006410615.1. Lineage (NCBI taxonomy): Eukaryota > Metazoa > Chordata > Mammalia > Artiodactyla > Bovidae > Neotragus > Neotragus moschatus. The sequence goes on along the minus strand of SJYA01001712.1, from coordinate 1,002,080 downwards.
TGTCTAATACTGCTGTTTCAATCCACACATATGGAACTGCTGTGATGCCTTAGACTTAATGTCTCATATAAGTAAGTCTACTTGAGGTTACCTCAATTGGAAAGAAAAAAACCAGCCATCATATCCCACCAGGATGCTGTATCTTTTATGTTGGGTCTCAGCCAGCTCTTCCCCTGCTGCCACATGAAATGATCCTGACAAATTCAGGACATGGATCTGAAAACAGGTCAAATTCAAATTACTTTTGCCCAGGATTTTTGGTGTTTTAATCATTTCATCTCAAGAGCAAAGCATAATTTTAAGTGCTAATAATGGGTAAAATTCTCTTTGTTTTTCTCTCTTTACACCCTACTTGTAATTATTGGTTTTACACATCTGTCCAACAAAAACTTGAAGGCTAATGGCAAAAACCTTTATAAACACCAAGAGGTTTAGCATGTAGAACATGAATTTGAAAATGTTTACCTATGCAAATATTTGGGCACTAGAATTTTATTCTTGGCTTATGAACTATGTTATTTTTCCTAAGTGTGTTGCTACAGAAAACTGATATCCTGGGGGGATTGTTTACTTGGAAGAGGCTTAGGGGGTAAATTACACNTTATAAACACCAAGAGGTTTAGCATGTAGAACATGAATTTGAAAATGTTTACCTATGCAAATATTTGGGCACTAGAATTTTATTCTTGGCTTATGAACTATGTTATTTTTCCTAAGTGTGTTGCTACAGAAAACTGATATCCTGGGGGGATTGTTTACTTGGAAGAGGCTTAGGGGGTAAATTACACCATTTCAGGATGGTGATCAAATATTACTTTTACATTAAAAGAAGCTGAAGGATTTTACTTTAAACTTCTACCTGTTTTTTGGTTTTTTTTTTTAACAAATAAAAGCTATCATTTTAAAGATGGCCTATTATTATAACATGGGGTGCATTTCTCAATTTCACTGACACCAGTGAAAGCAAAATGGAATGAAATTGCACATTCACTTGGGTCATTAAAAAAGTAAACACTGTCATTTCAGTATTTACTCAATGAATGAACTGAATGATATCCACACACTCGTTTTTGAAGGAGTCATTTGAATTATCACTTTAGTGAAATAGAGTCAAAACCTCAAGCTCTGTTGGCCACAGGCAGATCCCAAAGTTGCCATGAAAATGTAGGTGATAATAAACGTGCAGTAACGTGGGTCTCCCAGGGTCTGTCCTGAGATTCTCAACTCTGCATTTCTCTGTCTTGACTGAAATACCTGAGGTACTTGTGCTTTATTCTCAGACATCAATTTCGTGCTCCCTATGAATGTTAAAAAAAAAAAAAAAGTTTTCTGGTTGCATATGTAGTGTTTACCCACTCATATATGAAAATAAATGCTTGAGATTCCATCTGTGAGCTCCCCTTTGGTTTCTGCTCAGTGAGGAACCTGCCCAACCAGTTTCACCAAATTCTTAGAAGAAGGTTTTGTGACACAAAGAAAGTATTGTTCAACCGGACAAGACAGGTAATTATGAGATAATGGATCAGTTTGTCTTTCACTGTGAAATCACATAAAATAGAAATAAAATAGGTGATTATGGATTACAGAAGTTCTCTTACCAGGGAACTTGTAAGAAAAACAAAGGAAGTGCACTTACCAAAAAGGGCATTCAAAAAAGTCTCAGTTTGTAACTCAAGCTAATGAAAACAAGGAAAAAGAGAGCTAAGGCTGACTTCCATCAACAGCTCACACCGGGGTGTCTTCTGAACCTCTTCCCTCAGATGTTCCTCCCAGCCCATGGAAGGGAGAGAAGCTTAAACTGGGAATTCCCTTATTAGCTTCTGTCATGACCTTAATGTACTGTGAGTGACTCTTTGGTTACTAGATTTAATTTCCTCTCTGTAACTACGCAGGTATGATCCTCCTAGAATAAGCTACCACAACTGAGATTCAATTATCACCAAAGGCAGAGATCTGCTCTCACTGGAGTCTCATGGTGGTTTTCCTTCACTACCAAATGCCACTGCCCACCCTAAAGGGCATTTCTGGAAGGCTCTATCTACATAAAGTTTGTTTCTAATATTAAGCTGTTTATGAGGGTAATAAAATTTTATATTCGAGTGCTTTTTAATTTCAATGTTTATTGTTTCAAAAAATAAGACCCAGAAAGCTAACTTTTGTAAAACTGAGAACAGACCTATGACCTTTGTTGAGCAGGAAGGGCAGGATCCCACTGGACACAAGGAAAGGGGATGGCCTCTGCCTTTCAGCCGTCCTTCTCTTCTTGCCCCACCCTTGCCTCCACGAGGCTGCCTCTGGGGCTTACCGGACTGGGGCATCTTCAAAGCGTGTTTACCTTGAAGGCATTTGTGAGTCCTTTGGAGAAACCTCCCCTGCTGTGAAGTTCTCACCTTATAGTCCCCTCACTGAGGTCAACATTTCTCCCCTGGCTGTTACTGAGAAAGCCCCACTGCAATGGCAAAACCCTTTTAAGCTCTTTCCCTTGGCAGTCAATGCTCCCGGTTGCTATGACAGTGACCTTCATTCAGGTCTCCTTCCTGAGGCTGACCTCTGCTCTTCCAGCTCCAGATAAAGCTGTAGCCCTTCACCGAAACCTGCTACATAATTTACGGGGCCCAGTGCAAAATGGAAATGCAGAACCTCTTGCTCAAAGCTTGTGAAGAATTTCAAGATGGCGGCAGTAGAGCGTCAAAGCAAGCGTCTCCCCACGTAACCGTGCAGCTCAGCTCTCCACTTTCCTGCAAACCGGCAGCCACAACCATCCACTGCCCTTATCTCACAGGTCTTCTCCCCATCCCCAGTGTTTTTCTCTGAGTCCCACTCAGTAAGCAGAAACCGCCAATGAAGGAGGCAAACACAAACGTCTTGATTCCATCAACCTCACACTTTGCTATCAGCTTCATTCTTTGCTACCTGAACCAGAAGTTGCCAAAAGTCACCTGAGTCTGTGCTCTGGTGAATATCCAGCAAATCTTCCACTAATTGCATTGGATTTTTTTTCTCCAGGAATCCGTTGCCTCCACAACCCCTCAGTCCATATGGCTCAGGCTCACTGTGGAGCTCACATAACTTACAGAATGTTTTCATATAACTTTAATAATATACATGACTTTTTAAAAATATAATTTTCAATATTTTTTTTTTAAAATTGTTGCTCTATCTTTAATAACTGTCGTTTGGGGAACAAGTAAAATATAAATGGAGAGAAAATTATTAGCAAAAACAGCACAAAGNCTCAGGCTCACTGTGGAGCTCACATAACTTACAGAATGTTTTCATATAACTTTAATAATATACATGACTTTTTAAAAATATAATTTTCAATATTTTTTTTAAAAAATTGTTGCTCTATCTTTAATAACTGTCGTTTGGGGAACAAGTAAAATATAAATGGAGAGAAAATTATTAGCAAAAACAGCACAAAGAATATTTAAAAGCTTGACCTTTCATTTCCTCCCACCAGTGAAACTCATATGTTAAGATGAAACTATCATGTACCTTCTTCCACATTTTCTATCCATCAAAGATACTGATGGTTATAGATCATCTTTTCCTCATAAACATGAACACTTCCCTGAATGACAGCCAAGTCAAACCTTACAAATATCATTTAAAAGCCAGAGGAAGGCTGTCTCTAAAAGAAAGGCAACTTAGATGGCCTTCTGTTCTAGAAATTCTACTGCCCTAGCTACTCACAACTACAGTTTTACATTTGATTTTTGTTATTTAAAAGACAAAAGTAGAGGTGACCACAGTGGTGGGAATAATATTTTAAATGTCCTGCAGCTGCATTCGTGAACTACATGTTCTTTGAAGTATAGAATTAATAGTTAAACTATATACCTCAAAGAGGGCCCCTACAGGTGACCAGAGCTTGCTAACTCTGCAATTTTAAAATGTGAACATTTCCAGAGGTATGCACATGTGGGTGCTGATAACATTTCCATCTGGGGCCTATTCCTCCTGCCAGCTACTCATAGTCTTCTTTGAAGTCCAAAGAATCCTTGAGGGAAGATGGCGAGACATTTTTTCCAGGACGAGGGACCAGAGACAGTCTTGGCAAATTGCTCTAGAAACAAACAAAAATGTTGTGAATCACAACTATATGGTGACTGAAGTGCAGCATTTTCCCCATGAAAACACTCAAAGTCCCTAGATATGTCTACAGGTTCTCCCAACACAAGTGAGTTAAATTTCATGACTCAGATAATGGTTTCGAAGGGATTTCTTGAAAGCATGGTGGGCGGGGAGAAGTTATAGGTTGAAATAGTTTTGGTGGAGACATGAAAAAAAGGGGATATGTTTAATGACAATGATAAGATTAATTATCAAGTGAAATCCCATGGTCTCTACCCACCAGGCCAGCCCACACAGACAAAAATTACTGAGAGACCAGCTCCAAAATACACAAGTCTGAGCTGGTTACTCTCCTGTTTAAAGCTTTCCACGAGATTTCCGCCAACATCAGAAGAGGCCCAGTCTTCATCCTGGTGTCCAACATCTATGCAACCTCATTTCCTGATATTTCTTGGCCCCTTCCACACATGCACACCCCTCTACCCCCTGCAACACACACACCCCTTACATTGAAATCAAACTGAATAGATTGCAGAGAGAGCTTTGCAGATGCTGTTTCTACTAACTTAGGGACCAGAAAGGTTTTCCTTCCCTGTCAAAGGACAAACAGTGAATAATTTTAGCTTTTGAACTATTTACAATTTCTGTCATAACTGCCCTGCCATTGAACACAAATGAATGGACATGGCTGCATCCCAATAAAGCTCTGTGGCTACTGAGTTTAAATATCATATAAGTTTATATATGTCATGAAATATTATTTTTCTTCTTTGGTTGTTCCATTTATATACAGAAAAAAGATTTTTTTTTTTTTTTTTTTTAGCTTCCAGGCCACAGGAATACAGGTAATGGGGCCAGATTTGGCTCATGGGCCATAGTTCCCCAAACCCTGCTTTAACTGTATGGCCTTTCCTTACTTCAGGGACAACTTACACTTAAGGACAGTTCTGGAACCTTCCATGCCTAAGCATGATGTTGCCCACTTGTTTCAATGTTTTAAATGATTTTTGCTCCCTTTCCTCTGAGCCAGGCTCTGAGCTCTTTGTGTGGCATGCGTGCCCAGTCATGCCAACTCTTCACAACCCCATGGACTTGTAGCCCGCCAGGCTCCTCTGTCTATGGACTTCTCCAGCAAGAATCCTGGAATGGGCTGCCATTTCCTTCTCCAGGGGATCTTCCCAGCCAGAGGCTCAAACTCATGTCTCCTGCATTGGCAGGCATATTCTTTACTACTGCACCACCAGGGAAGACCTCTGAGCTCTGTACAAGCAAGGAAAGTCTTAAGCAATTCTATATACCCTCAGCAAGGTCCAAATGAATCATTGCACAAAGCCTGGGGTCTCTTAACTTTTAAATTCCTCTTTCTGGTCTACATTATATTTCTGCTGAGTCATTCCTCTGTGAATAAAAGGTGTTAGGTACAGCAGGACCGGGAGACAGTCTGACTGGGAAGTCGGAGCCTGTCAGTGTGGAATTGTTTGTGGATGAATGATAATAGACTCGGATCAGGGTGTGGCTGACAGTCATCCCTCCCACAGACACTCCGGGACTGCTGGGCTGCAACAGGACAAAGACACTCCTTACCCTGAGGAATAAAAAGACTGGTCAACAAGAAAGACTCCAAAGGCTAGTCTGCTGAGAAAGTAAGAGGGTGCAGGAGTGCTGAGCAGTGGAAGCCGGTCCTGGGGGAAGGGCGAGGTTCAGGAAGGATCACTGAGGAACTGACAGGCACACCAAGACCTGCGGGAGAAGTCCGAGTTGGCCAGGAGGAGAGAGAGGTAAGGATGACTGAGTAGAATAATACCATCGTCTGGAGTGAGGCATTAGGAACGGATGTCCTAACCACTTTCACAGTACAACAAGTAAAATTGCATTTGATTAAAAATATGGTTTGGCTCACTCTATTCTGACAATAAAACACAAAGTAACTAGCTTTCAGCAATGAGCATCATCAAAGTGAAAATCACACACACACACATTTCAATGGAAAGATAGCGTAGAAAATTCTATTTGATAACTTCGACTCTAATTTATAGCCTAGATACAAAACAGGAACCAGAAACACAGGGACAAAAATAAAACCCAACTGATTCTGGAAGGAAACAGCAGCTAATGGGTCACCTCCCTGGCCTGGAGAGGGTTTCAGGGCCCTGGGAGCAGCGTCGACAGACGTGTGCCTCCCCAGGCAAAGACCTTCCTGAAATTGACTTGATTTTGATGAACTCCCAAAGCTGGAGAGCAAGAAGAGATCAAAGGTCTCAGCACATCAACGCCTCCCTTTCTGCACTTAGAGTCTCAGTGCAGCTCATACAGGAATCCAAACGGCCACATCACCAGCAGAGAAACAATTCTGTAACATTATTTTTGGAGATCTTGGGGGAAAATATTTTCCGAGCTCAAACGGGTCAGGTCCAATAGCGATGGCAATGACACCAACACAACCCTCGGCCAGACTGCATCTCAACCCATTAGCGAGAGAGTGCATGATCACAAGGGCAGCAGGGAGCGTGCACCCCCTTCCAAAATCCACCTCCTGCTCCTCATAAAAGAACGCCGCCCCTTCCACTCACACACTCCGCAGGGTCAGAGGGGGAAGGTGCTTTGTGCTGCAGAAAGACAGAAGGAGAGAGAGAGAAGCAAGAGTGTGAGCTCTCACCAGGCATTAAGGGAAGACTGCACAGTGCTTCCGCAGAAATCTTTGCTTCCCAGGTGGCTGAAGTGGTAACGAATTCGCTGGCCTATGCAGGAGTTGCAGGGGTCACGGGAGATGGGGGTTCGATCCCTGCGTCAGGAAGATCCCTTGGAGGAGGAGACGGCAAACCGCTCCGGTATCCTTGCCTGACAAGGATAAGACAAGGTAAGAAGACTTTTTTGAGGAGTAGGGGATGGAGAGTTCTCATTTCTCCAGCTCTGTTCATAGTTTTGACTGAGCTGGTGGGGAACTACTGTGTCTGGAAGCCTGCAAATATATGCCATAAATGTGTCATTTCTACTTAGACTCTATAGGAATGCTGTTATCTCTTGGGAGAATAATATTACTATCATTACAGTACGCGTAAGCCAGCTGTGGTTTCTTAAATTAAAAATATATATTCACCAGAGTTTAAAGGAACATCCCCTGAGTGGCAGCAATTGCGTCCACCCTACAGACAATTATTTAGGCAACATTTAACCAGGTTTGACCACTCTTAAACTGCTTGGCTAGTACCTAACACGACTAATTTCAAGGTTTCATATTTTTATCAGTAGGAAAAAAAGTGAACACGCTGTTCTGGTTTTACATTACCAATAGTTATCATTTGATGAAGTGAAAATGACTAATGGATGAAAAAGAATCGAATTATTCTTCTAGGCTTATTAAGGAATAATAAGCCTAGATCATGCATGTGATCACTTGTGTGGGATCTTAATTTCCTCTGTGACTCCTTTCCCTTTGGATTCGGGAAATGAAGAGTAATAGCAGATTTCAGACTGCTTCTTTATTCAAACACAGTGGAATATTCCTGGTAAAATTCTTCAAGTCCACGGAAAATTAGCACGTTATCTTGAAATTTTATTTTTAAATACCTACCTCATAGTCTTCTCTGCTTTTTTTTTTTTTTTAATGAATTCTATTTTACTGTGTGACTGAGGTACACATTTCATAAATAGGCACTTAAAAAAAAGACCCAGAACACATCACATTCTTTTTCAATCAAAAGAGTGGCAAGTTAGGGCAGAAAGAATGAGAAACAACTCTAGAAGGAGAAGGGAATTCTCCTTGTGCATCCTAGTCATTGTCAGTTGCAGGAAATTCCCCAAGGAATACTCGCGAATGTTGAATTCAGTCTGGCTTTAAATGACTCAGGGGTATACCAATCCTCCAAGAATTCCATTACATAGACTCTTCCTCAGGTGTGCCGAGCATCATTTTCTTCTTTAATGCGTGAATTTAAAATCAGCAAAATTTTAAATTCATCTAGTAAATTTCCTTCCTGGTCTGGCCCGAAACAAATTTTTCAGCACAACTAAGATGTTCACTTTACTGAATTCCTTCCACATCAAGCAAGGAATGGGTGCTATTTTTAATAAATTTCATGCAATAAACATGGTATATGTGGCAAACGCTAAAAAACCATCAGGTTTACAAGGCAGAAACTGCACTGGGTGTTTCTGTTTGTCACTCTAGTGTAGAATATTCTGTTCCTGGATCCTTCTTATATTGAATTCAACACATAGCTTGAAAAATAAATGTCAGTGACTCCTTCTGTGCCTGTGTGTTTTTCTTTACATTTAATATCTTCTTATCCACTTTAGAACACAGAGTAATTTCCAGAGCCAAAAACAAGTCCTTGAACTTTAAAGAATTTTTTTTCCTGCTAATCTGCTCTCCTCATAACCCTCTAAGTCCAAAGGCAGCTAAATCAGATATCCTCTTTTCTGACCATGACAACTCCTAAATTTTAACTTTCATGAGTCAGAAACTCTCAAAAGATTGAGAGGAACCTTCGGAAGGCTGGTACTGGGTGTGCCCAGCAGCTGTTCCCTAAAGTCTAAAGGGCAGGGCTAAAGTGTGCTGTAAGGTTGCTATGCAGAGCAGTAAATAAGGATTATAAAATCCTTGGTAAAGGCTTTTAATGGACACAGAAGCACTCTATAATGAAAGGATCCTCCAGCCGGGCACAAGGAGACCCTGTGGGGTAGAGGCGTTGGCCTTCAGATGAGTAATAACCACGAGCTGCAGAAACCTCACGGCTCCTCTGGGAGAGAGGTGCCGTGCCATCTTGAGCTCAGTGCATTCCCTCTGAATATGGGAACGTTCTTCCTTCCCTCTCCTGGAGCTTGACTTCTGATGGAGAGCAGTGGTGCAGATGCTTGCTCTCTGACACCGTCCGAGTGAATCAGGGCGGAGGAGTTACAGGATGTCGGAAAGGAGGTTGTCTCTTTCTTCGGACTAAGAACCGGAGGCCTTAGCAGAATGCTATCTGATTCTCAAACCATGCACCACGCCTCTTTTCCTGAGGTCTCTTTCTCAATTTATTTCTTGTTAATTTGATATGGGTGCTAAGTCGCTTTCAGTTCAGATCAGTCACTCAGTCGTGTCCAACTCTTCGCAACCCCATGAATCGCAGCACACCAGGCCTCCTTGTTCATCACCAACTCCCGGAGTTCACTCAGACTCACGCCCCTCAAGTCAGTGATGCCATCCAGCCATCTCATCCTCGGCCGTCCCCTTCTCCTCCTGCCCCCAATCCCTCCCAGCATCAGAGTCTTTTCCAAAGAGTCAACTCTTCGCATGAGGTGGCCAAGGTACTGGAGCTTCAGCTTTAGCATCGGTCCCCCATTGACTGTAGTCCTCCAGGCTCCTCTGTCTACGGGACTGTCCAGGCAAGAATACTGAGGTAGCCATGCCCTTCTCACTTGGATGATTTTTGCTTTCAACATAAACCTATTCTCCTAAAGCTCATGAAATAACTACCCTTAATGCCAGGTTGCCCCTCCAAATGTAACTCAGCACGCATTCCAAAACCCAAGAAAAAGGCCCTTAAGCCTTAATACTTCATCTAAAACCCTTTCTTTTAATCAATAAAGTTAATCATTTATTGCTATCAAAATGATCTCTTTTTAATTTTCTGCGGTTAACTTTTGGACTAATTTNGGTTGCCCCTCCAAATGTAACTCAGCACGCATTCCAAAACCCAAGAAAAAGGCCCTTAAGCCTTAATGCTTCATCTAAAACCCTTTCTTTTAATCAATAAAGTTAATCATTTATTGCTATCAAAATGATCTCTTTTTAATTTTCTGCAGTTAACTTTTGGACTAATTTTGGCTTCATGTTCTAGGTTCCCTCCTGTTGCAAGTTATTAAAAAGACTTTGTGCTTATACTTTTATAGCGATTTATCCTAACACTAATTTGTCCCATAATATATTGTATATGTTACTGATGATATTTGTCACAAGATTTAAATTGCTTACCTACCCACAACCCTAATGATGTTTATATCTCATGTTCCCTGTTTTTTATTGCAGACAATTTTCCATCAAGTCCGGTTATCCAGTACTATTCATTTAATTCAACCTCCCCCTTTATTTGGGTCAATTAAGTTTCTCATGTCGAGGCCAGAGAGGCAACAAGGGGATGAACTGGAGGAAGAAGATAGATTTGTGATTCTCTGGGAGACAGAATATTCTGGGGACAGGTTTCAAATACATATATAAATACCAATTCATATGCATTTACAAATACACACCACAGGGATCTCAATATGCTCCCTCTTTTACCTTATTTATTAATTCAGCTAATATTATAGATATTGAGCATCTTCTATAATCCAGGCTCTGCCCTTCATGCAGGGGGTACATCATGACAGAAATGGGAGCTGCTGAGAGGTGTATATTGTACATAGAATCACGAGGAGACCTCATGGGCCCTGTAAGCATCATTCACTTCATTTATTTTGGCTGTTCTGGGTCTTCTTAACCACTGGACCACCAGGGAAGCCCCAGCACCATTTATTTTATTTCAGTATTTCTCAGCCATATGTTTGGTCTTTTCAAAATTTCTTTCTTCTACAAGAAATCTTCCTATGGAATCTTGGATGAGTCATTAAACTTTCTAGGTTTTGGTTTTTCTACAATATGATCAAGCAGTTGACTTGTGAGAAAGCATTCTAATATGGGTACGCAGACTTTCCGTCATCAAATGCTCTTTTACGCAAAGTTAATCTGTGTATACCACTATCTTTAACATACAGCAGCTAAGTCAACACTATGCCCCCAAAATGTGCAAAAATGGCAAAAGTGGTCTTTTTCACAACTTTCCAGGCTCTCTGCTTTAACTTACAGTTTTGGTAGTGCGTGCATGCTAAGTCGCTTCAGTCATGTCTGACCCTGTGCGACCCCATGGACTGCAGCCTCCAGGCTCCTCTGTCCATGGGGAGTCTCCAGGCAAGAACACGGGAGTGGGCTGCCAGCCCTCCTCCAGCAGATCCTCCCGACCCAGGACTGAACTCAAGTCTCTCATGTCTCCTGCATTGGCAGGTGGGTTCTTTTACCACTAGCGCCACCTGGGAAGCCCACTGTCTCCTGTGATTTTATCATGATGACATTTCCACATACATTGAAGTGGGCTTTGTAAAATTTATTTTATTGAAGTATAGTATATAATTGAAAGATAATTGATTTAAAATGTTAGTTTCTGGTATACAGCAAAGTGATTCAATTATACATATATATCTATATATTCTTTTTCATATTCTTTTCCATTGTGGTTTATTATAAGATACTGAATCTAGTTTCTTGTGCTATACAGTAGGGCCCTAAGACTTACCCGTCCTCTCCATAACAGTCTGCTAATCCCAGATGGATGGAGAGTCTGGGATTAGCAGACGCTGAAGTGTTCTGAGCACTCACCTAGTCTCTTTCCTCTTGCTTGCACAATAAAAAAAACTGTCAATTGCTAAATAAAAGTTAAAAAGACTAAGCCCATTGACCGTTGGGAAGAATTTAGGAGAAAAGAATCCCCGTTCATGTTGGCAGGCCTCTACCTCTTGCAGACACTTTGGACAGTAGTTTAGCAAATGGACGACAAGGAGGGAAAGTGCCTGATCAACGAACACGTGCAATTTCATCTCCAGGGAAACCCTCAAACATACACAGGGAGTTGTCTCTGGGCACATTTACTGTGGGGTGGTTTGGAGTAGAAATGGCATAGCCCAGATCACAGATCAGGAGCCCAGACATTTGTGACCATCTGGACAAAACATGTTATGGGCCCACAGTGTATCACTGCACGATGGTTAAAATGAATGAGCTAAATGTCTGTGTGTTTCATCTCAGCAAAATGATGTTGATAAAGAAAATCAAGGTTCCCGATGACCTATATTTACAACAGGGAAGCATTCCCTGTAAAACAATACTGTGCTCTGTTTACGACTGTGGATATGTAGGTAACACTGAAAGGACTCTCACCAGACTGAAGCTGCTTGTTGTTTAGTTTCTGAAAGGGAAAGGAAGGCAGTGAGGCGGTGGCAGGGGCGGGGCGAGGTTGGGCATCGGAGTAACTGCTGTACAGTCTCTTCTCTGCCTGTTAAAGAGGCTTAGCGCGTTCATTCTTTTTTCTATTTTGCCTATCTTGTTTTCCCCTAAGATCACGAACGCATACTTTTCCTGGGTGACTTTTAAATCTGTATGATTTTCTAGCATATAGATAGAAAAAAGACACAAGAGTATTGCAAAATGTTTAACAGTTTTAAACATGAGTGATGAGGGTATAATTGTTATATTATTCTTTGTTCTTTTCTGTATTTTAAAAAATTCTCCAAATGGGATAAAAAGGCAACTTTAGAAGAAAGCTACCAATGTTCTAGTTTCTTTCTCTCTCACACACACTCACACACACTCAGACATACGCACATTCACACACACACACAAGCACACACACACTCACATACATAGATACTCAGACACACACACTCACATACACAAAAAAATTCACACACACACAGATACATATAAACACATACACACATCCATACACACTCACACACACACAAACACATATTCACACAGACACACACATAGAAACACACACACATACACAAACACATTCACACACACAGACACACACACAGATACACACATATACATAAACACATTCACACACACACATACACAAACACACGCTTGCACACACAGATACATACGCACACTTGCACACACAAGGCCACCATTCATTAGCTGTGAGATTCAGAGCGGATCACTTAACCTCTCAAGACTGCAGCTCTCCCTTGCAGGTAATGATACCTAACTCTCCTGAAAGCCGAGGGTGGCACCCAGATGGTCTCCTGGGATGCTCAAGTTTTCAGCGCTGTGCTATCAGCTTTGCTTGCCTTTCCAGGGACAGAAGTCACCAAGCCCCCCGAGAAGCTGGCACCCTGGGTGGCTCCTTCCCCCTGCAACCTGCCATGGCACGCCTGGTCCCAGACGGCGGCCAGACCCTCTGGAGCATCTCTGTGAAGGACAAGGGGGCCGGGGACCAAGAGAGGGGGGCAAAACTCAGCCCCAGAGAGGGCGGGGGCCAGGGAGGGGACGGGGAGAACAAAGGACCCCGGAACAGCAGGCGTGCAGGCCGCTCTCAGGAAGCGGGCAGGACAAGCCAGCACGCATGGGTGTGAACACGGCTGCAGTGGAAACGCGTGCGACCACGCACATCTGAGCGGAAGAAATAAGAGCCGAGCAAAAGGCGTAGGAAATGAGTCTCAGAGAAGCAGACACCTGCAGGCTTTGTCATCTTGAGCAACAGTGCTTGCCTCTCACCTGGTAAACCTAAACCAGCCAGCCAGCCTCTCCGCCTCCCACTTCCTTTATTTCACTCCACCGTCACGCTTCAACTCAGGAGGGCAAAACAGGAACCACCTTACCTGTGGTGCCTAAGCCAGGGTTTAAATCCAACTGAGTGAAGTTGTTCATACAAGTCTTGTGAACACGTCTGGATATCTCTTTCTGTCCACTTCATAAAGGG
>SJYA01001712.1:878974-987382 GCA_006410615.1 Neotragus moschatus | reverse complement strand
GGGGGGGGGGGGGGGGGGGGGGAATATGAAAGATCACCTTCCACTGAACGTTTTTTACATAATCCTTCTGTATGAATGTGAAAATTTTCAGTGTCATCCTTTCTAAAATAAAAAGCAAAAACATAAGCCTCTCTCCACCCCACCAAAACAGGTGTGTCAGTTGCAATGGCAGCTAAGTCAGTATTAATTTCTGATCACCTAGGAGGAACAATTAGACTAAGCAAGTATTCAAAGAACGATTTCTTGGCCCAGGTTCGACCAAGCTCTCTTTGGCAGCCAGCAATGCGTGTATAATATGTAACAGTAAGAACTAGACAGGAGTTATTTCGACAAATCCCAGGTGACTGGCCTCAAGTGACTGTTATAAGTAAGATTTCACAACATGGGAGCTTGGCTCTGTGAATTGACTTCTCTCCACCGATTTAAAAATCCTTTCACCAGATGTAGGTTTCAACTACCCTTAGATATACCATTTTCTTATGTCTAATTTTTCCCTTAGTTCTCAAATTCCATCATAAAATGGGAAGAGTGATACAGACATTGTTTCTCTATTTGGAATTTAATATGTAAGATAGAGTTTTTTTTCCCCTTCTGGAAAAATGTGAATCCACATTGTTCCAACAGTTGGAAAATTATTCGTCTCGTGCCAAACCTATAACAGAGCAATAAAGTGTGTAGCAGTTGGGTGGAGCGCCCCAGATTCCAGAAGTCTGTGAAATGCAGAGGCCCCCAAGTTTAAAAAATAAAATGTCTGTTTATTTTGTCCTTAACACATTTCTAATTTGTTTTTGCAGATTGTTCTTTATTAACAAGGGAAAGCTATTTTTGTATTGTTGCCAAGAGACTTCAGAAACCAACAGCCTGATCAAAATAATAACTTCCTGAAATGAACAGTCTTGCTGGTTCAAAGATATTTAATTCTATAATTTTTTTCTTCTGAAAATGTAAATTAAGGGCTTTTAAGCCTTCGTGACATGATGGTAGAGCTTCAGAATCTTACACAAAATCAGCTTGCCCTAGTTTCATTGCTATATTGGGCAAGGTAAAGAACAATGCTTTTCTCTTTGAAACTCTATAGCACTTTTGAAAATACTGACAGATTTATGTATTAGTTCTAAACGCTATTTGTTAAAGGTTTCTTTAAAAATGATAGCCTAACAAAAAACATACTCCAAAAACCCCTCTGACACATTGACAGCATAACATAACTTAATCAATCCTAAAATAAAGTTTGAAATTTAAATTTTGTGTCTTTATTTTTCTGCACCTTCACATACACACTGTAGGAAATAAGTTGCCAGTGAGACAAGCTATAATATGATGAATTCTTCTCCCACAAAAGAAACTACGAAATGCACCTCTTGTTACAAGTTCTCTACACTAAGAATGCTAGATCTTCCTCAATAATGTATACTAATTACTTGTCAAGTAAAATCTTATAATCTGACACTATTATAATAGGGCTTCCCTGGTGGCTCAACTGGTAAGAATCTGCCAGAAATGCAGGAGACCTGGGTTCAATCCCTGGGTTGGGAAGATCCCCTAGAGAAGGATATGGCAGCCCACTCCAGGATTCTTGCCTGGAGAATTTCGTGGACAAAGGAAGCTAGTGGGCTACAGTCCATGGGGTTGCAAAGAGCTGGACATGACCGAGCAACTGTGCTGTGCCGTGCCTAGTCCCTCAGTCATGTCCATCTCTTTGCAACCCCGTGCACTGTAGCCTTCCCGACTCCTCTGTCCATGGATTTACCAGACGCAGTTACTAGAGTGGATTGCCATTTCCTTCTCCAAAAGGTAAGCAGGTAAGTAATTGAAAACACAGTTTGGAGTTGATACAACAGCAACATGCAATGATGCAATGATGTCCATGAAGAAATGTCTTAACCTTAAGTGTGTTTAACCTGGAATTACTGATGGGTCAAAAGTGAAATGCAGTGACACTTGTTTTCCCTCTGGGCCATCCTTGCTCTATGCCTCACTTCTGCAGTGAAGCAAAAGGAAGACTTCACCCAAATTATTTCTAAAATTACAGAAAAGGGCTGTCATTAGAGCTTGAAGAAGTAATTAAATTTCAGTTTTGATCCAAGAGTCTCTTCCATTCCCAGGGTCTTTCTCCTATGAAATCAATGGAAATAAATCCTTGAAAATTCATACTCTTTTTTGTTTTTCCTCTTCTAAACTTATTTTATGAAAGCACAACGTTACAGTCCAAATTAGACCCTGTCCTAGCAAAATAACTGTGGAGTCAGAGGTGATGAATGCATCTTCTAACCTCATTTTTCTCTAAGAAAGCGTTCCAGGCCCAACTCAGAGGCTGTATGCAGAGTTCTGGCAAAGCCACTACTCCAGAGTAGCGAGCTGCTTTGCTAAGGCCCTGTTGGCTGAGAGCAATTATTGCGATTCTCTGGTTCCTACACCTGAGCAATGGCATGGACCTTGCGAAGGTTTAGAAAGATGCTGCAGGCATCATGCTTGCCAGGTAACCAGAGGCACTAAATATTAACACGGGGCAGCCTTTCTTTTCCCAATACAGTGTTAAAATAGGCAGTTAAGCCAGAAATCATGTACGAAATAAAGGCGGCATCTAAGTCAACCAGACTGGGGGGATCCCCATCAGAAAACAGCCAACTATAGCTGCTAGTTCTCACCAGACAGCAAGATTACCTATATGGTTAAGGAGATTAATGTTTACGACATAAAAACAAAAGGTTGAAAGATGCTAAGAAGACACAGTTTAGTTTTTTCTCTGACTCTAACAGAGGGGAGATTTCTGAAAACCAAAGCAATGAAAGAACTTAAATGTCTTGATATTTTAAGATAAACTTCAGAAAAAAAGATAACTAGCAACATTAAAGACAAGCAAAGTGATAACTACATTCACAATAAATATACATAAAATGTGTTAATATTTGAATTTTTAAAGAATACCTGGATAGAGAATGGATAAACAACAAGGTCCTACTGTATAGCGTGTATAACTGAATTAATTTGCTCTACAGCAGAAATTAACACTGTAAGTCAACCCTACTTCAATAAAATAAACTTTAAAAATAAAATGAAGACCATCTATACATCATTAAGAAGAACACTAAGACCCTCAATGAAAAATAGACAAAATCACCAGCATGGAGATTACAAAGGAAAAATGCAAATGGACACTACAAATGTGTAAACAAATGTTGAACTCACAAATGCTCGAGGGAATGGGAATTAAATTGCAGTGACTTTTTCACGGCCAGCAAATAAGCAGAGAGTTAGGATAATGATACTAAGCAACGCTGGTGACTATTTATCAGAAAATACATGTTGTGGCAACATTGATCAGAAAGCATATCAATTAATTAATGACTGGATTGGTATGGGCCTCACCAATCAGATCAGACCCAGGCCACAGAGGCTGAGAAAGTTCTGGAATTTCTCCTGAGCCCTGGGGAAGTCTGAGCATTCCTGGGGAAGAGCAGAATGGCCAGAGAGCCTGTGGAGGGGCTCATCCAGTCACTATGTACTAACTAGTTCCAGGCAAGTACTTCAGTATTTTACCAAGCCTGTCCACACCCATGAGTTATGGCTAAAAATCAGTTCAACTTATTATTTACAGAAATAATTGCAAAAATTAAAAAACCAAAAGCATGATTTTATGCTTTGACCTAGTGATTCCAATGCTGTATATTTAGTTTTTAAAAATTGACACTGATTTACAAAAATTTGGTAATCGAAGTATGAAGTGAAAATCATTCAATCGTGTCCAACTCTTTGCAACCCCATGGGTTATACAGTCCATGGAATTCTCCAGGCCAGAACACTAGAATGGGTAGCCTTTCCCTTCTCCAGGGGATCTTCTCAACTCAGTGATCGAACCCAGGTCTCCTGCATTCCAGGCAGATTCTTTACCAGCTGAGCCACAAGGGAAGCCCAAGAACACTGGAGACGGTAGCCTATCCCTTTTCCAGTGGATCTTCCTGACCCAGGGATCGAACCGGGCTCTCCTGCACTGCAGATTCTTTACCAACTGAGCTATCAGGGAAGACTAATCACAGTATAACAGTAACATAATGACAAAAGGCACATAATGACAATGTGCCTTCTATCTGCTTGACCATCTAAGTGATATACAAGAGTTTAGTTGCTCGGTCGTGTCCAACTCTTTGTGACCCCATGGACTGTAACCCCACAGGCTCCTCTGTCCATAGCGTTTCCCAGGCAAGAATGCTTGAGTGGGTTGCCAGTTCCTTCTCCAATGCATGAAAGTGAAAAGTGAAAGTGAAGTCACTCAGCCATGGCCAACTCTCAGTGACCCCATGGACTGCAGCCCACCAGGCTCCTCCATCCATGGGATTTTCCAGGCAAGAGTACTGGAGTGGGGTGCCATTGCCTTCTCCTTAAACAAAGTTAAGCTCAGTCAATTTGCTGACTTCTTCACAGACTGAGAGAATGAACTTGGGGTTGGTCAGGGGGAAGGATGGTGGGATGGGATAGTTCGGGAATTTGGCATACACACGTATACACTGCTATATTTAAAATAGATGGCCAAGGACCTACCGTGCAGTACAGGGAACTCAGCTCATTGTTATGTAACAGCCTTGATGGGAGAAGGATTGGGGAAGAATTAATACACGTATATGTATGGCTGAGTCCCTTCGCTGTTCACCTGAAATGATCACAACGTTGTTTGTTAATTGGCTATACCTCAATACAAATTTAAAAGCTTTTTGAAAACTTGCTGACTTCCTCCTTAGCTTTAAGGGAAAATGCAGGCGGAAAAAAGCACAGCCTCTGTGATTAGACTATCATACAGCAGGCTTTGTGGTCTTATGAGACAAATAAGATACACTTTCACGAAAGATATTTTAACAGTGGGCTATTTCCTTTATAAATATTTCTTTTAAAAAATCCTCTCCAGAACATCATTTTACTAGAATTAGATATTTTTCTTTTCTAAATTTTAAACCAAAGTTGTCTTTCAAGGTCAAAATCATGACACCAGTCTTTCTAAACTCTTGTTATTATGGAAATTTGTCACAGGCGTGTCTCTTCGAATAAATCTTGGTCCTATTTTATTCTTTGCCTGACTGTGGCTGCAGCAACTAATATTTCTATCCCCTGTGGGGAGTGTATTAGAGAATTAGCTTCCTGTGTAAAAAAAAAAAATGTGGTTCATCAAGAGCGTCTCGTTGGAATCCCCTGTGGGAACACCCCTCATGAGAACTACTTAGTCCATTAATACACCCTTGAGGAAATGATATAAGAAACTTACATCCGCCTCATTTCTCAGATTTTACAAGACATTCTCTGGGCTAGTTAAGCGTCTGTGGATAAAAAGAACTCGTGACACAAACCTGGCTTTCTCTCTCCCTGAGCACCAATGACCCCTGCATTTGTTCCAGAAATCTGTGTTTAAACATGAAGACACCTCACCTAATCTCAGGCTCTTTCCATCCACCCCTCACTCAGCGCCACCCAGAAAGCAGACGTGCCCCGGTCGCTCTGGAAAGTGATGATGAAGCTTGACAAGCAGGGCAGGCTGCAGGCCACGGGGGCAGCGCTGGACCACGGGGACGGCACACAGGAATCAAGAGGAGCCTTGTGTGTATCCGCTGCCAAAAGGGGATAAAGAGGATGACTTGCTAGTTGGAAAAGTGACGACAGCGAGGATGTGAAAGCTGACGTTATCTGCATGTCTACCGGGCAGGAGGCCCTAAATTGCCTCCAGTGGCCGAAGTCACTCCGGTCACAGCTGGCCTGTGAGCCAGGTACTGTGGTGAGCCCCATTTGACAAATGAGGAGGTGGGCAGACGCGAGGGCATCNAGTTGGAAAAGTGACGACAGCGAGGATGTGAAAGCTGACGTTATCTGCATGTCTACCGGGCAGGAGGCCCTAAATTGCCTCCAGTGGCCGAAGTCACTCCGGTCACAGCTGGCCTGTGAGCCAGGTACTGTGGTGAGCCCCATTTGACAAATGAGGAGGTGGGCAGACGCCAGGGCATCTGCTTGGGTGGGAAAAGCAGTTTTGGCCCCAAATCTTCAGCATCCAGAGCCCAGGCTCCTAACCAGTCATTGAGGGTTGAATCCTACCTTCTGTTCAAGCACCAATGGCAGGGGGTGTGCTCGGGTCAATCAAAGTGTGGAATTCCTCGAGACCATTCCGCTCCGTCTCAGGCAGGGAGTTAGGAGTTAACCAATGTTTGGAGAATACTGTTCCAGAAGGAAAAAGCAGCTCACATACCAAGAGGGCATAGGTGCCTTTAGGACTTCCCTGGTGGCTCAGATAGTAAAGAATCCGCCAGCCAATGCTGAAGACCTGGGTTCGACCCCTGGGTTGGGAGGATCCCCTGGAGAAGGGAATGGCTATTCTCTCCAGCATTCTTGCCTGGAGAATTCTATAGGCAGAGGAGCCTGGTGGACTAAAGTGTATAATGTCACAAAGAGTCAGACACGACTTAGCATGCACACACACACGTGCGCGTGCGCACACACACACACATACACACACCCCTCGATTTTTATCCTTCATAAGTTAAAGTGTCTGAATTCCACAAGAGTTTTTATGTTACCACCCACCCATCCCTTAAATAAAACTCTAACCTATGAGATGTTTTGATGGGGAAGAAAATTCATTGTTTCTTTTGGATCTTCCATACCCCAAGTTAGTGAACTCCACTTTTTTTGTTCTTAGCTGTGAAGTTATCTTAATATGAAAATGAACACATACCAAACAGAGGCGATGTGAAAAAAATGGGGAAATAAAATAATTTATATTTTGAGCTGAGGTGCAGAGATAGTACAACCTGTTAATCCTTCTAGAAATAAATATGCAAGCTATAATAGTTCTAAAAAATTTTTTTAAGTGGCTTCTGTACATGGAAAGCAAAGGAAAGCTTAAATATGTCAGCAATCCTAATACTCAAAGTTCTCCTCATAGAATTTCTTCCAGCAGAAAATAAGTATTCTTTCGCCTCTTACAAGTCTGTAAATTTCTAGGCTTCTAAGATACCCCTGCAATCTTTCTCATCCTTTAGAGAACAGACTCTGCAAACTGCTCACTGAGGACGAACACCAGACACAAAGGATTTTGGCCAGGAATCTGTACAGGTTGCAACTTCAGAGACTCTGTTTTTCTGTCCTTTTTTTTTTTTTTTTGCCAGACTTACTTTTAATATCTTCCTATCAAAGAGGAAAAGAGAGAAACCTGAAATAATAGTCAGATTCCCAGGAACCGCTCTGTCAGCGGCCCAAACCCTTCCTATCAGCAGATGAACAGCAAATGAGTATGTTTGTTTCCCTCGTACATACTTGAAAACTTCATGCTCCTTCCTTGCTTTAGCGGTGAGGGCATATTTGCCTTTGTGGACACCAGGTTTGGGGACAAGATTTAATCTTCCTGCTGCCGGTACCTCTCCCAGGAAATCTCACCTTTTCCCTGTTTGAGAAAAAAATTCCATAGTTCCCGGCAGTTAGAGCCCCAAATTGTCTACTTTCCCCCTGAGTAGCAAGAATGTTTATGTAAGGTTGCCTTGAAGATTTTCATCTTTCTCCTACACGGTCTTAATCCAGAAAACTGTAAATTGTTTAGACTAAGAATTTCAACATAAGCCATTTCCAACATAAAAGCTGAGATGCGGCAACTAAGAATTCCACTTTTTTCTTTTTCTTTTTTCGGTCTCTCCATTCAGAAACTTAAAACAACTTGAAAAAATTTTTATTAAATGAAAGCAATGTAATCACTTCAGAGGACATAACATAACAGACATCAAAGATACACACAAATAAGATACGGATTGCTGTAGCTGGACAACATGAAAGCATGCATGCTTGCATTTGGATTCTGTTTTACATGCACGGGCTATACACAACAGATTTGCTTATTTGAGTCAGATGTGGCTTTTGGAAACGACTCTCAACATTTTAGGTGGCCCGCTTAAAAAAAGAAAAGAAAAAAAGCTTTCACCTTATCTACTGCAAGACATCCTATTTAAATAAGGGGGAACTGTGCTGTTCTTCCTCTTGTAAAAATATTCCCAGCTCCTTACGGTGCCTGAAATTCCAATTTTCCCACCTGCTTGCAGAAAAGGAGGATTGGATTACTGATTCAGAACCCTGGGTGGAAGAATGTCACATCAACTGCCTTTGCAAAGTGCAATTGTATCCAGACCGTAATGAATCTGGGCTCACAGTGTCCTCTGGAAGCTTCTGCAGAACCTCTAAGAGTTATGGTCTACTTGTCACTTCTGGCCAGGCCCCAGAAGAATGAAGTTACCGAAAAGCATCTTTGAGATGCCCTGACACGCCAGCCTACCCTCCTGGAACGTGTGCCACCTCGTCATCCAATTTCCAGGGGCAGGACACTTGAGACTTGCATTCCAAGGCAGTGAGGCCGAACCAAAACTCTTGTCACAGCCGATGGCTTCCACGACGCCCGGAGATCAAGGTCAGGGCACACGGGCCGGGGCAGCGGGTGAACGCGATGCAAGGTGGGGCGGTGGGCGGAACTGAGCCTGCGCGCTCCCGCCGGTCGCCCGGCCCCGCAAACAAGTGTGGGCTGCAGGTGGGATCAAAGCGTTGCTTGAACGTGATTTTGACAAATCGAGTTGGCCCATTTGTAAGAGTCACACCATAGTGCCTCGAAGCCATGACTTAATTATCATTTGCCAGAAATACCCTATTAGGGACATGGGAGGAGAGCGCTGAGCTTTAATTGCATCTTGCTGAACTTGAACGTCAAGCCAGCATCTTTTCTCCCATGCTCCCTCTTTGCAATAAGCCACCGGGGGTGATTGCATCTTCCAAACAAGTGTTTCTAGGTCCTCAGCCTTTCACATCAGAAGGAACGTGGCAGAAGCTGAGAGGGAACCAGTTTGTTGAATTGTACCCCCATTCTCCCGAGTGTGTATAAATGGGAAATGGCTACACAAGCAAATAGTCGCTGGTCGTTTTATGTTTCAGTGAGAGGTGAAGAGACTCAGGAATGCCACAAAGGACCCCAGGGTTCAAAATATTTAGAAACTTTCTTTACTCTCCAAACAAAGCCAGAACGGTGAGGAGAGGAACAGCAATTAGAGACAGCCGTCCCAGGGAACTAGCTGCCTCCGTGGTTCAGCCACTGCTGTTTGGCACAAGAAGAGTCAACTGTGGTCTAGTTCCTGTGTTCTTGGAGGTGCCTGCGACCCAGAAAGCCAGGGATGTGCCCCGAGAGCATGAAACATAATTTATTCACCTCCCGGGGTTGAAATGTCCCCCACCAGGTGCCAAGAGCCAGTTCCAGAAACCGATGACGTTTCAGGAAGAAATCATTGTTTTGGTAAGGTGTTGCCCATGTCCCGTCCTCCACTTGGTGCCAAACAGAAAAGAGGCAAATAAAACAAGATAAGGAGAACTTTGGAAGCATGAAGATGCTTCGTTCCAACAGCTAGCTAGCTGATCTCTTATTAAGTCTTTTATGTGGTGCGGAATGGTTTCAGATTCAGCCAGGACAAAAAAGGCGTGTGCCAAAACAGAAGTCTGCGCTCCAGGTATTTCATGGAAGCTTTGTGGGGTCCTCTGCTCGGTGCCACGGACCCAAGGGACTGGAGGAGGTCTCAGTGGGGAACACCCCACAGCCTGTTGCCACATTGTCACTTACAAGGGGCTCGAATGAAGAAGAAAAGCAGATGTACCGAAGCTGCACCCCACCCCCAAGAAGGGAGGAAAGATTAGCAAGACCACGTGGGCTCGTCTTGAAAAATGCACAAGAAACAGAAAAACCTTTTAGGACTGGGGAAACAAAGCCCTTATAATTTTGTTCCCTCTGCTTGGAATATGCTTTGCTAGCAGTTCGTGTCTTTAAGGTTCCAGTCTGTGCTGAAAGGGCTCGTCTTCACATAGCTCCCACCTGACGCCCCACCTCCATCACTTGCCAAACTCCACTCGGCTCTGTCTACTTCGTGGACCTCAGCCCATCAGGATGGGCTTCCCAGGTGGCTCACTGGTAAAGAATCCACCTGCCAGTGCAGGAGACGTGGATTTGATCCCTGGATGGGGAAGGTCCCCTGGAGAAAGAAATGGCAACCCACTCCAGTATTCTTGACTAGAGATTCCCATGGACAGAGGAGCCTGACGGACTACAGTCCCTGGGGTTGCAAAAGATTTGGACAGGACTTAGTGACTAAACAATGCCAGTAACTATCAGATAGGAGCTGCAGATGACTTTTAATTACTCTGTTTGCTGTTTGCTTATGGTGACTCCTACTTTGATGTAGTCTCTGTGAGTGAGGAGACTCAGCTTCTCTTGCTCATCTTGGTCTCTCCAACATCCAGGGTCTTGGTATGTCATCAGGGCTCAATAAATATTTGAATAACTAATAAAGAAATCAGCTGTACTTTATTAGTCTGTTTCTAGCACGGGCAACTTGTTTTCATCGCTGAGAAAAGGAAGGCAAAATTATGTGCCAATGCAACAGAAAAGGGCTTTAATGTTAGCATTTCAAACAAGCATGATTTCAGCCTGCTGTAGGAATCACAGCCCCATACAGAGTTTCCCAGGTGGCACAGTAATAAAGAATCAGCCTGCCGATGCAGGGGACACTAGAGACGCGGGTTGAATACCTGGGTCAGGAAGATCTCTTAGAGAAGGAAATGGCAACCCACTCCAGAGTTCTTGCCTGGGAAATCCCACCGGCAGAGGAGCCTAGAGGGCTACAGTCCATGGGGTCGCAAAGAGTCTGACACAACTAACCAGTTAAGCACAGCCCAGCAGAGCAAGCCATGCTTTGAGACTTCAGGCTAAAAGCCCCAAGTGAGGGGATTACCAGCCCCTTCAGCTTCCTTCACATGCTTTATGTAATAGGCAGTATAATCTGGCAACTTTATTGTTGCAAATTATTGTTTGAACAGCTTCATGGTCAATTTTTTCTTTCTAGAGTGTAACATTGTTTAAGGGAGATTGCATTCTATAGTGTGATTTTTATTGTGAATCATCAGCTTAAGAATAGAAACCAAAAGATTCAAGTTCTACATCTGTTATCATCCTCCATCTAGTGCTGAGTGAGTGAGTGGTTCTGTGTCAGTTTCCCTCGCTGCAAAATTAGGATAATAATAGCTTCCCTTCCCTATCTCAGCAAGATGTTGGGAGGATTAAAAAAATGTCGCCTTTTTAATTAGTGTAGAACACGCTGCGATTTTTAAAGAAGGTGTGAGGTTCACACGGAATAGTATTCATCTCAACTTCCTGGAACACTTTCATGGAAAAAAATAAAAGGGTTAAAAACGCAGCTGCTGAGAGAGAAAACACCAGCTAGCGAATCATTTGTGATTGATGGGGTTGGGGAGAGTCAATGATAATAGTATACACATTGGACTTGGCGGGGATTTTCCTTCTAAAGAAGTTAAGTATTTTATAAATATTATCTCTTTCATCCTTTTAAACTTCCCCTGATGTGGCATTTATTACTCTCAGCTTCCAGATGGACAGCTAACCACAGAGAAACGGACGAGGCTCCCAGAGGCACGTGACGACTGGGTCTCTGTGTGCTGGGCGAGATGGGCTCTGACGGATGGAGTCACTCACTCACTGGCTCGTTCCCTCATTCACTCAGCAGGAAATGTGGAGGATCTGCGCTGTGGCAGGCACCACGCTCAGGACCCGGGAAGGAGGCATGGATGAACGAAGCCCGTCAGCCCACGTGGAGGCCAGGAGGCTCACGGAGGCAAGCAAACTCTGGTAACAGGAAGAGAAGGTGAGCTCTCCAACGAAGAGCTGGAAACTGTTTTGATACACAGTGAAGTGCTGGGATGATGAAGTGCTTAGTTATAGGGATACAGACATGCCTTAATTGGTGTGGAAAGACGCACAGCAAATGTTCTTAGGTAATCCATGCTCAGTCACTCAGTTGTGTCCGACGCTTCGCAACCCTATGGACGCCCATCAGGCTCCTCTGTCCATGGGCTTTCCCGGGCAAGAATACTAGAGCGGTTTGCCATTTCCTCCTCCAGAGGACCTTCCTGACCAAGGATTGAGTTGACATCTCTTGCTTTTCCTGCATTCTTTACTAACTGCACCATCTGGGAGAGACTAAGCAAAACCCAGCTTGACAAAAAGAATAAGAAGGTTATGCTTGGCATGTGCCCTTCAACTAAACGAGTGTGTGTGTGTGTGAACTTGCATCACAAGAGAAATAAACCAAGTGTTAAGCTGTTAGAACAGAAAATATCAGTATGTAGAATTACGGGTCATTCTACTTCCTTTTTTGTACTGTCATGCATTTTCTGAATATTTTTATAGAAAGCATATATTGAGTTTTCAAAGGTGATAGATTACTTTGCTGATTATAAAATAGCATGTGGATTGACAAATATATCAAGTAGCGTGGTACAGAAGTGATTAAATAAGAAGGAAAAGTGTCTTGTTAATCTCAACTCTCAGAAATAATGACCATAATCAATATATTTTATAGAAATCTACATTATTATTTGTCTATATTTTGAAAGGGAATTATCACTGGAATTCTGTTACAAAATTATATGTTGGGAGTTTTGGGTTTTATTAACGGATAGACCAAAACATGTTTAACCAAGTTTCTATTATTAGACTTTCTTTCTCCTTGCCTCCCTTCTTTTCTGTCTTTCTTTCTGCTAGCAAGTTGATATCACATAACACTGTGCATATATCATCTGGAACTTTTCAGAATATTTCCTTAAATCCTACAGATGGAATTAATGAGTCAAAGGCCTATTTGCCTATCACATACATTGCAAATACTTCTTGAAGCTGTATTAATAAAAGGGAAAAAACTTCAAATAAGTGCAATTATTATCCTCAGATTTGGAAAGCTTATATCGCATGCAATTACTTTAAGCAGGGTACTACAAGAAAAAATGTTGATCAGGGTCACAAGACATTTAAAACATTATTTAAAAAAAATGTTAAATGATCTGAGAAGCAGAGAAAAGTAGATAAATAAACAGAAGTACATGAAACAAAGTGACTCTTCCAAAACACACAGAAAATGTGAAATTACTATTTGAGAAAAAGCTAAAAGATAAAAACAAGAGTTATGGATCATTACTTTAACCATACATCAAAGAGGTATTTTAAAGGAAGAAAGTGAAAAGAACTGGGGGGTGAGGGATGAATTAGGGGTTTGGGATTGAGAGATGCACAAACACTAAGTATAAAATGAATAACAAGGTCCTCCCGTATAGCACAGGAGGCTGTGGTTACTACCTTGCAATAACCTACAAAGGAACAGAATTTTTAAAAGAGTATATATGTGCGTGAGTGTGTATGTTTTGTGTGTTAGTCATTCAGTCATGTCCAACTCTTTATGCCCCCATGGCCTACCTTGCCAGGCTCCTCTGTCCATGGAGTTCTCCAGGCAAGAATACTGGAATGGGTAGCAATCTCCTTCTCTAGGGGCTCTTCCTGACCCAGGGATCGAATGAAGGTGTCCGGCATCGCAGGCAGATTCTTTACCATCTGAGCCACCAGTATCAGTTCAGGTCAGTCGCTCAGTAGTGTCCGACTCTTTACGACCACATGAACCACACACACCAGGCCTCCCTGTCCGTCACCAACTCCTGTCCATCGAGTCGGTGATGCCATCCAACCATCTCATCCTCTGTCGTCCCCTTCTCCTCCTACCTTTAATCTTTCCCAGCATCAGGGTCTTTTCAAATAAGTCAGCTCTTCACATCAGGTGCCCAAAGTATTGGAGTTTCAGCTTCAACATCAGTCCTTCCAATGAACACCCAGGACTGATCTCCTTTAAGATGGACTGCTTAAATCTCCTTGCAGTCCAAAGGACTCTTAAGAGTCTTCTCCAACACCACAGTTCAAAAGCATCAATTCTTCGGCACTCAGCTTTCTTTATAGTCTAACTCTCACATCCACACATGAGCACTGGAAAAACCATAGCCTTGACTAGATGGACCTTTGTTGACAAAGTAATGTCTCTGCTTTTTAATATGCTATCTAGATTGGTCATAACTTTCCTTCCAAGGAGTAAGCGTCTTTTAATTTCATGGCTGCAATTACCATCTGCAGTGATTTTGGAGCCCAGAAAAATAAAGTCTGACACTGTTTCCACTGTTTCCCCATCTATTTGCCATGAAGTGATGGGACCAGATGCCATGATCTTAGGCCACCAGGGAAGCCCCAATATACGTATAGACACACACACATACACACATATATAACTGAATCACTTTACTGTACACTAAAAACTAACCCAACATTGTAAGTCAACTAAATTTCAATACAAAATTTAATAAATAAACAAAAAAGAAAGAAAATTAAACAAATTCTTATTTCAAGTTGATCCAGTTGCAAAAGACTCAAAAAATAAGGAATGACCTCAGGATGAACATTTAATCTGGGAAAGCATGGTCTCAGTGTAAAGACCTTAACAGTGTGGCTATACGACCTTCAGATGGACCCTCAGAATATTTTATGTGTATATTCAGCAAGGCTTCCAATAATCTGAAGGCCATTACTCAGAGATTACAAAGAGGTTTTTTCTCTTTGATAGTGGGTACTGTTAAAAATTAAGATGGCTCAAGGATTCTTCTAACTAAGCCACAGTGTTCTGAGATCTTAAGGGTGCTTTCCCATAGCATCCTGACTCTTGGCTCAAATGAAGAGCCTATGTGACTCTCGTCTGCTGAAGCGTACTATTAAAATAATGTGATACACAAGGAACCTATGACATTTTTAAAAGAATCGTATCAGCTTGAACTGAAGGAATCAGTGGGAATTGGATTACCCCCTCCCCAGACTACAATGGGCAGAAAGAAAGTAGTAGAAACCTTCAGATGTGAACGGTTTATATATTATGGAAAAAGAAAGATGGCTTGAAGGAAGAAAGGAGAAACCAGGGCCCAGAGCCACGAACCATGGAAAATCATTCCCAGGAAGCAGACTAATTCAAAGAACCGGCGGTACATGCCCAGCTGGATTTGATAACAGCTATAGACGCGTGACTGGCGTCATGCTCCTCCCATCTTCCTCACTTTTGAGCGGGAATGTCATTTGTGGTTTTGCTTTGCCTGTCCAACATTGTGTTAATATGTCTAGTCTGTGTGCGTAGATAACATGTCTCTTTGGTTCACAGGTTTTCAAAGAGAGAGGGCCCACGCCCAAGGAGCCTCATCCACACCTGGGCCTCATTTAGATCATAAAACCTTGACCCTTGAACTTGGACTTGAAGCCATCATGGTACAAGTGAAACTGAGGTGGAAAGGAGGGCTTAGGAAGTGGTGTGGAGGGCAAGGGCAGTGCACACTTTGCATGTGGGAAATATGCACCTATACTAATAATCTGCAGTAAGAGAGTGGGTCGTGGTGAATTCAAGAGGATGGTATTTTTCCAATGCTCTTCCCATCTTCCACACTGAGTCTGGTCGGGCTCCCTGACTGCTTTAAACAACAAATCATAACAGAAATCATAACAAAGTTATGTCGTGCTACTGGCCACACCTAGGATTTCAGACTGGCCGTTCTGCATCCTGTCTCTTAGAATGGGTGCACTTAGCAATAAGCCACCAGGCTGTGAGAGCCCAGACCACATGGAAGGGCCACCTGGAGGCACCGTGGCAGGGAGTCCCAGCTGAACCCCCTGGAGAACTGTGAAGGGCAGATCACACCCCTGCCTCCCTGGGTGGGAGTCTCTTAGATGGCCAACCCAACAGACCTTTAGATAACTCAGGTCCCGGCTGCTGCTGACTGCAACTAGATGAAATATACAAACACAGAAGACCTCATGGCTGAGGCCAGACAACTAACAGAATTCCATGGGATAATGATATCCTGTTGATTTAAGCCTCTAAGCTTTATATATATATATAAAGAGTCAATATCCATATTATGTAGAAAGCTGCTACAAGTCAGTAAAAAAGAAAAAGCTCAATACAAAAAAAAAAGAAAGAAGGGCAAGGAATTCAGTTCAGTTCAGTTGTTCAGTCATGTCTGACTCTGCGACCCCATGAACGGCAGCACCTCAGGCCTCCCTGTCCATCACCAACTCCCAGAGTCCACTCAAACCCCTGTCCATTGAGTCGGTGATGCCACCCAACCATCTCATCCTCTGTCATCCCCTTCTCCTCCTGCCCTCAATCTTTCCCAGCATCAGGGTCTTTTCAAATGAGTCAGCTCTTTGCATCAGGTGGCCAAAGTACTGGAGTTTCAAATTCAACATCGGTCCTTCCAATGAACACCCAAGACTGATCTCCTTTAGGATGAACTGGTTGAATCTCCTTGCAGTCCAAGGGACTCTCAAGAGTCTTCTCCAACACCATAGTTCAAAAGCATCAGTTCTTCAGGGCTCAGCTTTCTTCACAGTCCAATTCTCACATCCATACATGAGCACTGGAAAAACCATAGCCTTGATTTTTGTTGACAAAGTAATGTCTCTGCTTTTTAATATGCTATCTAGATTGGTCATAACTTTCCTTCCAAGGAGTGTCTTTTAATTTCATGGCTGAAATCGCCATCTGCAGTGATTTTGGAGCTCCCCAAAATAAAGTCTGACACTGTTTCTCCATCTATTTCCCATGAAGTGATGGGACCAGATGCCATGATCTTAGTTTTCTAAATGTTGAGCTTTAAGCCAACTTTTTCCCTCTCCTCTTTCACTTTCATTAAGAGGCTTTTTTGCCTCTCCTAGCTGCTCCCAAAACACTTTATACTTTGTCTCATGGTAATTATAACAAAATACCCTAATTTTTCTTAAAAGTGATTATCTATCCCACTGGTTGGGAATCTTTAATATAGGGAAAACTCTTGGTACACTTTTGTCCACCTGTTTACCTAATGCTCAACAAAAATCACGCAATCAATAATACCTGTGGAGAGAGTGAAGGAAAGGGAAATAATTTGGAATTCACTGTTTTAAAATGGTTTATATCTGACCCACAAAACTCTGTTCTTAGCCAACTCCACTTTGGAGATTTTTTTTTTTCCCATCTCAAATTCAACTGGCTCATTTGCATTTAATTTTAAAGATGAGGCTCACAACTGATCATGAAATGACTCTATAGGAAGAAAAATGAAAGAGTAAAGAAAAGCCCCACATTTGGTCATTTTTGAGGCTGAGCGTGAAAGTCACCAAGAAAGATGAGGCCACGAAGGGATGAGAAGAGGAATTACTTTTCCAGTTACTTGAAATAGCATGTTCCATGGGGACGCTATCTTTTTGAAAGATTGTCTAGTGAAATGTTAAATTTGGGGAATTAATGGGGATAAGTGATCACCAGGGTTGATTAAACGCCTTGACTATCAGCCATTTTAGACAGAGATAACATTTTTGCAACCATTTTAAGTCATTGCCACACAGAAGGTGAAGCTGCCTATGGAAATCATGGACAGAGGAATAAACCTGCCACCTCATAAGATTTACAACCCTGCCAGGCAATGAACTGAAAGGTCACTCCTGAATTAAGTTACCTTTGTATGACTTCCTGTTCTGGGTATGAAAATACACAGGATGGTGGAATCCATTAAGCTACAGTTGACAGCAAGAGGGGTTCATTAATTCAGGAGTGGAAGTAGGCTTGCCTTTCTGCAAAATCCTCGTGGGAATGTGGTGGGCATGGTTTGGTTCTTGAAGCCAAATGAAGCACTCAAATAGAAGATGGCTTTGGGAATAAAACCAGCCACTAGAACCTCCATCTAAAAATAATCATTGCCTGAATGGGCCATGTAGTGGCCCTGGAGAAATCACATTTGTTACAGTGCGTGAGAGCTTTGTGATAATTATATGGTGCCAGGAACTGGTAAACCACTTCCAGTACATGTTGGATAAATATAGCATCACAATAGCGGTGCCATCAGGCTTCCTTGGTGTCTCAGATGGTAAACAATCTGCCTGCAATGCAGGAGACCTGGGTTTGATCCCTGGATGGGGAAGGTCCTCTGGAGAAGGGCATGGAAACCCACTCCAGTATTCTTGCCTGGAGAATCCACAAGGACAGAGGAGCCTGGTGGACTTCAGTCCATGGGGCTGCAAAGAATCAGATGCAACTGAGTGACTAAGCATTGCCCAATCCAGAGGTGCCATCACCACAGGTAGCAAATAAGGGGCTGGTGGAAGCTGGCATGGCTTGGCAGTGAGACCACAGTCTGCACAGGACAGAGGTCAGGGTCCCTAAGATCAAAAAGGAATTTATCATTCCTTGAAGCTAGAGCTTGGAAAATAGTCTCCATTTTCTCCCAAAAGTGGAATTCAATGCTGTACTTCCACGGTTTAACATTTGAGGAGACGTGTTTAATGAATGGATGGCTCTGCAGGGCCATCAGGAGGCTCCCAGCGGTCACCGATGGGAAGAGTGGTCCAGGATGGGAGGACCCTGACCTCCACCCTGTTATTCCAGATGCTGCTGACATTGGAGAAAGCAAAGAGCAGTGCTTGCTCAGACGTGTCAGGGTTACAGCTTGAGAAGGATAACAACTCTGAGAAAAAGAACGAGAGGCAAAGACCATCTGTGAACCACCCCTGACAGAAAGCGGGTGAGGTTTTCCAGCTGGAGAACAAGCAGGTGCCTGTGGTCCTGATTCAGGGGAACCAGGTTGGGGCGGGTGCTTGCCTGGGGCACTTTCTTGTGAAGAGTAAAGTCTGGACGGGCAGGTCCTTTCTGATGCTCAAGCCATGGAGAACTTCAAATTTATTTCCTTATCACTGAGATGGCTCCGCCATTCAGGAGTTCATCCTAGGAATGCATTGTGGTCCCACAACCCTTTGGAGGCACGGAGGCAGGGACAGAGATGTTGGAGGGGATTTTATTTTGGTGGTGAAGTACTTGGTAAAGTAGCTAAGATGATATCTGGGCTAAACTTAAATACAAGTGTTGACATATTCTTTTAGCTAACTAATTACCAATAATTAGTTATATTGGTGCAAGTGAAAGAGATAAACCTCTGATACTTTCTGCATCTGCCGTGCCTCTGCGGGCTGAGTCCCTTTGTCTGAAAGTCTGCTGAGGCTCACAGATGTGACCAGCATCACCCCAAGGACTCTGAATCCTTTTCCCTCTCTGTCTGCTGCTGCTGCTTCTGCTAAGTCACTTCAGTCGTGTCGGACTCTGTGTGACGTCATAGACAGCAGCCCACCAGGCTCCTCCATCCCTAGGATTCTCCAGGCAAGAATACTGGAGTGAGTTGCCATTTCCTTCTCCAATGCATGAAAGTGAAAAGTGAAAGTGAAGTCGCTCAGTCATGTCTGACTCTTCGCAACCCCATGGACTGCAGCCCACCAGGCTCCTCCATCCATGGGATTCTCCAGGAAAGAGTACTGGAGTGGGTTTCCATTGCTTTCTCCACCTCCTGCTCTGAGAGAGACCTTGAGTCATTTCTAGCAACGTCACACCCTGGTTCCTCTACCTTCTTCTGCTGCTCAACATCCAGACAAGTTGAACTCATCCCTGCTTGCAAACTTCTCTCC
The DNA here is from genome assembly GCA_006410615.1 of Neotragus moschatus. Taxonomy (NCBI): domain Eukaryota; kingdom Metazoa; phylum Chordata; class Mammalia; order Artiodactyla; family Bovidae; genus Neotragus; species Neotragus moschatus. The sequence continues at coordinate 967,980 of SJYA01001712.1, read as the reverse complement.
TTGTTTCTGTCTTCCTTCTCAACCACTGCCCCTGTGTGCAGACACTTACTCCCCAGCAGCTGGTGTGCGTGTTGGGGGTGGGGGTGGGGCTGGTGGTAGTGGGTGGGGCATCTTGAAACCTCAGAGATGGCCCTCCATGACCTGCTCATTGTAAGGATGTGAGCTTGTAGACACCCATGCACCCTTTGTCTTCCAAAGTGATGTCTATTCCTTTTCCGTTGCTGGTAGCACTTGATATTAAATCAGTCATTTTCCAGATTTATTTTAGGTTTATCTGTCATTTTAATTTTTGCTAATCAGAAGACAACAGTCTTCTCATTGTTTTGATTTGTATTTTTCTGAGAGTTGATAAGCATTTTTATGGGCTTGTTTATTATACATACATACATATATATAGAGAGAGTTGTTTTTGCCTCTTCAAATCCCTTGCACAACCAGTCCATCCTAAAGATCAGTCCGGGGTGTTCACTGGAAGGGCTAATGTTGAAGTTGAAACTCCAATACTTTGGCCACCTGATGTGAAGAGTTGATTCATTGGAAAAGACCCTAATGCTGGGAGGGATTGATGGCAGGAGGAGAAGGGGACGACAGAGAATGAGTTGGTTGGATGGCATCACCGACTTGATGGACACGAGTTTGGGTGAATTCCGGGAGTCGGTGATGAATAGGGAGGACTGGCGTGCTGCGATTCATGGGGTCACAAAGAGTCGGACACGACTGAGCGACTGAACTGAACTGAACTGAGGAGAGGCAAACAGAATGTGCAGCAAATTGCGGCTGCTTCTCCACCATCCATCCTTCTCTATCTGGAGACAGCATCCTTCTTTGCCTTTATCGCTGCTCCATCAGCCCCTCCAACCAATATCCCCACCTCCCGGACCTTCCCCCACAGAGGTGAGCGTGTAAGCCAAGAATGCCGCATCCTCCCACCCACAGTGATTGGTCCAGAATGAGCACATGACCCAAAGTAGACCAATCAGAAGTATCTCTTGAGATTTTCTTCACAGATACTTTCTCTGAGAGAGAAAAGCTCTAATGATGGCAAGGAGACACACTTTTTTCGTAAGTTTATCTGACTTTGTTTTTGTTTATTCTCAGTGAAATCAGTCCTGACTAGCACAGAGCCATTCTAAAAAGAGAAAAACCTGTGATGGCAAGAACACGGTACAGCAAATACAGAAAAAGGACATTTCTACCCTCCCATTCCACTCCATCATTTTGACCATGTTATCTTGGTACGTTGATGCTGCCATTTTAACCCTGTTCCTTGTTCTGTAATCTGCCAAAATAAGGGCTGTGAGTATGTGTCCCACAAAACAAAACATATATAAAAGAAATAGATTATCAATACAGTAAATCAGCTGACCATTCTGTACCATCTGGGAATGCCTAAGAAAACTGTTTATTATAACCTTTTCAATTAAATGAAGATACATGAAATAAATCCATAATTCAGTTCACAATAAATAATACTGGAGATTATAATGAACAAAATAAAAACTTTAATAAGGGCTAACAGGCTAACCCTATACACGGAAAAACTGTAATCTCCAAAATCCTACCCAGAAAAATAAAAACCCAAAAACTTGAAAGAAGGGACAAGTACCATGTGAATCTTACGAGGGAAGAAAATTGAAGCAGAAATTTTAATTTTGTGAAGGAATGTGTGAAGTACTCTGACACAGAGATGCCTAATTAATTAATCAAATATCAAGTATAACATTAACATACAAGATAACCTTCCCAATGAAATTGTTTTCACTAAATAAAAACTAGAAAACATGCTGTATACAATTCAACTGTACTGCATAAACATTGAGAGGAGCAATGACTCGACCGACTGGATGAGCCAGAGAAAACACGCTCTTCATACAAACTCACTTTGAAGTTCATTCAGCGGGAGGAAAAACTATTGATTCCATATGTGCACCACTTTGGTGGAAATGCACATTTCAGGGGGAGAAGTGTCAAAAAACGCAGCTGAAGGAGTCGGAGGCTAGAGATTGCGAAGGATCAGGCAAGCAATCCTGAAGGCTTTGGACTTTATCCTGAGGACTATTAGGAATCTATGAATCACTTTTAAAAGGAGAGTAATCTGATCAGCTCTTCAGTCAAGCCAAATCCCCCCAGTAGCTCCACGGAGAGTGAAGTGCAGAGGGGTAAGATCAGAGGCCAGGACGCGAAGCAGCATCCTCTGATCCGCTAATCCGGGACTGAGTGGGCGTCTGGACCCAGCGAGGGGCTGAGGGGGTGGAGGGAAGTTAGAAAGGCGGGGGGGCGGGGGGGGGCAGTGTCAGCGAACCTGACGGGACCCGATGACTGATTCGACGTGAAAAGGAGGGAGAATGAAAAATGACTCCCGAAATCCCACCTGGTGCATTTGGACACCTTTTGCCAAGAGAGAAAATAAAAAAAGGACTAAAGCGAGGTGGTGAGTTCATCCCAGATGACTGCGTCTGAGCTAAGTGAAGATGTCCATTCTCCAGCAGCAATCTGTTGCTCAGGGAGGTGTGCGCTGGAGCAAGGCAGTCCAGTGTCTCAGTGAATAGTTGACCGGGCTTCCCAGGTGGCGCTGCTGGTAAGGAACCCACCTGCCCGTGCAGGTAGATGTAAAGACACTGGGTTCAATCCCTGGGTCGGGAAGATCCCCTGGAGGAAGGCATGGCAACCCGCGAAGGTGTTCTTGCCTGGAGCATCCCATGGACAGAGGAGCCTGGTAGACTGCAGTCCATAGGGTCTCACAGAGTCAAACATGACTCAAGTGACTTAGCACATAACATGCAAATATAGTTGACCGGAGAAGCCATTTGAGACACCTCATTTAGAAAGGCTGGTAACAGAGAGAACAGACCTAAGGGAAAATCTGAGTGTGTTTGTTTTGTTCTGAAATTAATGGCTATACTGAGCGCTGTGTGCTTTAGGTATTGTATTTCATTTAAAAGACATTTTTGGAGCCTTTATGTTGTTTGTTTGTTTTATGGATTTTAATTTGCTTAATCTTCACAACCTGCATAGGAGACAAATACATCCTTATCTTCCTCTTGGCTGAAGAAACTGAGATGGGTCAAGTACCCCGCCCAAGGTACCATAGACACTAAATGGTGCAGTGAGGAAGCAAACCCACACCGTCCGGACTCAGTCTTGGTTCTAGCCATCCGGCAGTACGGACTCTTACTGTGCTGGAGACCACATTTAAGGGACCAGCAGAGGAAATCCAACAGACAGAAAGCCAGAAGACACATCAGAGGAGAGAGAGGGGAAGCAGACGGGCGTGACGTCACAGGCGAGAAGGGATGACTTCCGGGAGGAAGCCGCTGAAAACGCCGTGGCGCGCGGGGACCTTGACAATTAGGGCTGAGAAGCGGCCTCTGGGCTGGGGTGAGGGGCGGGCCCTTCTGTATTTTCTGCGGAGAGTTAGCGGCAAAAGCTGTGAAGCAAAAGTCTCTGCCGGTAGACAGAGCAGAAGCAGCGAGGAACGGAAGATGAAGGTGACAAGCATGGAAAACTCTGCCTTCCCTTCAGAGCAAAGCTTCTTCAAAGAAGTGGCTGTGGTGAAGCAGGCCCTAAGGCCCATCCAAGCTGTGACAAGAGGCAAGGGCACAAGGAAGCCGAGAGGTCCAGTGGCTAGGACTCCACCCTCCCCAAACCTGGGGCTGCANCTATGACCAGTGCATTTTCTTGACAAAACTCTGTTAGTCTTTGCCCTGCTTCATTCCAAATTCTAAGGCCAAATTTGCAATCACGTATTATCACTTGTCCTTGAAAACAACTGATGCACAAGCATTCTAGATAGAAAACAACAACAAACAAACACTCCACTAGGGTCAGCCCCATTGTTCCTGGAGGGCTCATCTATAGCCTGTCACCTTGGTGAGGACCCTGAAGCAGCAGAATGCCCCCTCTTGTACTGAAGTCCACACCCTGCTCCACCCCTGCCCTGGAGAGGCAGCACGCTTGTAGACAACTAAAATCAAAGCACATTTCTAAAAGAATAATTTTAAATAAAATAATTATACCCATGGCTTGTAGCAAGGCAAAACCCTTCGGGATGGGTTTTTGGTTGCATTGACTTTTTCTCTGGGGCTTCCTCCATTTTTAATCTGTTGTACTCTCACCGTGGACCACTTTTATAATCAGGAGACAAAACAAATATTATTTATGAAATAAAAGTATCGTCTCCANTGTAGCAAGGCAAAACCCTTCGGGATGGGTTTTTGGTTGCATTGACTTTTTCTCTGGGGCTTCCTCCATTTTTAATCTGTTGTACTCTCACCGTGGACCACTTTTATAATCAGGAGACAAAACAAATATTATTTATGAAATAAAAGTATCGTCTCCACATTATCATTTCAACACTTGGGATTGAAAACCCATCAAGAACCCGAATCAAGGCGGGGCTAACCTGCAAACCTTAATTTAAGAGGATGTTTTCCCAGCCTCAGGAATGCAAGATACAGTTTAGGTGACAAGCATCTATTTACCCAGCTCTTTATCCACAGCAACAGCTTGAAAGCACAGCCTCTCCCGCCTCTTCCTCCCCATTCTGTTGCTTAAAATTTCTGTGTCTGGGATTGTCTGTTTTAATCTTCCTTTCTTCATATACATCCTATTCCTACTAGCCAAAGCACTGAATTTTATACAGTGTGTGTACTCCTAACTGGGGCCTCCTGAGATGTTACAAGGTGTTAGAAAGCACCCATCGAGCTGTTTCCTATGAAAAGCCGTAACTTGTCACCAGTGTAAGTCAATTTCACTTAGTTTCTTCTCCTTCATTTCCAATCAGTCTACTGAAGTATGTTGCATAAGAGATGGTAGCCTATTTTTAATTTCCTGGATTACAGCTGTAATGATCATTCGAAGGCTCATTAGGCGGCACTGTCTGAAAAATTTTGTTATGAGTATAATTTTAGAAGCAGAAGAATCTGGGGCTCAAACAAGACAAGAGGGCCCTTCAGAACTGACTGCCCTTTAAGCAGCATTTTTTAAAAACAGTAACTTTCAGAACTTTGTACAGTATGTGTTTAGAAATGGCCTTTCCATAAAATCTCTAGGCTGAAAATAGAGCTCTCCAATGAATATATAGGCAATCAATAAAATGCCACATTATTAATTCACCTTATAGTACTTTGATGCTTTTAACAGTATAATGTTCGACTTGAGAAAAGAGAGCATGGCAGAGGGGGGTAGCCTTTCATTTAAATTGGTGCTTGAGCTTTGCAATTACTTCAAATGTCATTGCTGATATTTGAAGAGCTTTCCAGTGGAATTTTTCTCAAGTTGGGTGTTTGACTGATATGATTAACCTTAGGCCCCATCTTGATGCCACTAGACTGTGTGATGAAAAAATTAATTTTATCTTAGAATGTGGGCCAGACTTTCAAATGGTGAGGAAACCAGAATCAAAAGATGATTCTGGGACAAAGATCATCATTAGTGATTACATTTTAGATCGTGGGCAGCGTTTTATTATTAAATTGGTCTGTTTTGCCAAACTCTTCTTTGAAAAGACTTTTTAAAGTGAGTAAAAATATGCATCAAGTTTGAAAAACTTAGTAACAAAAACAGGAAAACTTTATAAAAAGTTGCTGTTATATAGTATATTCATTAATTGAAGGATGATATTGGAGAAGGCAATGGCAGTTCACTCCAATATTCTTGCCTGGGGAATTGCATGGGGGTTGTAAAAGAACCCAATATGATTTAGCAATAATATAACATACGTAAGACACTCGGTCTTCCCAGGTGGCACTGGTGGTAAAGGGCCCACGTGCCAATGCAGGAGATATAAGAGATGTGGGTTCAGTCCCTGGGTTGGGAAGATCCCCTGGAGAAGGGTATGTCAACTGACTCAATATTCTTGCCCAGAGAATTCCATGGACAGAGGAGTCTGGCGGGCTACAAGTCCATAGAGTCGCAAAGAGCTGGACACAAATGAAGTACGCACACAAAACGTTTGTCAGTAAAGTGGTTTCTATAGTTTTCTTGGCTAAAAGAATCTTTGGAAAATGTTTATTTAATACATTAAAATTTTCCTTTTCCAACTTCACATTAATATCTGTTGATGATTTCATCCGTTTTAATTACTCATTATGGTCTTGTAGGGCTTGAAAAGATCATTCTAAACATAGCCTCAACTGATTAAGCACATTCTCATATAACATTAACAGTCAATTAAAAGAAAAATAGAACCTGAACTATGCACTGTTTCAGAGTTCTATTAATATTATGTCTCACTTAAAAAGCTTTCTTTCAATTAGCCTAAAGCACAAGAAAGTTCATGAGTGGTTTACTATGTAACTCTGTCAAAGGAACCCGGATAAAGAACAAGTGTTGGGAATTTGGAAATAAAACAGGATTAAGGAAAGAATAGTGTGAAAATTAACTGACTTTCTGGATTAACAGTATCCTTCCAAATAGTACAGCTACTAAGGAATCACAGACTCAATCGATGGTATTAAATTCTCCTCCAATGACACAACCTTGCTTCATACTCCAGAGACAGAAATAATCTTGTAAAACATGGCGATTAAAGTACTATAACAGAACTCAATAGTAGTTATTGCCAACGTCTTCAGAAGGGCGTGTTTTAGAAATTTTGATCATAGTGCAATCTGCTCAAAGCTGTTAAAGTATGGATAATTTCACTCAATTTTCCAGTAGGTTTCTGCCTAGAATAAGTAAATAGTGGGTAATGGTTTGTGTCAAAGTCCCCGAAACACTCCATTAAACCCAGAGCAAGACAATCTGATCAGATGTCTCTTTTTTAGTCAGAGACTGCCCTGTGACTTTGTGAGTTACTCAGCTGCACCAGGTCACATCCAAAGTCTGGTCTGCTCATTGTCCCCAAATCCGTGATGATTTCACATCTGACACATTCAGAACCTCAGTATTGTGACCTTACTCCGCAACCCAAATTTGATGTTCTGAGAGCCGTTATTGAAATAATACTATGTTATCACTTAGGGAGCTGAATGGATCAGCAAATAACATGGGTATTAGCAGAATTTCAAAGTGCTATGTTATTTTCTATCAATGTCTGGCCCAGATAAATCACAATGAATATAAATATACACACACATTTACAAGTATATACTGAATTTATATATATATACTGAATCTCATACTGTATAATTGGCACTAGGTAATTCACATCAGTCAAACCAATGCAAATAACACATCAAATAATTGGATGTACATTTTATGGATATCCTGCCTAAAATTTTGGAAGTTCATTGCTGAAATTGATATTCAAGTTTTCAGTCTTTGATTACAATTCATTTCAGAATACACTGATTACAACCCCGGATTTTTATTAATTAATAAAATTATATGGGAGGAGGAATAAGTTAGGAATATATGTTCAAAGAAACACACCACTATCTACAAAATAAATGACAAGGAATTACTGTATAGCACAGGGCTTCCCTGCTGGCTCAGCAGTAAAGGATCTGCCTGCAATGCAATAGCTGTAGGAGACGTGGGTTTGATCCCTGGATTGGGAAGATCCCCAGGAGATGGACATGGCAACCCACTCCACTTGTCTGGAGAATCCCATGGACAGAGGAGCCGGGCAAACTATGGTCCATAGGCTTGCAAAGATACAACTGAAGCAATAGCATATAGGCACACACTGTATATAGCACAGGGAACTATATTCAATATCTTGTAATAACTATGATGGAAAAGAATTTGAAAGAAAATATATATGTATATGTATAACTGAATCACTTTGCTATACACCTGAAACTAATGCAGTATTGTAAACTGTACTTCAATAAAAAAAAAAATTACATGCACAAATGTTGGCGATTCCTGAACCTGAGATGATGACTATAAAGCTGTTTATTGGATTTCCTCAGATTTTAGAGACTTATTTCCAGGAGATCCAACCAGTCCATCCTAAAGGAAATCAGTCCTGAATATTCATTGGAAGGACTGATGCTAAAGCTGAAACTCCAATACTTTGGCCACCTGATATGAAAAACTGACTTATTTGAAAAGACCCTAATGCTGGGAAAGATTGAAGGTGGGAAGAGAAGGGGACGACAGAGGATAAGATGGCTGGATGGAATCACCGGCTCAATGGACATGAGTTTGGGTAAACTCTGGGAGTTGCTGATAGACAGGGAGGCCTGGCGTGCTGCAGTCCATGGGGTTGCAGAGTCGGACACAACTGAGCAACTGAATGAACTGAACTAAACTGAATTTCCTGCTTACTCTTAGCACATATTTATTGAGAGCTTGCTGTCCACAAGGCTCGTGACATCTAGGCGTGGATGGTTGCCTTCTACGCAAGCCTGGGAGGCCAATGTGCTCCCAGACTCAGAGAGCACCTAGGGGCTTTTCAAGAAATAGAGTTCTCAGTAATCCTGATATTCTAGTGGCCCACACCAATCACCAAAGAACCAAAGATTGCTGAGCCTGGGAAGGATGTCAGTGATTATCCCCCACCTAAGAGGATCTTCTTTAGAAACCTGTGAGTCGGAGCTTCTAGTCGTTCCTTGAAAAGGAAAAGGCAATTGATTATTTGGTGAGGAAACCAACTTAACCTAAATCGTCATCCTTGAGTTGCAATATATTTGCCTGCCTTTTTGACTTTAATTTTTTTCAAACTATTTTGCATGGCAGCCTTTCAATTATTTCCATAAACTCCCCTGTAACCTCTAATTTTCCCATTCTAATTAAATTTCTCAAGTTCTTCCTGTCATTTCGCTTGTGGCGTCAGTTCCCAAACTTCCTGCCATCCTGGTTAGTCTCTTCTAGTTTTTTTCCCCCTTCAAGATTTAATTGTTTGTGTTCAGCTTTTCTATTGAGGTATAACCTACACATAGTGAAGCATAAACATCACAGATGTAGAGCTCAATGAACACACATACAGCATTACGGTTTTGTCTTTAAAGCCCACAAAAATGGAATCTTATCAAATACCTTTGTATTCTATTGGCAGGAACTACTGTGATCTAGTTATCATTTCTCTAATTGATGGAAAGACAAGATGTGTCTTCTGTTTTTTTTCTTGCTATTACTAAATATATAATTTTTTAAACTTAATTTTTCACATTGTCTTCTTTTAATAAAAATACATGCTTTGTGTAAAAGTTTTAACATTTTAGAAATGCACGGTTCAGGAGAAACAAGTCTCTCCTACATCCTGTGTCCTGAAAAACTCTGGAAACCTCAGAGGTGGGGGGAAAAAAACATATGTTAGTTACTCTTAATATGTAACTGAACTTTCGGAATGCTTCTAATTAGTTATAATCACTCAAAACTCTTGATGATACTACCCAGAATCACATGAACCTCAATATCTTCTATTTGAAGGATTCAGAAAATCCATGAACTTGCACAGGGAAACAAATAAAATTGCACTTTTCTCTTCTTCATTGATGAACATAAGCAAAAATCTGTAGCAGCATGTACTACTTTGTCACTAATTAAAACTATCCATATTTTCCTATCAGATATCCTTAATGATTCATTGTGTTCATCAAATAAGCCCACCCCTAAGCCTTACTAGTCATGTATTCATAATGAAACTGATTACTCTGTTAAACGTGTTCTTTTTTCATGATGTTATAATTATTTTTAAATACACTTTATTTTCTTTGAAATTCTATGTGTTTTATCTTATGTACTTAAAAAGCTTATTTTGAGAAGGGTTTGCCAGAAGGGGATCATAATACAAAAACAGGTTAATTATTGACCAGGGATGTATTAATACATCTTTTGTTACCTGAACGTTATTGACTAGAAATGTTTCAATATTCACTTACATAACCAATTAGAAGCAATAGGCGTTAGTTTTTGAAAATATCCTTTGATCAAGACTGTTAAGAGCCCCTGTCATTGACTTGTGTTGACTCAACATCTCATAAGAAACCCCGTATGCATTCTCAAATGCTTTTCAGGAGTGAAACATGCACCCTTAACTGGAATTGAAATCCACTTTTATGTCAATTCACTAGGGATGTCTTTAATGACTTCCCATTTCCTACAGAGCAATCGCTATATCAACTTCTACAGCCAATCTGGCCCACCCCATTAGCTAAACATCATTCCCCAAACTACAAGCACTTTTTGAGCCTCTTTGCTGATAACCCATCCTTTAAACCAGAGTCCTGTATTTCCCTGCAAATATTCACTTGCAGTGATCTGAGGCCAATTTTTCTTATCTTTATCTTATGCAATTGTCTTTTGCAAACTTATTCAGTTTAATCCCACACTAACCATATCATCTTGAATCTTTCTCCTGCCCTCTAACACAAAACTATCCCTTCAGATTGACAATATAAATCTGTTTTGTACAGAAGAAGCTCTCCTAGCTGATAGGATCTGGTATGATTGACACTTGTACTTGGTGAAAAGTTGATTCAAAAAGAGTAAGATGAACTTGATCAGAACTTCCTTGGTGGTCCAGACTTTACCTTCCAATGTAGGGGGTGTGGGTTCAATCTCTGGTTGGGAAGCTAAGATCCCACATGCCTCATGGTCAAAAAACATAAAACAGAAGCAATATTGTAACAAATTCAATAAAGACTTCAAAAAAAATGGTCCACATCAAAAAAAAAAAAAAATCTTTAAAAAACAAAAGAAAACGATACATGTCTTTTGTAAACATTTTAACTAAAAACATGTAAAGGGATCATCTTTGCCAGTGGGGCCAAGCAAGAGGCAAGACTCATTCTCTGAAAATGAGTCCTCTGGTTAGAGTTCGATGTCATCTTTCTCACTTAGAACTCCCTTCAGCACATCACTTGAGATTCCCAGTTTTTTGTTTCTTTAAAGTGAAGTGAGATCTCAGACAGTTGTGAAAGCACCAGGGTGCAGAACTGCTCCAAATTCTGATGACTTTCCTTCTTCTGCTGACTGGCCTGTAATTAACTGGCAGCAATTACTCTAGTGAGGAGCGTTTACTGAATCACTGCAAAGCATTTGACTTAGTTTTCATAGAAACAGCGCTCTTCCTTTCTGCACTTGTTTTCCACCATTTTAAACCCTACTTAATTATATCTTTTAATCACAAACCTAATACAATGAGCTTTACCAAGCCTGGGTGGGGGTGGGGGTTTTTGCACACAACTGATTCTTGGTACTAGCTGAACTGGGACCAGTGAAGTGTCCAGGGGCTGACAAGGGAGAGTAGAAATTGGCACGCCAACAATGACTGTCAGTGGGTTTTACAGAAATAAAAGACATGTTGTTGAATCTGGCAAGGAAATTATGTGCTAAGACCTACCACCATAAAATAGAGCATGTACATCACTTTTATTCACTTTAACTTTCTAAATTCTTTCCAGCTCAGTCTTTCATATCATTTCTGTGAAATTATCTTAGAAAAATAAATGTTTTTTTTTTTTCATACAAAAAGTTTCAGAGTTTTTTATGAAGAAAAAAACAGCAGGCTGTAGAATCAACGATTCAGTGTGAAGCACTGAAGTCTGAACCCCCTCTGCTTCAACAGAGGTGGTTAAGCACATGGGGACAAAGAATTTAAACTCACCTCAGGTCTCCAGGCTCCATGCCCCCCTGCAGTCTGGCAGAGAAATTTACTTGTAATTGACCTGCATGTGAAATGAACAGGCAGTAGACCAGCATATATGCAAATATGATACCTCCTCAACCCAAATAGCTATTACCTGAAATGGAAAAAAATAAAAAATTTTTAAATTAAAAAAAAATGTAAAATCACTCAAAATAAATAAATAAAACACAGATGCTTTAAAACTTACTTTATAAAGAGAACATTTTCACTAAATTCTACTTTGGTAGCAAATAATTAGATCAGCCTTCTTGCAGATTTTGCTATCCAGCATCAAATACTATATTTAAAAATACCTGAAAGAAAAAAGTTTTCCAAGACTTAAATCCTACTTCACAAAAAAAAAGAGAAGATGTGAACCATCTCTGAACTTAATGGGAGCAATTTTGAGTAGAACAAGACAACATAACAGAAGCAGAAGGAGGCAATGATAGTCTCCAGCAGACCTTTAAAATGACAGTCTTTTGAGGACGTATCTTTCAGAGGTAATCAGTAGCCTCTGAAAGCATCACCACATTCGAGGGCAATCCTGGATATTCTCTGACTTCTTGGAGTGTGACAGTGTTCTATGTGGTTAAAAGAACTAGAAGTACAGCCTTGGAAAGCCACCCCCTTGTCCTCAAGCTGAAGATGAGAAATTGTGTCTTATATGTTTCCAGGGTATAAATACAGAGAATCTTCTCTACTCTAATCCCCCTGGGGGCTACAAGCAGGCACCTAACCAGGGTGATTGAGGGGTTGGCCCACAGGGACTCAGAAGGACTCAGTCATCTTTCTGACCCCATCAATGCAAACCCCAGATTATTAAACACCATAAAATTTGCAGTTATTCACGCAGCTGAAAGCTGAACACTGTCATTCATGCCTGAACACACCTTGCCCTCCATGGTGGCCCTCCTGACTCCTGCACTTTTCATGCTGGAGGAAGAGCTAAGACCCTTCTCTCCTTGCTTCCCTGACTTCCTAAAGCAGTTCTCTTATACACTGAATTGTGTCTCCTCAAAATCTGTATGTTGAAACCTGACCTCCCAATGTTGACTATATTTGGAAATTTGTTGTTGTTGTTTAGTTGCTAAGTCATGTCCAACTCTTTGTGACCCCGTGCAACACCTACCAGGCTCCTCTGTCCATGGGATTTCCCAGGCAAGAGCCCTGGAGTGGGTTGCCATTTCCTTCTCCAGGGTATCTTTGTGGCCCAGGGATTGAGCCCTCATTTCCTGCACTGGCAGGCAGATTCTTTACCCCTGAGCCACTAGGGAACCCCATATTTGGAGAGAACTGAGGTTAAGGGAATGGCACCCCACTCCAGTACTCTTGCCTGGAAAATCCCATGGGCAGAGGAGCCTGGTAGGCTGCAGTCCATGGGGTCGCACAGAGTTGGACACGACTGAAGCGACTTAGCAGCAGCAGCAGCAGCAGAGGTTAAGGGAGGTGATAAAAGTGAGTGCCTCACGGAAAAGGACTAATGGCCTTTTAAGAAGAGAAAGAGGCACCAGGATATTCGCACACAGAGACGAGGCCCTGTGAAGACACAGTGAGGAGGCAGCCTTACAAGCCAAGGAGCGGCAGAGGCCAGCGCGGCCGGCCGGCGCGTTTATTGCCGACGCCAGCCTTCGTTGTCGCTTGCGCTGTTTCAGCCCCCCGACCCATGGTATAGCAATTCACACAGTCGAGCGGAAGCTCCTAAGCTAGCGCCACCATCGTCCACATCGGCCCATAACACCCCCATCCAGCGGTCCTCAAACTCTTTGGCAGCAAGGACTGGTTTCCTGGAAGACTATTTTTCCATAGAGACGAGGATAGAGGGATGGTTTCGGGATGATTCAAGCGCATTGCATTTATTGTGTACCTTATCGGGTTTCCCTGGTGGCTCAGATGGTAAACAGTCTGCCTGCAAGGCAGGAGATCTGGGTTCAATCCCTGGGTTGGGAGGATCCGCTGGAGAAGGAAATGGCAACCCACTCCAGTATTCTTGCCTGAGAAATCCCATGGATGGAGGAGCCTGGTAGGCTACAGTCCGTGGGGTTACAAAGAATCAGACATGACTGAGTGATTAACTCACTATTCCTGTTATTATTACATCAACTCTACTTCAGATCATCAAGCACTAGATCCCAGAGGTGGGAGACCCCTGCTCCCATCCCCATCTCTCCTTCTGTTTCCCCTCTTTGAACCCTTGAAGGGAGAAGCCGTTAAACAAAATATTTTCTTGCAAATTGCATTTAATGACTATCAAGAAGAATTTGATGTCTCATCACCATACAGTCTCAACCCTCAGAAACATGAATTTTGGTTTCCTCTCCCTGGACAGGAAAAGAAATATGTTCATCCTTCCCAGTGAGTCACCCCACTCAAACAGCAGGCCAAATGTGTTTGGCTCAAGCCGTAAAGAAAAAAGTCAGGTTGAGTTGCTGTGTCTTATTCTACATATTTATGTCTTAGAATGAGAAAAAGAAAAGGTTTGGAGCCACACAGGCCTCAGCTAAAGTACAGTCGCTGAGCCTCCATCCCAGTTTCTTCTAAGAGTTGGTATAATACCCAAGTCGCCAGACGAACGAGATGAACGGATGATCTTAGTGGGTGTTCAGTTGTTTCCCATATTTGTAAGGGTGGCCCTGACACTGCTGAAGAGATCTAATCACTCTCCATCTTTAAAGATGGTGGTAGGAAAGCATGAAATACATGCAGAAAAAAAATAATTTCCTGAAAATCATTAAAAGACCGAAGTGTTGATACTTGAGTGCTTTTTGGCTATCTGGAAAAACTTTCTTCCGTAAAGCACCTCAGTTCTTCTACCAAGCAGGATTAACCAAGTGTTGTTTCCTTCAAATGCAGCACTTCAGTTAAAAACACTCAGAGTTCAATGAATCGCGTCTCTCCAGCTTGTTTAGAAATGTAAATGTCATTTGCTTCTGGAACACGTTTTTCTGGTTGCATCGAAATGAATGTCATGATTTTGACTAAGAGGCTCTTGGCGGACACAAGACAATTTCAGGAAATGGACTTTATTTTTTTATTTTCTAACATAGGAATCCAGCCTTTGGAACACCAAGAAAGGATCTGCTCCACAAAGATGGTGAGTAGGCTCCAGCCCAGGAAGAAATAAAACAGGAGCTGGGTAATTTTGGAGTAGCCAGAATTTGCATATGTAGGAATACGGTGAACTTCCTTGCTGGTGTGCACTCTGCCCCAGGAGCCCCTCAAATAAAACAACTCCATAAAAAGCAGCAAGCTCTGGTTTCTCTGCTCTGGAGGTTTTCATTCACGAAAAGCAAAAAGAGACCACAGACTTCACAATGACCTCCTTAAGAAACCAAGGGGGAAAGATAACATCTTGCAGTTGCACACGTTCCCTTTTGTCTGCCATCTTCTCCGTCTCCGCACTGCTCATTTGTTTATTTGATAGTAAAATGAATTGAAACAACCTTCCTGAGTCTGAAGGGGCTTCTCTGGTGGCTCAGACAGTAAAGAATCTGCCCACAATGTGGGAGTCCAGGGTTTGATCTCTGGGTCGGGAAGATCCCCTGGAGAAGGGGATGGCAACCTTCTCCAGTGTTCTTGCCTGGGAAATCCCATGGACAGTGGAGCCCGGTGGGCTGCAGTCCATGGAGTCACAAAAAGTCAGACATGACTGAGTGACTAACATGATCACGTTTTTTGAGTCTGAAGCATTTTCCTGCCGGGTTCTGAGCCCAGATCAGTCCCTGTGGTCAGGCCCAGCTCATTCTGTACATGACAAAATAGGAAACTGAGGTTTAGTGAGCAAGTCTCATCTTTCATTTTGTCATCGGTGAGGTCTCCTGAAAACCAAATAGGGATTATTTGGCTAGTAGGGTATATTTCAGCATTGGAAGGATAGGGTGAAACGTTGGTTGAACTGAAATTTTTGTGGTGGTCATCTACACCACCAGTTGCATGAAAAATAAATTCACATCATGTTTTCTTCCCCAAACATAGAAATATTAACCAGAGCTTTCTGAGGAGGGTTTCTGTGAGCTTTTGAGCCAACACAGCTCTGCGGAAGCACCCTTACACATTGGAGACTCTTTGCTGAAGCCACATATCCCAAGTTTGGGGTGCAGTAAAAACCCCAATTGCCCTCCCAAACACAAACAACTGTTTCTTTTCAGATAAACTTGAACCCATATGTTTCTGATTCACTTGAATGATATTGTTAAGACTCCCCCAAAAGATTTTACAAGCTTTTCTCAGGAAACTTTTTTGTCTTTCAAACTTGAGAGTTATATTTAACTAAAAATAAACCAAAAGTAAAGCTGTACCTAGGGGGCGTTAATTCAAATCAAAGACCACAAAACTACTTTTAAAGGGCACAGTTGGTTTCTGGGACATGCAGGTCCGAGAGCTATATTCTTTCTAGGACTTCTCTAACTGAGCTTGGTAAACTGCTAAAAGAAACACTTTTTAATCAAATTGAGAGAATAAAGCTCTATAGTAAATCCAAAATAGCACTTTCTTAAATCCCTACTCCAAATAGAAGATGTTATCATTATTATATTTGGTTTAAGAAAAAAATGCACTTTTTTTTTTTAAATGGTCATGTAATTTGGTTAGCCTTTCAGGGTTAAGTCTGTCTGCGATAGAAATTGAAATTTAAGGATTTTTATCTGAATTAAATCCTTTTAAAACAGTCACAGATTTAATAGTAACCTATTGTACCCAGGGGATTTCAAATCCTTACTTCTAATATGCACTGGATTTCAAAAGCAAATTCTAGACCAAATATTTGGAGTAACCTGAGTTTTGCCCATACACTATCTTCTTACTAGTATAAAAGAGGTTTATAGAAATGGGACACTTGAGAGAAATTATTTCTTCCCAACCATAAAGCCAGGTGTATGGAAGGGTTCATTAACAGTCAGCACTAAACTGGGGCTTTCCTGGTGGGTCTGAGAGTTGTTAAGATTTCCTCAAGCAGGAAAGAAAAGAAGTATCAACCTGTTGTATCATCTAGGACTGGTGAAATCCGATGGAAAGGAATGATGGAGGTCAAAACGCTAAGTGTATGGAAAGGTAGCCGTTGGAGCACATATTATATATGCAACACATATTTTGTGGCTTAATCACTCAGTCGTGTCCGACTCTTTGTGACCCCATGGACTGTAGCCCGGCAGGCTCCTCTGTCCATGGGATTTCCCAGGCAAGAATACTGGAGCAGGTTGCTATTTCCTCCTCCAGGGGATCTTCCTGACCCAGGGGTCAAACCCGTGTCTCCTGCATTACAGGTGGATTCTTTATCACCAAGCCACCTGTATATGTATAAAATATACATATGGGTGAGGGATAAATTAGGAATTTTGGATTAGCAGAGACAAATAATGACCTATATAAAATAAATAAACAATAAAGTCTTACTTTGCAGCACAGTGAACTATATTAAGTATCTTGTAATAAGCTATAATGGGAGAAAATCGGAAAAAGAATATATATATATGTATATATAATTTTCAACAAAAATTTCGATTAAAAAGTTTCAAAAAAAATCAATAAAAAATGTTAAGTCTGCGTATATAAGAAAAATTAAGTACATATTGGAAAGAAGAAATTATGACCACAATAATAAAAAAAAAGTAGGACCCCCAGGGAGAATTCCCTGTGGTATGATCCTGCCCAATGTACTTAAAAACCACGAACTGCCGGTTGACATGAAATTACAAAGGGATCATTTCTGGAGGGTCTGTTTGCATCATTTTTTAAAAAATAATTTTTAAAATGTATTTATTTAGCTGTTCTGGGTCTTAGTTGCCACACGCAGGATCCAGCTCTGTGACCAGGGATTGAACCCAGGCCCCTGCATTGGGAACACAGAGTCTGAGCCACGGGACCACCAGAGAGGTCTCTATTTGTGTCTTCTTTAACCAATAATCTTCAGCCCTGAATTCACTTTCATTTTAAGAAAAACTTAGAAGAATCAAGAGGAAAATTTTTCATTTTCACCTAAAATGAAATTCAATTTAGATTTCAAGCTCTCATAAACTGACTCCTCTGAAGGAGAAAAANAACCAATAATCTTCAGCCCTGAATTCACTTTCATTTTAAGAAAAACTTAGAAGAATCAAGAGGAAAATTTTTCATTTTCACCTAAAATGAAATTCAATTTAGATTTCAAGCTCTCATAAACTGACTCCTCTGAAGGAGAAAAAGATGACATTTCTCAAATTATACGTGTATTTACTGGGCCATAAAATGTGAAGGCTGAGGTTTCTTAAATACTGCATGCACGACTTTCCTTTAACTAAAAGGTAAGTGCCACCATATATGAAAACGAAGATCACCTTCCTTTCTCTGTTGTCTTTGAACACAAGGGAGTCTGGGAATTTCCTGCTGCTGGCTCTGTCAGCCTTTACTGCTGAAAAGCCCTTTTAAGTCCTCCTTCAGACCCATTCATTTCACAAAGCTTTTCATTTCTGTCCCATCGGTGATGCTTTCCCCCTTCCCACAATGTGGTTAGAGAGAGGTCAAAAGAAAGACAAAGGAAGGTCGGCTGCAGCGCAACTGTCTGCTCTCAGATTTGTTAACCCTCGGTGTTTTTTCCACTTACCTTCTCCTTGTGCTGCTATTTGTGCCATAATCCACCAGCCAACAACTCTGCCTCCTTGAATGAAAACCATGACGAGGAAGGGACAAACCTGAGCATGTGGTCCTGTGATCGCCACTGATCAAATCTCGGGCATCGACTGTGTCTTAACCCAGTCATTCTCCTCAAGGAATAAGCTGACTTTATATTTCACAGCATCAGATACTATAGATCTAATTTGGGGAGTTTATTTCTCCTATTGTAGAGACAAAAGCTTTTAATTACTTGAAAAATAAAACATATATCCCACTTCTTTTTTTTCCCTCCATTTTCCATTTTTAAATTATAAAAGTATAACACATTTACAAGAGACTTGAAAAATACAGAACAAAGTTCATATAGTTCCACTATATAGCTATTTTTAAGTAGATAAATTAAGATTTTTAGTTGGAGTTGAAATATCAAACTCTCAAATTTTAATGGAATGAAGAGATGGAAAATAGATGGATATAACAGACCTGAAAAGCACTGTGAACCAATGCAACGTGATTATGATTTATACCATTTTCACACAACACCAGGATACAAATTCAGGTTCCCATAGACTATAAACCAGGAGGCACTGGGACATATCCAGGGACATAAAATAAGGTGTAAAAATTTCATGGTCTAAGGGTTTTAAAATCATACAGAGTCTGTTCTCCTATCTCTGATCCGACCCTTTTATGATATATATATATTTTTTTTAACCTTATTGTCCTAAAATGTGAATGATTAGGTAGGCTCATTACAAATACGTGACATATAAGTGTATATATTTAAAAGTTCAGGGACTTCCCTGGCAGTCCAATGGTTAGGACATATTGCCTGAGTTCAATCCCAAGTCAGGGAACAAAGACCCCACAAGCTGTGCCACACAGCCAAAAAAAAAAAAGTGCATTAATTGTTTTCTCGGAAAAACCATCAGCTTGGGCAGTTCTTTAAGGAACTTTTGAGAGAGACTGTTGGAAATAAAAGTCATGAGGCTGTTTCAGTGTCTTCAAGGTGAGCCACCCTGTAATAGATTGCGATCTGTTAGGAATTAAAATAATGTGCCACCAGATGCTTCCACCGTCTCTACTAAGGTCTTAGGTCCAAAGGCTAGACCTAATCTACAAAGGCACGATCATGTGAGACTAGAATAGATTCACATCTTCCCTTCTTTTTATGCTTTGCCCAAGAAATAAATATCTGAAAGTTCCCACATGGAGGGGACAGAAAGAACAGAAGCATAAATTCTGACTGGCTTCCACCTTCCTTCCTAGTAAAGCCACCTCCAGAGCTGAGAGGTCCCTAGACTTCCTCTGGGACCTTTACCTTTAGGGTTTCCCTCATAGCTCAGTCAGTAAAGAATTTGCCTGCAATACAGAAGACCCAGGTTCAATTCCTGGATCAGGAAGATCCCCCGGAGAAGGAAATGGCAGCCCACT
Source organism: Neotragus moschatus (assembly GCA_006410615.1). Lineage (NCBI taxonomy): Eukaryota > Metazoa > Chordata > Mammalia > Artiodactyla > Bovidae > Neotragus > Neotragus moschatus. Next base: position 948,437 of record SJYA01001712.1, on the reverse strand, counting down.
CCAGGATTCTTGCCTGGAGCATCCCATGGGCAGAGGAGCCTGGTGGGCTACAGTCCATGGGGTCGCAAGAGTCAGACGCAACTTAGTGACTAAACCACCACCCAGGTAGAAGGAGGCAGGGCATGACTGGTGGACAGCTGAGGTCATCAGGGAAGATTCCTCTTCTTGCCCAGCACTATCTTTCAGTGTCTAATGACTCCCACCGCTTAGATAAGAAAGGCTAGGAAAGAGCCGAGGTTACTGAGTCTAAAGGTATTGCAATACAGATCGCTACCGACAGCTACAAATGGCTTGCTATGTCCTTTGAAGGCAGACGGAGCCATAAAATGTTTATAAACTGCAAGACCAGGACCACAGGTGAATGAGATACGTTGTTTGGACTCAAGATATCACACGTGTTAGGCAAGGCAAGGTGTGCACTCTTTATCCAAGTTAAGAAATAACATTTTCCCCCCAGTTTCCCTCACTTCAAATAAATACCCTATAGGCAACTTTTCAATGCTTTTTATTCTTCTGCTGAAATTGTGAAAACGGGCTGTGGAGGGGGGGCAGAGGTGGTGTTTGTGCGGGGGTGAGTCTGGGTGGTGGAGTTCTGCCCCCATTTGTGAAATAGGTGCGTGGAAGGAAGGCCTGGAAGGAGAGGCGTGTGAAGNGTTCAGGGACTTCCCTGGCAGTCCAATGGTTAGGACATATTGCCTGAGTTCAATCCCAAGTCAGGGAACAAAGACTCCACAAGCTGTGCCACACAGCCAAAAAAAAAAAAAAGTGCATTAATTGTTTTCTCGGAAAAACCATCAGCTTGGGCAGTTCTTTAAGGAACTTTTGAGAGAGACTGTTGGAAATAAAAGTCATGAGGCTGTTTCAGTGTCTTCAAGGTGAGCCACCCTGTAATAGATTGCGATCTGTTAGGAATTAAAATAATGTGCCACCAGATGCTTCCACCGTCTCTACTAAGGTCTTAGGTCCAAAGGCTAGACCTAATCTACAAAGGCACGATCATGTGAGACTAGAATAGATTCACATCTTCCCTTCTTTTTATGCTTTGCCCAAGAAATAAATATCTGAAAGTTCCCACATGGAGGGGACAGAAAGAACAGAAGCATAAATTCTGACTGGCTTCCACCTTCCTTCCTAGTAAAGCCACCTCCAGAGCTGAGAGGTCCCTAGACTTCCTCTGGGACCTTTACCTTTAGGGTTTCCCTCATAGCTCAGTCAGTAAAGAATTTGCCTGCAATACAGAAGACCCAGGTTCAATTCCTGGATCAGGAAGATCCCCCGGAGAAGGAAATGGCAGCCCACTCCAGGATTCTTGCCTGGAGCATCCCATGGGCAGAGGAGCCTGGTGGGCTACAGTCCATGGGGTCGCAAGAGTCAGACGCAACTTAGTGACTAAACCACCACCCAGGTAGAAGGAGGCAGGGCATGACTGGTGGACAGCTGACGTCATCAGGGAAGATTCCTCTTCTTGCCCAGCACTATCTTTCAGTGTCTAATGACTCCCACCGCTTAGATAAGAAAGGCTAGGAAAGAGCCGAGGTTACTGAGTCTAAAGGTATTGCAATACAGATCGCTACCGACAGCTACAAATGGCTTGCTATGTCCTTTGAAGGCAGACGGAGCCATAAAATGTTTATAAACTGCAAGACCAGGACCACAGGTGAATGAGATACGTTGTTTGGACTCAAGATATCACACGTGTTAGGCAAGGCAAGGTGTGCACTCTTTATCCAAGTTAAGAAATAACATTTTCCCCCCAGTTTCCCTCACTTCAAATAAATACCCTATAGGCAACTTTTCAATGCTTTTTATTCTTCTGCTGAAATTGTGAAAACGGGCTGTGGAGGGGGGGCAGAGGTGGTGTTTGTGCGGGGGTGAGTCTGGGTGGTGGAGTTCTGCCCCCATTTGTGAAATAGGTGCGTGGAAGGAAGGCCTGGAAGGAGAGGCGTGTGAAGAGGCGGGGTTCATGAAACGTTGACGATGAGCCTGGGAGCCGCTGTCCTGAGAATGCGTACACCAGTGCTGGGCGTGCGTTTCACCACATTCTGCTGTGTTAAGATTCCCAGAGCAAAGAGTCGTGATGAAAACAGTCTCCTTTTCGGACCCCTGATGGGAAATAATAATAGTGGGAGAACAAGATGATAATCCCATCCAGCTTCACCACACAGACACTAACCAAACCAGTCAATGACTCCTGCAACACCGGAGTAGAGTGCGGAAGTAGCTCAGTCGTGTCTGACTCTCTGGGACCCCATGGACTGTGGCCCAACAGGCTCCTCTGTGCATGGGATGCTCCAGGCAAGAATCCTGGAGTGGGTGCCACTCCCTTCTCCAGGCGATCTGCCTGACCCAGGGATGGAACCCAGGTCTCCCACACTGCGGGCAGATTCTTTACTGCTGAGCCACCAGGGAAGCCCTAGGCAGTTAATACAATGAATAAGATAGATTTTCTTCACAGATATTTTGCTTGCTTGTTTTTTCACTGAAGCATAGTTGTTTTACAATGTTTCAGGTGTACAGGAAAGTGATGCAGTTATATATGTGTGTGTATATATATATATATATACGTGACTGAGCGACTAAACCACCATATATATATGGTGGTCACGAAGAGTCATGTCTGACTCTTTGCTACCCCATGGACTGTAGCCCACCAAGTTCCTCTGTCTATGGGATTTCCCAGGCAGAAGTACTGGAATGGGTAGCCATTTCCTTCTCTAGGGCATCTTCCTGACCCAGGGATAGAACCTGGGTCTCTTACATTGCAGGCAGGTTCTTTATCAACTGAGCCACCAGGGAAGCCCCATGGTGTGTGTCTATACAAGAGGCCTGGCATGCTGCAATTCATGGGGTTGCAAAGAGTCAGACATGACTGAGCGACTGAACTGAACTGAACTAAACTGATATTTTTTTTTTTCAGATTCTTGTTAACTATAGGTCAATGGATAAAGAAGATGTGGTACATATACACAATGGAATGTTACTCAGCCATAAAAAAGAATAAGATAATATCACTTGCATCAACATAGACAGATGGACCTAGAGATTATCATACCGAGTGAAGTCAGGCAGAGAATGATGAGCATCTTATGATGTCACTTAGATGTGGAATCTAAAAAAAAAAAAATACAAATTAACTGGTTTATAAAACAGACTCACACACATAGAAAACAAACATGGTCATCAACGTAGGGACAGATCAGTTGGGAATTTATGATTAACAGATATACACTACTGTATATAAAATAGATGAAAAGATCTACTGTACCACACAGGGAACAATATTCAATATCTTATAATAACTTATAATGGAAAAGGTTACCGACTTTTACACTTCCAAACTAAAGCAAAGCAAAGAAAAATATTTCAGTCATCCTGTTTTCCTCTGAACAATCATAATTCCTTCCAACTTCCAAGGGCTAAAAATTCAGTTTCACTTTAAGAAACCGCTCACCTTTTATCCACAGTAACTGTAATTTGCAACTTTAAAAAAATATATCTTTAAGCAAACTCTTCCATGTCCTGTTTATGTATTCAGCTTCAATTACACTGTTTTGCATCCATAAATATGCACTATGGTCAGGTTATTGCGCCACTGGATGTTTTGATCATCACATTACAAAAATGAAAACTCCCCCAGGTCAGAACTGCCTCGTTTCACAGACTCCAGAGCACTCTGCCTTCTAGAGAGGTTTGACAAGTGATTGGAATTTGTTAATTGATCGATCGTTCTGCAATTTCAGAAAAATAATAAAGTAGATCAAAGAGACGGAAAAGAACAGACAGGAAACCAAGAAAAGAATGAGGTAATTTGCTTGAACAAGATGAGAACCTCCAAGAATAATAAGCAAAGGGTTCAGATTCACTCTCTCTCCCTTCCCCCCGCTTCAAACTCTGATGTCCAGATCAAATTAAAAAACTGGGTCACTCATTCAAATTGTGCGCCTAACAGCAGGCATCCAGACACTTGGCAACCGGAAGTCTGACCAGTTTTTTTGCTTTCACTTTTTATTTCACTCTTACAATTTCAGATTAAAGGAAAAAAGGACACTTTTTCAACTGAAGCAATATGATGATAAAACTAGTGGGTTAAGTTATTCTGGAAGCCGTATTTTGGATTCAAAGTATGAATGAACAGAGGCAGGATTTAAGGACATGGAGGAGAGAGGGGGCAGCTTTAGTTACGCAATAGGTAATCACACATGAAGATGACGAAGTGTTCCCACTGAGGTATAAACCGCCTCTTCTATTAACAAAGGTATATTATTAAGAGATAAAAAACAGTTTTAGAGTCACATGTATCCCCACAATTTTCTAATAAATAGCAGCCTGCAACAGCTGATACAACACTGCACCAGCTTTTCAGCGTCTCCACTCATAGTAAACTGAGTTTTCCCGTTTGCCTCAACAAACCCCTGCCTGCTAAAAATGGAGAGTTTGACAGATTTTTAGAAATGTTCCATGAGTCCTAATTTCTGAGCAACAGTTGGCAAGTGAGCATGCCAGCTAAACCACGCAGTGAGTGCTAACTCACTGACATGGCGCTTCCACATGGAAAGAAGAAAGGAGTTTGAAAGCGATAATGGAGACGTATTTACCGGCTGAATGTCGCAGCATATAAGAGTTTGCATTTCTTGATTATTCGCCAGTAACTGTTTTACAGGAAATATATCTTACACAGTAATTTACACGTTACCGAGGGTCCACTCATCATTTGCGAGGACATTCATTTCATTTAGAATAACAATCAGTAAAACAGGGTCGTTTCCCAAGGAAGCCTTTTTATACAAGAAGCATGCAAAATTGTCAAATAAATGAAAGTGGTCATCGTGAAGTGTTGAGCTCCACAGTGTCATTTCAAATTAATCTCTATAAGCCACTTTAAAACTGTTCGGCAGTAGCTTTGATACTCAGCGTTCTTCTTTTCTGCTCACAGGAGTAACTGAAAATGTTGGCATGGTAAGCACTTGAGTGCCACAACAGACCACAGAGGGAGACAGGACCAAGTTCCCTGTTGTCCATGTGAGGCGCAGAGAGGAAAACACGCTCCAAATGGGCACGACACTACTCTCCTTGAGAGAGCCTGGGTACCTGTGTCAGGAAATTCCTGCCCGAGAGATAAGACAAAGCGGTGACTGCACAGCCCGCCACAGCGACGGGAGGGGGCAGGACGCCGTGGTGACCACCCGCTTTATTCGCATGAGGCAGTGTGCGTCTCAGGCACTGTACGAATAACGACAGCCTTGATATCTGCTAGAAATTACCCCTTTGGAACGAACCACTGGGCGGTCTAGTGGTTAAGACTCCTTGCTTCCAGCGCAGGTCTGACTCCTGGTTGCCGAACTAAGATACTCATGCTACAGGGCATGGTCAAAAATAATAGCCGTGTGATTAAGTGGGGCCTTGGCAGAAATAGTGCACAGAGGGAAGCCTGTAGCAAACTTTTATCTCAACTAGGACAAGTGGGACAAGATGGGATACAGAGACTGGAAAATGATCATGCTGAATCTATTTTATGATTTCATCCTCAACATTAATTATAACTACCTAAAGCCACTTTGTACCATTTGACTCCTACTTTCATTAATTGTATAATGTTTTCTTAAAAATACTTTATAGGATCTTTTCTGTACATAGCTGTGTGTATAAAGTATATAAATAAGAAAGTAAAAGTTAATTAAATATGTTACAGAGTCTTTGGAAAAAAAATAATAGCCATAATAAAATTTTTTTAATTTTTAATTTTTAAAAATTATGCCTTTTCTTTCTTATTACAGTTAAAACAGGAGGTTAGAATTATTTTTCATTGAAAACATGTTGGGCAGCAATCTAAGTGGTTTCGATGTAAAGTTCTTAACAGTTCTACTCAAGAGAGGATATACATGTTAGACATGGAAAAGTCATCCTCCTATGGTGTCTCTCCCGGTTTCCCTCCCCCCATTAGGGGTATGCGATTAACAGAGAGAAACTACTGTATGTGAAGAAGAACAAGGATGTACTGTACATCACAGGGAATTATAATCATCACCTTATAATAACGTACAATGGAGTAGAAGCTGCAAAAATACTGAATCACTGTGCTGCACACCTGAAACTAACGTAACAGTGTAAATCAACTATAATTAAAAAAAAAAAAAAGAAAAAGCTTAAGCTTGCAAGAATGAAAAGTCATCAGTTTCTAGGATTCTTATTTCTTAAGGGAATTCATTCATGATGAATTATCTACAAGTCCATGAACATGGGAGGAGAATCAAAAAGGGAACACTTTAAAAACCGAACTCTCCCAAAAGTCAGGTGTCGTGTGTCCTTTTTTACTCATCAGCTCATCATCACCATGTCAGCACCAATGGCAAGACAGTGACTAGAGTTTCAAAGTTCATTAAAGATTCCAGGAGGAAAGAAAGAGCCTGCATTTCGAAGGGGTGTACCCTGGTATTAGGAAAAGCAACCATCTTACTGAAGGGGAGATACAATCATAAAAGAATGAATGGGTCTTTTGATTCCTTGTCACATATGAAAATGCAGGGAAATTAAGGCAAAAATCATAAGAGTACTCTAAAAAATTTGCACGTTAAAAATGCTTTCTGAAGTTTGTGAGAGAGGTTATCCTGTCATTTCACACCCCCCAAACTGGATCCCCAGCCTCACGTTCCATTAACCACTGACTTGTCTAACAAGCTAGAAATATCTCAGCTCAGGAAGTAAACAGACATTCAATCACATTTCTTTCAACCACCCAATAAGTTAAAGTGAAAACATTCCTGTATTGATTAGAAAGGGGTCAAAAGGCAAAAGAGGTTTAGAAAAAGCCACATTCACTTCAAATGAAAAAGAATTCTCCCTGTCCCAGACGATAAAGGTTTCTACTTAGCATAGACATACTTCTATGGTAAGGAGAGAGAAAAAAAATCTGGGTCAGGGCTAGTGAATAAGAAATATCCAGTATGCATGAAGAAAAGAGTTAAGACAAGACAGCCTTCTGGGGAATGGCTATAGCTTAGAAAGTTGGGCAGTAAACTGAATAATGAATGGAATTTATACAGATAAATGCCGGGCATATGGAATTCCCGTTTCATTGGATCTGTAGTTAGCTGATGATTTGATACTTTAATTAGCCTGGACCACATTTTTTCACTTCATCCTCCTATATAAAAATTTGCAGACAAGGTGAAAAACTCATCCTAAAGACGGCCTCTCATGAGTCCTTTAAAATGATTACAGCAACCTACATTTAAAAATCGTAATACCACGATTCTGAATGCAGCCAAATGAAACACAAATGTGCTTCTGACTCCGAAATGCAAAACTGTAAAGTCTATGTGACAAAGAAATGGTATGTCTTTGAAAGGAGAAATAGCAACCGACAATGGAAATCGAATCCCGGAAATAACTAGGTGATTTAAAGCTTTTTAGATAATCACCAGCAACTAGAATGATAATACTTTAATGACATATTATATTTAAATAGCACCTTTCAAAACTCCATCATGTTAATCTACACAACATGTTCACAGGTAGGGAGGAATGGGCATTACTCCTACTTTAGATCAGAAAATTGAAGAGTAATAGAGGACGGCTTTACCAAGATCCCTCCCGGTCCAGGCAGGGGACTCGGGATTAGATACTCAGATGTGCTTTTCGTTAAGATTTCAGTGCCTCCGAACTGATTTAGCTGGGGGAGCGAGTTTCTACACCCCCGCTGTAGATGCGAGAATGTCTCGATGATTTGGCCAAAATCATCCTGCCGTTGCCTGGTAGGTGTCCGACAGTGCCTTTCTGAGGTCTACAGAAATAACCCCCAAATCTCCCTCATATCACTTCTTACTCCTAAGGCTTTGCCACGAGCTGAAGGCAGAAAAGCAAGCATACCGTGGATTAAGGAGTTTTCAGGGCAAATATCTTTCTCAGCATTTGCTTGCCTCTGGAGGCGTCTTCCCTGGAGAAGGCAGTGGCACCCCACTCCAGTACTCTTGCCTAGAAAATCCCATGGACGGAGGAGCCTGGTAGGCTGCAGTCCATGGGGTTGCTAACAGTGGGACACGACTGAGCGACTTCACTTTCATGCATTGGAGAAGGAAATGGCAACCCACTCCAGTGTTCTTGCCTGGAGAATCTCCGGGACAGGGGAGCCTGGTGGGAGGCCATCTATGGGGCTGCACAGGGTCAGACACGACTGAAGCGACTCAGCAGCAGCAGCAGCAGGGGACGTCTTCCCAGCGCTAAGAAGCTAGCTTCTCCTTGAGAAATGTCTTTTTTTTTTTTTTTTTAATTCTTACTCTATTTTCACTCCTAGACTGGGCTGTCCTGCCTTTCAGGTACCAGCTTGCATTCATTCAAAGCTCAGATGTCTTTCCTAAGATGGAGGCTCATCTTTTCACATGCTGAACCATGTGGATAACTTGAATTTCAACCCACACACATTTCTAATTTGACCAATAGTGCAACAGAGGCTCAAAGAGTAGGAATAATGGTTCTTGTTGATATATCCAGTCTCGGCTAGAATCCCGGGTCTTCAGACACCAGATCAAGGTGGTCCTCCAGAATCAATGACCAACAGCCACTCCCGGCTCGCAGGCAGCAGTGAGCGCCTTGGAGTGTAATGAACAGCACACCTCTGGGCGTGGCCGCAGAAGAGGCAGGAAAGGAGCCCGCTGCAAGGAAGGGCCCATGCGTCCCACCCGGCATCTTCACATGCCCCGCTTCTAACTCCTGCCTGTGCTCCCAGAACAGCGAGGTCTCACCTTGCTTCTCATTTGCTGCGCGGCAGGGTCCAAGTGCTCTTTAGAAAAGTGATTCTTTCTTTCTCTTTATTACAAAGAGCTTCAGACAAGTACACTGTTTATAATGAACAATTCGCAGATGACATGCTGTCTACCACAAAAGGACATTTTCCTGTGAATAACCAGTAGGATGCCTCATAAGTGGTATTCGGGAGATGCTCTAATCCATGTACAAAGTGATACTAAGAAAAATACCTTCCTTGAGGGCTTTGTTATGTGTAAAGCATTTTTTTACAGATATCATTGCATTTGTAGGCAAATTATTTAGCCTCTCTAAGCTTTATTTTCTCTACGCGTGTAAATAGTGCCACAAGTGTTTAATGTTGTATAAGCCTGTTTGGAAAGTGAAAGTGTCAGTCACTCAGTCCTGTATGACTCTTTTTTGTGACCCCATGGACTGTAGCCCACCAAGGTCTTCTGTCCACGAAATTTTCCAGGCCAGGATACTGAAGTGGGTAGCCATTCCCTTCTCCAAGGGAGCTTCCCTACCCAGGGATTGAAACTGGGTCTCCTGCACTGCAGGCAGATTTTTTTACCACAGAAGCCCATCTTTAGAAGATTATAATTCAGTTACAGGACTAACCTGAGAATTCAAACACCATTTACATTATTTCTATTGGCAATGCATTTGTTTTAAATGACAAGTGAGTTTTTGGTTATTTGCTACTTGTGAACATCAAATACAGTCTCTTAAAAAGTCACTGCATAATTAGCCACTTTCTAAATATTGCTAAGGGTTTAGCAAACTACTCCAAGTTCTCTAAGGATCTTATTTAATCATGATAACAGTAGCAATAATTCCTTAAGATAGATATTTTAAAGCTAATCCCACTTGATATTGAAAGATTTGTTCAGTCTGACATATAAATTCATCTTATGGATAGAGTTGTCTACTGATTGTACAAAACATTCTTTCTGAGTGATCTAATCCATTTACTTGGCTTAAAATACCACTTAGATACCAAGGGCAACCAACTTCATGTCTCTAGACCAGAGTTCTCAGAATTCCTAGTGCACCCAGCCAATGTCATGCTTAATATATTCACTTAAAAATAACTTAGAGTCATTTCAAAACTAAACTATGATTTTCATGCCAAAAAAAAAAATCAAACTAGTAAAATTTAAATTATCTTTTGGGGTTTTAATGATCAACATTTTGTTATAGTCAACAGTGTTTTCTATAAGTTACATTGATTATTTTTTTCCTAATGGTTTCTTTCAGAAGATTCCTAAAGTTTAAACACACACACAAACGTAAACATTCTCAGAGAGACTTCTTACCAAAACAGAAGTTTTGTCAGTTTAATAACTCTGAAGTTGAATCGTTAAAAGCTTCAAAACACACGGTATTTTAAAATAAGCATTTAAGTTATTTAAATATTGGGGATACAGGCATTTATTATGATGCCCCAGATTCCAAGATGCAAGTACGATGTGTTACAGGTTGAACGAAACAGCAGCAGGAACACATTATCAGCTAAGAACAGATTTCCTGTTTATTCGTCTAGGAACTGTTCTTGTGTGTGTTGGCTGACTGCCTATGAGCCAGCAATTATTTTATTAATGAAAAATAGAGGAAATAAAATCATCCATCACTATGTGTCCGAACAGCTTCTCTCAGCTTTATCGTCACTTTTGTGCGAGAAACTGTGTGGACTGGCAATTGCCCTTCACAGACGCTGACCCGGGCGAGCCACACCTTCCCCAGCTTTCCGAAACCGTCACACCAGGCCCCTCAGTGTTTTCTGTCCATTCACCTAGATCCCTGGGGTCAAAGTCGGGGATCATTCTACACAGAGCAGGATGCTCTTTGAAAAATTCCTAGTCGACCACTAACGAATATGACTTCATTGTATGGGCAAGGACACGGAGGATCAGAGAGGTCAAACTATGTGCCCACCAACACAGAGCTACTCAGTAAGACAGCGAGACTTGTACCAGCTCTGTTTCCAGAGACTGTGCAATGAGAAACTCCATTAAGTTCCTAATGATATTCGTGAACCGAGCTTCCACAAATAAGCAAAGTTCACTGTGTAATCTAAGAACAGAGGCAGAACCCTGTATCACTTTTCAAAGAATTCTCATCCTTAATTTTACATTTTAAAAAGCCTAACCTATTAGGATATGTATAGTTATAGCTTATTCTCACTTACCTGGTGGCTTAGACAGTAAAGAACTTTCCTGTAGTGCAGGAGCCTCGGATTCCATCCCTGAGTTGAGAAGATCCCCCGGAGGAAAGCATGGCAACCCACTCTAGGATTCTTGCCTGGGAAATCCTGCACAGAGAAGAGCCTGGTGGGCTTACAGTCCATGGAGTCACAAAGAGTCTGACGCGACTAAGTGACTAACACACCAACTGACTCCCATTGTTGGAGAGCAGAAACCAACATAACATTTTAAAGCAATTATCCTCCAATTTAAAAAAAAATCAAAAAGAGAAATAAAGGCAAGGGAAGAAACTGAGAATAAAATAGAGATGACAAAAATAGTTACTCTTTGAAAAGGTTAATAAAACTAATGAGAACATTGTGGGGAGGGTGGAGTTTATATTTAGCAAGGCAGGATAACTGATTGACTGGTAGTCAAGAGAGTCAGGTCCTCCTGCCTTGACCCCTTCCGCCCCCAAGTTCCTCATCTGTCAGATAATGAGGTGAAGAGATCCCTCCAATGCTCTGCGATGAACTGGGCTGTTGTCACTAAGTCCGCATCCAACTCTTTCCATCGCCATGGACTGTAGCCCATCAGGCTTCTCTCTCCATGGGATTTCTCAGGCAAAGAGACTGGCCACCATTTCCTCCTTCAGGGGATCTTCCTGCATTAGCAGGGATGGAACCCGCGCCTCCTGCATTAAGCAGGCAGATTCCTCAGCACTGAGCCATCCGGGAAGCCTCTCTGCAGAGCTAGGGTGGGTCGACTCGGAGATGTATCCTCACTGTTTACCGCAGTGCCGGGCACTCAGTGACTATTAATATTCATGTGACTGTGCAAGGTCTTTATAATCTAGCCCCACTCACGAACACCTTCCCAGTAGGCCTCTGTCTTCACAGAAAGAGCCGCTTAAGGAGCTTTAGAAAGGAATTCCATGCTGCAACTTGGGGCCGCATGTGGCGAACTTCCAGTGAGGATGCAGCAGACCACTCCTCTCCAGACCCAGATGAAAGCTTCATTTAAAACACACATGGGGGCAACCCATGAGTTTTGGTGTCATTTGCTGAGACGAGGAAGATTAGGGGAGGGGCAGATGGGAGGGAGAGCGAAGTGCTCCATTTCAGACATTTTCAGCTTGTCACATAAGAGCTGTCAAGAGACAGCTGGATATATAGACTTCTCTTTTTTAGAAATTGAGTTAAGACGTGAGAAATGTTTTGCTAAAGCCATCAAATGCCTGCATACAGTGTGATCCAGTTCAGGGCATTAATTACAGATTATTTCAAGTCTTAAGTATGCAAAATTTTCTTCTATATGCTATTATTAAAATTGTTTTGGTATAGGGTCCCAGAAGAGACATCTTTTCTTCACCCACACACTCATGTGCAAGTGTACACACACACACACAACAGAGCAGTAAGCCCTTTGCAATATCCACATACACATAACCTAAAACAGGAACATCTGTAATTCCAGGAACACAGCTCAACTTTACGGGCCTTCCCTTCTCAGCTGAAATTGGCTTCAGAGAAAATACTAACTCAGGCTTCTTAGAAAACCTTTACATCTAATAAGAGCAAACCAAGTATCTGCTCATCTTTCACAGAATTACACACACGCAGCAACATTTTGTTATTTTTGAATTTTTTCCAAAGACTAAGACACAGTATCAGAAACATACAACTTCCCTGTATTATGCACAAACCACACATGCTACCACATGCATGAAGGAATCCCAGCAACTTCATGGTGAAATCAAAATCTTTCTAGCTCCTCTTAAAAACACATCTACTTTGTGATTCTCTTTCCTCAGATAAGAATTCTTATTTATTTTACCATCATCATAAGAAAGAGGAACCAAATATCCAGCTATCCATATAAGTCTGATAAATACATGTTTTCTTTTACAGATCATTTGCAATTAATTTTGTCCCAATTTTGGGGTTTTCTGCTTGAGTAAAATTACTGAAGTGATAGCAGATCTATGTGTACTTTGTGATATTCAAACAAATATGCTAAGTTTTCTACTGATCTCTTATTTTTCACATGCTTCTGTTTAACTATCGTGGCCACAATTTCTGAGTGGGTTTGCTTTAAATGCTGATATAAGCCATATCCAATGGCAATTCTCTCACTGTCATTTCAATATCAATTTCCAGGCCCTTAACCTCCATGCCAACAGTGTTACAAAGAAAATACTTCCTAGAGCATGGAGTGAAGAATTGGCTTCTCCACTTGGCAACCGATCCTGTGTTGATGATTTTTAAAGAATGAGTGCTCAGTTCAAGGGCCCTGGAGAGGCTGCTGATTGCAGCTCCGGTCATTTGAGGGAAAAAAGAAAGAGATTTTTCAAAGCCAGGGTCAGGGGCATGGAATAATAATAATAATTTTTTTATTCCTTTTATTTTAAAAAAAAGTGTTAAGCGAAAGCAAGTTTTGAGTAAGAACATATGTAGCTCTTTATAATTAGATTAAAAGCACATAGATACATAAATTCATGTCTTTGATGTGTCTGGATTTCAGATCAGTTATACACATGCTGCTGTTCAATTTCCATAAGAATAAAGCAAATGACAATTATATGTTGGCTTAATTTTGCTATGACAAAGACACTCTTCAGATCCCTTAGCAAGAAGCTTGGTTCCTTTCCATGAGGGTTCACTCCTAGAATCTGTACAAGGTCATGAAGGAGAGATTAACAAATTTGTATAATACTCTTCCACCTAACTTCTGAGTCTCTGCTTTCGTAAGATAAAAAGCCAATGAAGAGTCACTGATGGTTCCATAATCTCTCTTTAGAAGAGGCCTCTGGAGGGTGGATTTCCAAGAAGCACTTGGGTCTTTCATGTACCCTGGGAAGATGCTCAGAATATGTGACTGACTCAGCTTCTCACCGACTCTTTTCCCAACTGTTTTTTGGCTTTTCCCAGGAAAAGATCGCAAGGTCGTTTTTCAAAACAGGATATTGCCTATTATAACTTTGCCATTTAAAATCATTTTGAATCTTAAAACTTAGGGATCAACTAAGGGTTTAGGATTAGCAGTTACAAATGACTGTACGTAAAATACAAACAAGGTCCTCCTGTGTAGCACAGAGAACTATATTCAAATCTTGAAACAAGCCATAATGGGAAAGAATATGAAAAAGAATTGTGTATATATTTGTGTGGCACTAGTGGTAAAGAATCAGCCTGCTGACGCAGGAGACTCGGATTCTGTCCTTGAGTTGGCAAGGTCCCCTGGAGTAGGAATTGGCAACTCACTCCAGTTTTCTTGCCTGGAAAATTCCATGGACATAGGAGCCTGGTAGGCTGCAGTCCATGGGGTCAAAAAAGAGTCAGACATGACTGAGCAATTGAGCACACACACACATAAATACATAACTGAATCGATCACCTTGCTGTTCACTTGAAGTTGATACGTTATAAACCAACTATGCTGTTGTTGTTTAGCTGCTATGTCATGTCCAGCTCTTTTGTGACCCCATGGATTGCACCCCACAGGCTCCTCTGTCCGTGTGATTCCCCAGGCAAGAATACTCGAGCAGGTTGCCATTCCTTCTCCAGAGGATCTTCCTGACTCAGGAGTCGATCCCATGTCTCCTGCACTAGCAGGTGGATTCTTAACCACCGAGCTCCCAGGGAAGCCCAATGTTTATTGATATCAACTCCAAATCCCCCCAACACAGAGTTCCTCCCTGACACATAGTGGATTTGATTTGTTTCTCATCTAGTGTGTTGCAGTGTTTTAAGAGGACAATGCAAATCAATCAGGTTTCTTTTACAGGAAGTCCTCTACCCACCGACAAGTTCCACTCTGGGAGCACATCTGTCAGTCCAGTCTGTTTGTAAGTCCAACCAGGTTAGCCTAGGTGGGCAAGTGGCACAGTCAGCTACCCAGTGCTGCACAGTAATAGCTCTATGATGCTTTTCACATGCTCATATATAAAAAAGCAAAGAAAACATTTTTAATCTTACAGTGCTGCTGCTGCTGCTAAGCCGCTTCAGTCGTGTCCGACTTTGTGCGACCCCATGACGGCAGCCGCCAGGCTCCCCCGTCCCTGGGATTCTCCAGGCAAGCACACTGGAGTGGGTTGCCATTTCCTTCTCCAATGCATGAAAGTGAAGAGTGAAAGTGAAGAGTGAAAGTGAAGTCTCTCAGTCGTGTCCGACCCTCAGCGACCCCATGGACTGCAGCCTTCCGGGCTCTTCGTCCGTGGGATTTTCCAGGCAGGAGCACTGGAGTGGGGTGCCATACCTTGAAAAGTACAGTAGCACGGCACGACAGCTGGCACGCAGGGGCTGGCATTGAGTGAGCTGGCACACAGGGGCTGGCATTGAGTGAGCAGGCAGGAAAAGTCAGCGGCTGGAGGACAGAGAGGAGGCGGGAGGCGGTGGAGCTGAAGGGTGGACAGCAATGGGAGGCGGGGGGTGAGCTGCCACGCCACTCATGCCTGACATCACGGAAAGCACATTTGCACCTTTGAAAGTCTGCAGGCTGATGGTCTGAAGTTGCGGGACTGACTATATTTGTCTTGGGGAGTGACGACCCTTCTAGCAGGTGTATCTTAACTCCATTGCAATGTATTCATTTCTGAATCATCCAGCATGTAATGCAGTGAAGCAAAGGGCTGGGAAGAGCAAAATGCTTCTAGACATCCCCTGCCATCACGGCAGGCATCGAGGCAACGCTTGTTCAGTCGCTAACACTGCCCAAGTTCAAAAGCTGTACACTTGGGGAGAAACCCCTTCCTTTCTGCTATCTCTCTGCCTTCTTATTTAATGCTTCTAACATAGATACTAACTCACAGATATGCAAACATAAACATCATCACATAAAGTAAACATGTAACGTCCCATGCATTCAGCACAAGGGAAATAGGCTTCACTTACCCAAGTCACATGCAAACCTCAATTCCAACTCACCAGGCAGTGTAGACGATACACCCCATAGTTTGTAAGAAGATCGAATGCTATGGCTGGAGCCGTCAGGTGTCCTAGAAGGAGGGCGAGAACACAGATCCATCAAGAAAGAGAGAATGAATTGAAATTCCTACCAGATGCTTATTTTTTTTTTCTTAAAGTTAAGCTGTTTCCCATCTTTAAATATAATTGTTGATTTATTTTTTTAGAAACGTTTTGAAGTGGCAAATGTTCACTGAACCTCATGCTTGATTTCGTATGTTCCATTGACAGATGAGATAGTCTTTCATTTCCTTGTCTTTGGAGTATAAAAGAACTCTTTCAACTGCGTGACTTGATAAAATATTGGATACAATGAAAAACTGCCATTTGTCCAGGAGCCAGCACCTTTTAGAGAAGTTAACTGTATATTTAAGGATGAGTACTTATCTGATCAAGAAGCATCTTCCCTCCCCCAGATGTTTAATTTTATAGAATTAAGAGAATGATCATCTGAGCATAGTCAGTCAGTGAACTTTTATAACTGCTGGGTGATCCCAGTGCTAAGTCATGGAAATTCAGAGGACAAAACAGACCCTGTCTTTGTCTTGAGGAAGCCTGCAGTCTGCAATCATTTCCTAGAGAACCAACATTGGCTATCAGTTCAGTTCAGTTCAGTTCAGTCACTCAGTCTTGTCCGACTTTTTGTGACCCCGTGGACTGCAGCACACCAGGCCTCCTTGTCCACCACGCCTCCCTGTCCACCACCAACTCCCAGAGCTTACCCAAATTCATGTCCACTGAGTCAGTGATGCCATCCAACCATCTCATCCTCTGTCGTCCCCTTTCCTCTTGCCCTCAATCTTTCCCAGCATCAGGGTCTTTTCCAATGAGTCAGCTCTTCACATCAGGTGGCCAAAGGATTGGAGTTTCAGCTTCAGCATCAGTCGTTCCAATGAATATTCAGGATTGATTTCCTTTAAGATGGACTGTTTTGATCTCTTTGCAGTCTGTCGGACTCTCAAGAGTCTTCTCCAACACCGCAGTTTAAAAGCATCAATTCTTTGGCACTCAGCTTTCTTTATAGCCCAACTCTCACATCTATATATGACTACTAGAAAAACCATAGCTTTGACTAGACTGACCTTTGTTGGCAAAGTGATGTCTCTGCTTTTTAATATGCTGTCTAGGTGGGTCATAGCTTTTCTTCCAAGGACCAAGGGTCTTTTAATTTCATGACTGCAGTCACCATCTGCAGTGACTTTGGAGCCCAAGAAAATAAAGTCTGTCATTATTTCCATTGTCTCCCCATCTATTTGCCATGAAGTGATGGGACCAGAATGTTGAATTTTAAGCCAATTTTTTCACTCTCCTATTTCACTTTCATCAAGAGGCTCTTTAGTTCTTCTTCGTTTTTTGCCATAAGGGTGGTGTCATCTGTGTATCTGAGGTTACTGATATTTTTCCCAGTAATACTGATTCCAGGTATTGTCTATAAATTGAGAACATATGGGATCTGACCTGATCACCAGGCAGTTAGTATCCATGCAATCTCGGCTGATCATTTACCCTAAGACTTGGTTTACTCATCCATAAGATGAGAGCCCTGCTACCTGCCCTATCCATCTCAAGATATTATCATTAAACAAATCACAAACATGAATTCACTCAGTGAAGGGCAGGGTTCTCTCCAGGGACATCAGAGGAGCACAGGAAATGTGCACAGAGTAAATGGGCTTGTCACGATGTTGACAAAGTCATTTTGTGAGTCAGCTCAGAAAAGGCACTTCTGGCTGGAATGGTACATTCTTGTGTTTAGTGCGTGCATGGTACTTGAATAGCCCTTTATCGGCATTAAACACGGGTCATTTTGTTTCCAGCCAAATGTCATTGCTTCTCAAGACAGATGAAACCAAAACTGTAAATCAAACCATAGAATACAACACTCCCCTGAAAAGGTTTCAAAGCACTTTCCCTGCTTTAACATAAGATGCATCAGGGCTGCCTCAGAGCCTCACCGGGGACACTCAGCCCAGTGGTGTCGTCTATAAAGTGTTCAAGTCAAAGCGTCAGTCGCTCAGTCATGTCCAACTCTTTACGACCATGTGGACTGTAGCCCACCAAGCTCCTCTGTCCGTGGGACTTCCCAGGCAAGAATGCTGGAGTGGGTTGTCATTTCCTTCTCCAGGGGATCTTCCTGATCCAGGGATTGAACCCAGGCCTCCTGCATTGCAGGTAGACTCTTTATCACCTGAGCCACCAGGGAAGGCCCTAGTGTATAAGTAGAATCTAAAAAAAACATACAAATGAACTTATTCACAGAAAAGAAACAGACTCACAGACATAGAAAACAAACCTATGGTTCCCAAAGAGGAACAAGGTGGGAAGGGATAAATTCGGAGTTTTGGGTTAGCAGATACAAGCTCTTATTGAAAAAACAGCTAAGCAACAAAGTCCTACAGAGCAGCACAGGGAAGTATATTCATTACCTTGTAATGCCTCTAATGAAAAGGAATCAGCAAAGGATGGTATACATACACACACACACACACACACACACACACACATGTAACAGTCACTGCTGTCTATCAGAAACTAACACAGTAACTCAATTATACTTCAATTAAAAAAAAATAGTGCCACCTAGTTCAACCACCAGTGGGGGAAAAAACATCTGTTTTTAAACTAGAAGAAAGAAATTTCTGAAACACAATGGGTTTTTAAAGTTTGAAAAAATGTGGAAAAGCGAAGGCAACAACCACCTTAAGTAATGTGGCCAGCTACACACCATTCTGCGTTTCACGTTCCAGCTGCTCCTAGATGTGAAGCATGAATTTTCTCATGTCTGAGTTTCATCAGATAAGATTGGTCTGTTCAGTAATAACACTAAATAGTTCCCACAACAAGAAATCACACTCTATACCAACTGAATTGCACAAAAAAGGAAATAATGATTTCATCCAACACAGCACTTTCTACCTTAAAAGTACCACCTAAGTGGGGCAGTTTTCCTGAAAAGAAATTAGCAAGAAATTATCAATCTCCTTTTCAAAAAGTTACATGCAACCAACAATACACACTTGACACATTTTTGTAAAAGACTTACAAACTCGTGGCCCATGGTAGATCCCTGGCTAAGAACTCCGGGATTAACGTTCTAGAATATTCCACCTTTGCTAAGGTTCTGTAGCATCTTAGAATAGTCACATCTCATTCATCAGTATTTACTGGAGAGTTCAGCAATCCAAAGCATTTGAAAGGACAACGGAAAGAATTTCATGGAGCCATCAATTCCGTAGTTTATCTTATGCCATCTGTGAGGAGAAGCTCTAATAATCTCAAGATCTCTTACCCTGAGCTCTTCAAAGAAGATGGTCCTCTCATTTCCCAGAATTTGAAGGTTCCAAGTGAACAGTAAATTCTTAGCTGCCATAGGAAGAGCCACAGCAGAGGAGGAAGGGATGAGAACAAGCCTAGAGATAAACGGTGCTGAGACCGGGGGCTATATTTTGAAATCTCTGTGTCGCCAGAGAAATGTTGAGTCATCAACAGCCGAAGATGCAGAGACAAGTTGCCAAGTTTTGAGGAGTTTTTTTGTTTTTTGTTTTTTGTTTCAGTTTGAACCTAAACACTCAGGATTTCCGTGAGTCCTCCAGAAGCCCCAGAGCTTGATGACTCCCGGTAAGCGTGACATTCCATAACCATCTTCCATCTTTGATCTAAAGCAAAGTCCCTCTCCAAGATACTGCCCAGGCGTCTGGGACCACCAGTGATGGAGGGAAAGGGGGGCGGCGGGATGGTGCAGCCAGTCTGATTGATCTCGTGGCCCATCGCTCAGCTGTAGGCGTGGATCCGCAGAGATGAGAACGCCTTGCTCATCACTGGCTTCTACAACCTGGATTTCTCAGGAATCTGGGCTAGGCCTGAATTTGCTTCTTAAACCAGAAACAGACCGTAGAATTAACTGTAAGACAGAAGTTTAAATTCCCAGTGAGTGAGATAAGAGGCTTAAAATTTTTTGTAGAAAAAAAATGCCTGAGTGCCTCCGCGGGTTGGGTCCCTGCCTTCCACTGGAGTTGGGCTCTCAGTTCAGCCCGGGGCCTGAGCTCTTATCAGCCCCCGCGGTGAGCACATAGCAGCTCAGCATAGGAAGATAAAGGCGCGTTGGTCTTTGAAGCACAGCTGAAGTTTCCATGAAGCGCTCACGATCTTCCACGTGGTCAGGACCTAACCGGCTGCCTACCTACTGGTGATGCTTTCAGCTGAGAAGGCGCTGCTCTTTGTTCTACCCATTTTTCCCACACAACTTTGCTTAGCGCTTTTGCCTGGAAGTGTGTCTGGAAAATCCCATGGACAGCAGAGCCTGGTGGGCTGCCATCTATGGGATCGCACAGAGTTGGACACGACTGAAGCGACTTAGCAGCAGCAGCAGTGTGTGTTCACAGCAGATCATACAGTTACACACACACCCACCCAAGTGAGGTGTCAGCATCCACACCTTGTTAAACACAAAACTTCTATATATTGATACCTTGTTCCACGTTTTGCCTTTTTTACACTTTATAATACCACTTGAAGAGCTTTCCACATCACCACAGATAAATTATCTTTTAAAAAATTAACATGCATACTTCCAAAAAAAATAAAAAGTTCAGAGAATGTAAAAGAGAATAAAGTGTAAACCAAGCACCCTTTTAATCCCAAATATTCCCTTGGACTCTTGGCCCAAAAGTACTCGTTGCTAAAGATGCTAAAGAGAACTAACATAAATAGAAATACACACATGTAGGGAGGGAAAGAGGATTAAAGATTGTCGGTCAGCTGCTAAGTCGTTTCTGACTCTTTGTAACCTTGTGGACTGCAGCCTGCCAGGGCGTAAATGTTCATGGATTAAAGATGGCTCAGACGCTAAACAATCATACTGCAATGCAGGAGATCTGGGTTTGACCAATGGGTTGGAAAGATTACGCTGGAGGAGAGCATGGCAACCCACACCAGCACTCTTGCCTGGAGAATCCCATGGAGAGAGGAGCCTGCCAGGCTCCAGTCCATAGGGTCGCAGAGTCAGACACGATTGAGCCACTGATCACACACACACACACACACACACACACACGCACACACACACCTCCCCTCTCATAAACAAGTGGAGTTTGTCTCTCCATGCCCTTGAATCAGGGCTGGCCCTATCACTTCTTTAGCCGGTTAAACATGGCAGAAGAACCCCAAATCCTTTTCTGGGCTGACGCTTTGGAGGGAACTAGATGCTTCTTCTTGGAAATGAGATGCCACCGTCAGAACTCTCACCACCCTGAGACTGACGTGCTTCGAGAAGATTCTAATCACAGTACACGCCAACCCAGTGTTCAGAAATGACTGGGTTCTCCAAGTGTGTTATCCAATACGGATGTTTTAGTCTATATATTTTCAGCTGTGGCCGGCTTTGAAGCATCTTTTTTGCAGCTTTGATAGGTTTTTGTGTGTGTGTGTGCGTGTGTTTTTCTTTTCTGTGTGAATTAACTTACTTGAACCTTCATATTGTTAATCTTGTATTGAATTATAAGACTTCTATATATTGAGAAAATTAATTCATTTTGTGCTATGAATAAATTTTTAATGTTTGTGTAATCAAACATATTCATCTTTCTGCTATGGTCATAGTTAATCGGATTTTTCCACGCTAACATTAGTTCCTTCTCATATTTTTTCGGCTATTTTATACTTCTTTCAACATTCAATATTTAGGATTTTATTAATTTATATTGCTGTAACAAGCAATATAGAGATCTAGTTGTCCTTTCCAGGTGGCTAGTTATTAATTAATTAAATGCAGTCTTTATATACAGTTTCTCACATCCATTGGGGTCTTTTTTCTTCTATCTTTTAATTCACACACAAATTCTCAGCTTCAATTTATTTTTAATTTGATTATTTTAAAATATGAGATAATAAAAATCATTTGACACCTATAGATGCCATTAACGGATTTGAGTTTGAATGAACACTAAGTGAAAAGATTCTAGCAAGATTCATACATTATAAATGCATCTTTATTACACTATAAAATCATCTTTCAAACTGTAGAGAGTTTGGTTGTCTTGTTTTTTAAGAAGATCACATTCCCCGAAGAACCAAAAAAGAAGTCTATTTTCACTTAGTGCTTGCAAGCACAGAAACACAGCAGACAGTATTTTTGTAATTTTGTGAATTAGCAAAATTAAT
Organism: Neotragus moschatus; assembly: GCA_006410615.1. NCBI lineage: Eukaryota > Metazoa > Chordata > Mammalia > Artiodactyla > Bovidae > Neotragus > Neotragus moschatus. The sequence goes on along the minus strand of SJYA01001712.1, from coordinate 926,389 downwards.
TCTAAACTTCCAACACATGGGTCATGCAAAATGAGAGGTTAATTTATTTGAGCAGTCATGGGCCAGTTTGCTCTGGAAACATAAAGGTAGTTAGTGAGATATAAATTCCTTGAAATAATAGGGAAGGCAGTATTCACGGTTCTGTTACTTTGCATCATAGTTCTTAGTTTCCTCTGCTTTATATTAAAGTCCAGTTAAAAATGGGTGCTCTTCCTTCCCCAAATGGAATTTCTGTTATTAAAGATAGGAAAAATTGCTTATTTATCTTTGAATCTCCTCTGTGCATTGAATATAATGAGTATTAAGCAAATGCCAGATCAATGACCTGAATGCATGAGTCCAATGCCTTATATTTTTATTTGAAACGTCATTAAGCTCCCAAAGATCCCTGGATTGGGACGATCCCCTGGAGAAGGAAATGGCAACCCACTCCAGTATTCTTGTCTAGAAAATCCCATGGATGGAGGAGCCTGGTCAGCTACAGTCCATGGAGTCGCAAAGAGTCAGACACGACTGAGCGAGTTCTCTTTCTTTCTTTCTTTCTTTCTTTCTCTTTAAGCTCCCAAAGTCAAAGACACAGTATGCCATGGGGAAAAAAAAGAAAGAACAAGCTTTCTAAGATAACTCTACTAAAACTATTGCAACTATTTGCCACTGGATTTAGCTATAGCTAGCCCAGTGAAATAGCAAAAGATAAGGATTTGAGAATGCATTCCCCAGTCTGTGTATCTACTGTGGGTGTGGGTGTGTGCTGTGTGTGTTCAGGCACTCAATTGTGTCAGACTCTTTGCGACCCCATGGACTGTAGCCCACCAGGCTCCTCTGTCCATGAGATTCTCTAGGCAAGAAGACTGGAATGGGTTGCCATTCCCTTCTCCAGGGGATCTTCCAGACTCACCGATGGAACCCAAATCTCCTGATTGGTGAGCCAGTTTAATTACCACTGTGCCACTACTGCGTGAAACGTCTTTTTCTATCTATCGAGATGGCTGGATGGCATCACTGACTCGATGAACCCGAGTCTGAGTGAACTCTGGGAGTTGGTGATGGACAGGGAGGCCTGGCGTGCTGCGATGCATGGGGTCACAAAGAGTTGGACATGACTGAGCAACTGAACTGAACTGATACATATTTATCTTTCCATTAATTTTAAGCCCACCAGGCTCCTCGGTCCATGGAATTTTCCAGGCAAGAAAATTCCACTGGAGTGGGTTACCATTTCCTTCTCCAGGGGATCTTCCTAGCCTAGGGATCGAACCCGGGTCTCCCACTTGCAGGCAGATGCTTTACCATCTGAGCCACCAGGGAAGCCCAATTTATTATAAATATATTCATAAACTAGTTATGCTTATGCTCTGGTGATAAGTCTGGAGATAAAATGGAAAGCCATCAATCACAGAGGCTCTGATGGATTTTTAAAAATTCATTTCTTTTCCTTTTGGCTGAGTTAGGGCTTAGTGGCCACATGCAGGCTTCTCTCTAGCTGTGGGGCACAGGCTTCATTGCCCCTGGCCATACAGGATCTTAGTTCCCCAACCAGGGATTGAGCCCATGTCCCCTGCAATGGAAGGCAGAGTCTTAACCCCTGGACCACCAGGGAAGCCCTTCTGACGAATTTTTATTCAGGATACTGAGTGAAGACTTCCTCCAATAAAATGTAAACAACACTAACCTAACGGTGTGTTCACAGGGTTAGAGCCAGAAGCAGAGGTTGTGCACAAGGGGTTTGGGAAAGAATGATGCAATCAGGAGACGAAAGAGAGCTGGTTCTGGGAGTAACGGAGGAAGAACTTTCCAGGGAGGAGGAAGCACAGATGAACGGTGCTGTGGACGAGCTCAGCCAACAAACAGAAAACCACTGTTGTTAGGGAATGAGTCTGCTGGACGTAGGACTGATAACTACGTGTTTCATGTTTCACTGACACACTTGACATAGGGTTTTGTGGGTTTTCCCCCTCTCTCTTTTGCCTTCTGTCCTGGCAAAGATAAGTTCAGAGACCTTTCCAGTTCTGCTTGGGTGCCACTCAGGGAATTAAAGTATTTACAAAAGAGCAGCTCAGCTCTGCTATTCACCAGCTTGAGACGTGGAATTCCTATTGAAAAGAGAGGAGGAAAGGACCTCTTTCAAAAGGCAGCCCCACTTTATTTCACAAGGTAAAAAATAACCATGTAATAGCAACGTAAATACACGACTGTTGACAATGTAAGTGCCGTGTAACCATGGAGTAATTATCTAGTTCTCTCCTTTTTTTAAAAACAAAGACCAAGCTGAAAGTCTAAGCGCTGCAAGTTGCGCGATGATTATCCCGTTCATTACTTGGTAACTGGAAGTATAATTATCAAGTAATCTGCATGAACATAATTACGTATTTACATAGTCTTTGCCGTGTAATTATCGAGGAGTTCAACGATTATACACTACACTCCTTGAAAAAGAAAGTGATACCAAAAAACAACAAAAAAATCTGTGTGAAATAGTCATCTCAAACAGAAAGAATTAAACATGAGGATGATTTATCTTAGAAAAGTCCTAAATTATAACATAAGTGAACAATAAAATTAGATCAATTTCTGATCACGAAAATCAATCAGAATCCCTTTCATGAATTATGGATGCCTGCTGAGACAGTCAAACCATTTCATCCTTGAAGGGCTCAAGAAAAATAGTAGAATTTGCTTTCTTATTTCAAAATGAAGAGGTTTTTTCTTTATTTATTGCTCTAATCATCTTTAACTCAGTCTTCTTTCTCCCACTATTCAAATCACAAGTATCTCTTTTAAGCTCCAAGATGTTTAATAAGTAAAGAAAAATGAGGAGGAATAAAATTGAATAGTATTGATCACTTAACAAAGTTCTGAGGCTTTTTCTCACTCCAGAAAGAACATTAAGTACTTTGTTTTTGAAGATTTTTAATATAGATGGTTTTATAAAATGATGTTCTGGAATTTTTAAGCATTTTGATAACTGCATCTTTATTTATTAAATCTGTCTAGTGACTGATAAATGGGCCACGGATACTTTTGCTTTCTGTCTCCAATGGACGTTCAGATACACTCAACAACTGGATGGTATATTCTCCACAGTGAAGATCATCCCTTAAAAAGGTCAGTGTCTGAAGCCATTTGCATAAGACAATTATTCAGTCTGAAATGAGTTAGAAGTGATTTCTGTTGCATATGCCACACGTGGATAAGAACCTACAAACTGCAAATGATACACAGAAAGCCAACACAAACTGAGACCTGTGATAATTTCACACTAGCCATTGTCCTCTAAATAAAGATATTCCCTCAGGACGTACACTGGCTTACGTTGGAGTCTAACAAGCTTAGCAAGCTGACTTTTTAAATTCTCTAAATGCTATTGAACACGTCCATGGCGTAGTTCACTGCTGTTTTTCAGAGTTAAAGCAACCTCTGAAGGTCGGTGACTGGCAGTAAGGCAATGGCACCCCACTCTAGTACTCTTGCCTGGAAAATTTTCACTTTCACTTTTCTCTTCCATGCATTGGAGAAGGAAATGGCAACCCACTCCAGTGTTCTTGCCTGGAGAATCCCAGGGACAGGGGAGCCTGGTGGGCTGCTGTCTATGGGGCACAGAGTTGAACACAACTGAAGCGACTTAGCAGCAGCAGCAGCAGCTGAAGGTCAGTGACTGACAGTAAGAAGGTAATTTAAATAGGAGACAATCCAGAACAGTATTAAGACCATTTGATCTGTAGCCATTTTTGCTGAAAACATTACAAATTAGCTTTTATGTTTTTGGTGAACAAAACCAACACTGAACCTTTTAAAAACTCCTCATAAATTAACAGCATAACAGATGTTCAAGACCCATTCCCTGTGTTTCTGTCAAATATTGTTTCTTCTATAAGAAGTGGCTTTCCTGGTGGCTCAGATGGTAAAGCATCTGCCTGCAATGTGGGAGACCCGGGTTCGATCCCTGGGTCAGGAAGATCCCCTGGAGAAGGAAACGGTAACCCACTCTAGTATTCTTGCCTGGAGAATCCCATGGACAGAGGAGCCTGGCGGGCTGCAGTAGTCCATGGGGTCTCAAAGAGTCGGACACGACTGAGTGACTTCATTTTCTTTTCTTTCTTTCTTTCTATAAGAATAGAGGGCTTCCAGGTGGCTCTGTGGTAAAGAATGCATCTGCAACGCAGGAGACTCGGGTTCCGCCGTCTCGGTTGGGAAGATCCCCTTGAGGAGAAAATGGCAACCCATTCCAGGATTCTTGCCTGGGAAAACCCTGGACAGAGGAGCCTGGCGGGCTGCAGTCCACAGGGTCTCAAAGAGTCGGGCACAACTGAAGCTACTGGGCGGAAGAGCAGCACAAGAATATAATCTTCTTTCCTGGCCACAGCAGCGACGGCCAGAGCACGGAAAATGGGAGCGGTGCTTCTCTGAGAGTCTGCCATGGGCTCTGCGGAGTACAGGCGCACACTAAGATAATGTATACTTGAGCACACAGAGGCAGCTCCTTGCTGGGAATGTGTCTACGACTCACACCATTCCAGCTCCCTGGAAACGTTTCTTGGTGGCTCTTCCCCTCTGTCCCTGAAACAGAATTCATTTTAGTGGTTTGTGAGGTGTGCTTCTGCCCTCGTCCAAGATGAGTGAAGCTTGGAGGGACAGGAAGGAATCATACAGGAGAGCAGCTAAGCAAAGCGTGAACAAATGGGTGACGTGTGGATTTCTCCCTCTGACATGGCGCATGGACTCGGTGGACTCTTGTACATGTAATGAAGGGCCAGCAGATGAAGAGCAACATATCGAAGTCCACATAGGAGATAGGAAAGAGCAGAATTCAAGGCCTGTCTCTGGAGTCCCACCAAGGGGAACCCCAGGGCTAGTGCAGGAACCTGGACCAGCCATGGTTTCCCTGCCATGATGGATGGGAGCGCTTTTAGGAATACAGGCCAATTCCCAAAAGGACGCTGTCTCAGAAAAAATAAAAATAAAAAATAAGATGGCAGTTGCTGATGTCTCAAAACAAGAATGACCTATTGATCACCGATTGATCTGGACATCTCATCAGAGGAAAGACGCTGGAAGTTCAGTAGAGTAAAAGGAGAAAAAGATGTGACCACGCGTGTATGTCCCCCGAGTCGATGAACCAAGTCACAGGAGTTCAGAGTGTTCGTGAAACGAACAAATACATGATAAATGCCACAAGAGTTCATGTGTCCCCACTATCCACAGGTTTCCCAGAGAAAGGCCCTGGCTAGCTTTCTTAGTTTAATAAAATCCTGCCTCCAAATTATGTAGCCCCCACGGTCTAATTAAACCCGACTTCTTGCCAAGACTTTTTAAGTGTTTTCCAGGGCGTCGCTCTTTTAGCCTTTTTAAGATGTTGTGGACACAGTGAAAGTGAAAGTGGCTCCGTCGCGTCCGGCTCTTTGCGACCCATGGACTATACAGTCCCTGGAACTCTCCAGGCCAGAATACTGGAGAGGGCAGCCTTTCCCTTCTCCAGGGAATCTTCCCAACCCAGGGGTGGAACCCAGGCCTCCCACATTGCAGGCAGATTCCTCACCATCATATAAATCAGTGATATTGGTACAATTGGATTTATGTTAGAGAATGCATTGTAATTAACAATTACATAGCATATTAATATACCAACATTGCTGATTCAGAGTTCACAGAGAAAACTGTTCTCTTCTGCAATGAATTACCTGTATCCTGAGTCCTTTCTGAAAACCTATCACCACTCATTTACACCCATTACATCCTAGAAAACCTTCTGCCAGGTTCTTTGTGACCCATTAAACACGGAGTCAGAAGAACTTCCATATCTATTAAAAATATATTAGACTTTTACCAAAACTGAAACATAATTTTCTTCAAATTCAGAAACAGAATTTTGGAGAAAATCAATTACTGGAGATTTCATGTTCTTCTGTGATAAAAAAAAAAATGCAAATATAAGCCAATCATGAGTGAAATTGTTAAACGGGCAGTGTCTTCAAGACTTAGCATTTTCAGGCACTCAGTATTTTCAGTGTCTAGTCTTCCCCCATCACTAAGAGAAGGTCTGGTCAACTTATTCATAGCAAAGTGTTGTGAACTGACATTTATGTAACCTCAGAATTGAAATATGTCAGAGACCAGCCAGCCCAAACTTCTGCCTAATACAGTAATCTCCTCTTCATTATCCTTGAGAAGCAAACATCTCTGTTACTCACAGGGATCAATCCCTTCCCCATCGCACTGCCAAGCAAGCTCTTTCAGAAAGCGCTGACCTCCTAGGGGTCAAGGTCACCTTTTCCAGCTTTCATCCGTTACCCATTTTTGATGCCACAGACAAGAGTATGTCTAGGCTTATGTGTGATAGCTCTCCACACATAAAGAAAGTGTGGAGAAAGTTTGAAGAAAGTTATTTTATTCTCAAGTGGCCCTTTCACTGGCTTATTTAACGCCAGTAATTTCAACTTTTCCTCTTATGCCATGATTTCCAAATGACTAACAACTCAGTCAATTCTATTAGAATGTCTTAGTTTGTAAATATTCATCCCCCAAGTATGCCACTCAGAAAAGCTTCCTTCTGGTAACAGTTTCTGGGGATGGGTTATAGTATTTTTGGAAAGAGCTCAGATATCCAAAGCATATAGACTGCTAGTTCTGAACCCAGGTCTTACACAGACCAACTGTATAACCTTGAGCAAATTACATAATCTCCCTGTTTTCTCATCTGTAAAAAAGAAATCATAGCACATGATAAAATCATGTCGAGAACTAAGGAAAATCAAAGTGGGGATACCCCTCTCCCAGCACAGGGTGGTAATCCCTCAGTGAACAACTATCATTATTACAGTTCACTTTCACGTGCTAGAAGAGAGTTACACCCAGAGATAAACAAGCTGCCTTATATATCCAGATGGAAATGTGAATATTCGAGAAGCAAGAATATAGCTTATCTCCCGAGAATGATTTCTCTGTTTTTTGAATTCTGTCCCCTGGCTCTAATTCAAGGGTACAGATTAAGCCATTGTTTTTTGTGAAGTGACACTTTCTCTATTTCAAGTGTTTCGACTCTGGGAATTGAACAGTAAAGTTTTCCAAAATCCCAAAGCAGTGCTTGTGTTTTCTAATTTTACGTGAAATAAATTATCTCCCAGGTCATAAATTCTCTATATCATCAAGCAGTTCTTCACGAGTGCTCTAGGAGAGATTTGTGTTGTTGCTGACACTAAATCTACACCAAACACCTCTTTCCCTTGCTATAGAAATTACGATGAATATGGCACGATTTAGGAGCTCCACTTCTAAGTATCCCACTGTAGGGCTAGCGTCCAGAGGGAAAAAATCAGAGAGAGACAGACAAAGGCACCATTCGCTCTGTTCATGCACTGAGATTAGGAGGCTCTTTCACACTCACTGGCCCTGCACAGGTGGCCTCTAAGACCATGCTCGATCTAAAACAACACTGAAATCGAGGCAATTGGATTTTTAAACCTGAGATGCTCTGGAAGGCAAACATATCTCCTTTCAAACTCTACAGGAGAAATTCTGACCTCAGAAAACTCTTCCTTTTCTAACATCCCTGTCTTGGGATCTGCCGGTTTAGAGCTCTGGGCGTGATGGGTGGTAGAGGAGATATCCCAAATGTGCAAAATCAAGAGAACTTGTTCCAGCGAACACAAGCGAGTAACTAGCTTGCAGGGGATTGGAAAGATGGTTTGTTCGGTGAGGATGATCTGATTCATGTCTACTGGCTCCGTTTCCATTCCCGGGGGAACCAGAGGCGCCTCCAAACCCTAGACTTCGAGGCTTTTGAGATTGCTCCCAAACATTATCCTAATGTCTCTCTTTCTGTATTGCTGTTGCTGTTGAGTTGCTAAGTCATGTCCAGATCTTTTGCAACTCCATGGACTGTAGCCTGCCAGGCTCCTCTGTCCATGGGATTCCCCAGACCAGAATCGTGGAGTGGGTTGTCATTTCTTTCTTCAGGGGATCTTTCCAACACTTTTATTAACATATGGAAAATAACAGCAACATCTAATATTTGTACACTGCTTTACAGTTTACAAAGTCCTTTCAAATCCACCATCGTAATTAATTTTACCAATGCCATATTCCTCTAATGTTCATTATCATTCATGCTTCCCTGGTTATTCAGACAGTAAAGAATCTGCCTGCAATGCAGGAGAACCCAGTTCAACCCCTGGATCAGGAAGATCCCTTGGAAAAGGGATTGACTACCCACTCCAGTATTCTTGCCTGGGAAATCCCCAGGACAGAGGAGCCAGGTGGGTTACAGTCCATGGGGTTGCAAAGAGCCAGACACGATTGAATAACTAACACTTTCACTTCTTTTTCATGCCTTCTAGACCAGCACTCTTGTTTCTAAGATCTCCTCCATCAGAAACTTTAAACATGACATGACTTAGCCAGACTGACCACGCCAAATGTGTTAATAATTCAACATGCCTTTTCAACCTCCCCTTGGGCAAAACCGTGTCCCCTCCACCTTCAAAGCCTTGCTCTCTCCTGTGAGTCATGATTCCAGTTTCCACGTCACCAGCTGGAAGGATCTGCCACCAGACCAGGAATCTTTATGGTGCCAGCTACCCTGTAGCTTCTCTTCCCTGGATCGTTTCATTTGTCCCTTGACTTACCTTCCTGTCTCTTTGGCCTGAGCCCCTCTCCTTCACTCTCCACTCTGCTGCTCAAGTGATTTTTCAAAACCATAGATCTTAGCATGCCACAGTCTATTTTAATACCCATCATGGGTTCCAGTGCTCCAAACAGCTGACCCCAGCCTGTGATGATCCGAATTCCATCTTTCTCTGGGTTCAGCTCCCACCGTCCACGTCACGTGCTTCCTGACCCCTGCGGTCCACAGTCCAGTCACATCAAACCATTCAACGTGTGCGAGCCCATCACACAGTCCAGTCACATCAAACCATTCAACGTGTGCGAGCCCATCACNCCTGTCTCTTTGGCCTGAGCCCCTCTCCTTCACTCTCCACTCTGCTGCTCAAGTGATTTTTCAAAACCATAAATCTTAGCATGCCACAGTCTACTTTAATACCCATCATGGGTTCCAATGCTCCAAACAGCTGACCCCAGCCTGTGATGATCCGAATTCCATCTTTCTCTGGGTTCGGCTCCCACTGTCCACGTCACGTGCTTCCTGACCCCTGCGGTCCACACTCCAGCCACATCAAACCATTCAACGTGTGCGAGCCCATCACACTGTTTCCTGCTTTTCTCCATTTTCAAAGACTTCTATTTGAAATGCACTCTCCTGCCCAGTGAACATGGGCAGCTTCTGTTGATCCTTCAGAAACCTTTTGCCCTGTGAAGGCACCCTCTTCTCTTGAAGATAAGCTGGCCATCCCCACTGGAACCGTCCCAGGGCTTTGTCTCATTATACTGTGTTCTAGCCACCTGTTCACACATCCATCACTCCTTTCCAGCTAGTGGATACTAGAGGACCATCTTGGGTGTTTCTCTGGCCATACTTAGTTGTGTTGATTACCCCAGTGAGTGACCTAACACATCAACCATCAGAAGCAGCAGAGACTCAGAACTGTTCGGAATTTTCCCAACCACGTTATAAAGGCACCAACTCTGACATTGGCTCGAAGTTTTCACTTGGTTTTGGTTAAGGCCCGAGTCCCAGAGGCAGGATCATCTAAAGAAAAAATCTGTAAAGTCATTAAGTTCTCTGAGAATGATTCCTGCCAGTTGTTTGACTAAGTCTTATGACTATTCACCAGTGTGGCCCATGAAAACTTATAAAGACCCTTACAAGCTGAATACTGTGCTAACTCCTAAAGCCCTGAAGTTACCATGCAAGACACCATGGAAAGTCCACCAGTGAATAAAGTAACCCATGAACAGGAGAAAATTACAAAGTGAGGCCAATAATTGATCTGGGTCGGAGGGGTGGGGGGTGGCGGGGAATTGTACATTTGTCTCAGAATGCAAGACACTTCTTAAAAGGGGAAGAAAAAAAAAAAAAACACACCCACACAGAATTTCATCAGCTAACTCTGCTGATGAATTTGTTTTCAACAGCCTGGCACCAAGTGCAGAGTTAATGTCTATCCAGGAATTTAGCACAGCAGGGAGAAGGTGGGGGGAAAACAGAAGTTTCTAGCTGTACGCTTCCACGGACACAGCTTTCCAGAAACTCCATCCGATGGGGAGGAAAATCATTTGGCTGCTCCCCCATGACAGGCGGTATCATGATTCTGACAGGACACGTCTGCAGGAAAAAGAAAAGTTCCCACCTTGAGACATGCTATCTGCCCACAATCTCCAAGGCTAACATCCTTTGGCAATTTATTTGGTTTAACTTATTCGAAGGTCTAAGAATCTGCCAAGTCCAATGAGCTGATTTGACTGGAATAACCTGTTCTCACTGTTCTGCCCATTTAAGAGAAGTGAAAGTCGCTCAGTCATGTTTGACTCTTTGCGACCCCACGGACTGTCGCCCGCCAGGCTCCTCTATCCATGGGATTTTCCAGCCAAGAAGACTGGAGTGGGTAGCCACTCCAGTGGAGGGGATCTTCCCGACCCAGGGATGGAACCTGAGTCTCTTGCATTCTTACTGGCAGATTCTTTACTGTCTGAGCCATCAAGGAAGCCTGGCATTCAAGAGCAGGGTTACACTACTTTCCACTGGACCCATTCCAGAGTTTGCCCTCAATTGTGTTAATGATGTGAACTTACAGCGTAAATAACATTTGCCCTTTCAAAGCCTGACTTCATTTGAAGGGAGAGTGACAGTTAAAAATTTGTTTTGCCTGATTAGTTTATCTGGGAAGAGGTTTTTATCTTTTTATATCGTAATACAGGAGTTCCCAGGTGGCTCAGTGGTAAAGAATTTGCCTGCAATGCCTGAGACCTGGGTTAGATCCCTGGGTCAGGAAGGTCCCCTGGAGAAGGGAATGGCTACCCACTCCAGCATTCCTGCCTGGGAAACCCCATGGACAGAGGAGCCTGGTGGGCTGCAGTCCACGGGGTGGAGAAGAGTCAGACGTGACCAAGCCACTAAGCAACAACACACATGATACATCAATTGTTGTCGATACGTGTTACTACACAAACTCACAACAAACTTTTGTATTCACATCAAATTATTTTATCCTATAGTTATTATTGTTACCTATTAGAAAGAGAGAGGGATGGTCAGGACTAGGATCTCCAGTTTTATCAAGTCTTTCCATTCTTCAAAATAGGTTTCTATTTCAGTAGGAAATTTTTTTTAAGGCAAACAAAAAAAATCATTTTATATCAATAGTGAGTCAAGGCGTATCTATTGTTAAACTCTCAATGGTTCTTTGCAGCCTAGAATCTATGATTTGGGGCTCAGATGACTTAGAAGCTTCATACAGAAACCATGGTCACTTTCTCTTTGCCAGACATTTAAGAGTACCAGTGTCAACCCCCTGCTCTCTGCCTGCCCCTGCCCCACCCCATCAAGGTCACCATGAAACTCCTGCTTTTAGGGCTCATCCTAGGCCTTTTGGAGATGCCAGCAGGCAAGCTATAAAATAGCATGCATTGATTTTATTTTTTAAGGAACAGCATATTTGATTAAAATCTAGGAATAAATCTGTCTCTAACAGACAATTAATCCCAGATCCTGATCTTGCCAAATCAATGTTTACTATGCAGAAAAGAATTATTTTTTTAATTAAACGCTGATCATAGAAACAAAATGTGGGATAAACTAACTCAAAGTTATTTTTTGTTCATTTTTTTCCCTGCTTAGAGATTTACAATAAATATAAAAATATAAATAAGTTACAAACTAGAGCTTATTTAAATCCATCAAAGCTGCATACCAAACAAAGGCAAGATTTTAAAACTATAAACCAAAAAAAAAACCTTAAATTAAACCTCAACATTTCCCATGAAAGCAACACTTAGATTATAATTAAGAATTTTTAAGCTGCTAAAAATAAATTTTTATTTGCTCTAATGCATTGCTTAGAAACATGCATTACTGCATGCAGGTAAAGCTAGATTGATCTGAAAGTTTTGCTAATGTTATTCCCTGTATTAAATATGTTCATGTAGAAATAAAACAAACGAGCAAAGTCAGTTTTAAAGCACCGTGGAGTTTTGGATAACAAACACTAACTGAAATTAGAATTCAATCAGGAAAAGCATTTCAAGACAAATTTAGCATAACACCTTTAAACAGGCCCAAGTAACAAGACACTCAGTCAACCTGCTTTCCTTTGAGTTCTTGCTTTCTTTCTCTCACTCTGGGCAGTGCTGTGCTTAGTTGCTCAGTCGTGTCTGACTTTTTGCGATCCCATAGACTAGAGCCCACCAGGCTCCTCTGTCCATGGGGATTCTCCAGGCAAGAATACTGGAGTGGGTTGCCATGCCCTCCTCCAGGGGATATTCCCAACCCAGGGATCAAACCCAGGTCTCCTCATTGCAGGTAGATTCTTCATTGTCTGGGCTACCAGGGATGACCAAGAAACCTGGAGTGGGTAGCTTATCCTTTCTCCAGGGGAATTTTCCGACCTAGGAATTGAACCAGGGTCTCCTGTGTTGCAGGCAGATTCTTTATCAGTTGAGCTACCCGGGAAGCCCTTTCTTTCACTCTACTTATTTTTTTAACAAAGATAAGAGGAAGAGCAACCATTGCTCAAGAGTAAGAGGAAGGCGACCTTACGGTGATAAGAAAAGGACACGGTAGAAAAGACAACTGCAACTTTCGGTAAGCACTGAGCTTCGCAGAACAGATTTCTCATTCCTCGAACTTATGCATCAAAAGTAGCTTCTTCGTCCCATATGAACATAAATTAAGAGATGCCTAGGTTTAGGGAGGGCAAAATCAGAAGATGCTGTTTCTGGTTTTAGGAAAATTGGGCAGCTCTTCTAAGCTGTACTATCTTCCCTGGTTGCTCAAACAGGAAAGAATCTGCCTGCCAGGCAGGAGACCCAGGTTCTATCCCAGGGTCAGGAAGATCCCCTGGAGGAAGAAATGGCTACCCATTCCAATATTCTTGCCTGGAGAATTCCATGGACAGAGGATCCTGGCAGGCTACAGTTTACGGTATCCAGAAGAGTTGGACACGGCTGAGCTACTAACTTTCACTTTCACGTTTCTAAGCAATAGGAATCCACGACCCTCTAGATGGAAATAAGGAGTTTGTTTGTGTTCACTGAAAAATTAGGAACTGGATCCTATTTTTACCAAACTGCCTATGTTGTAAAGAAGCTACCTGAGGATGTGAAAATAACTGAGAAAATGTCCCAGGCTGTATTCAGTAGCCAATAAGAGGAAAATATGTGAAGTGCAACACTCAGTTCACATTGTGCAAAGCGGAAAAGGAAGGAAGGTCAGCCACCAACTGGCCAGACACTAGGACTGTGTCTCTACGCAGACGTGAGCACTGGGCCAGGTGCAACAGGAAGACGGAATCCGCGTCAGAGCGGCATCCCCGGCTGCCTCCGCTTCAGAGCAGAAGTGCAACCTGCCGTGCTGGTAACCCTCCGTGTTCCGAACTCGGAGTGAACAGTGTGACCCAGTGGGGGCAGAGGACAGGTCAGAAGAAAAATATGAGACTTCCACATGAGAGTGAGGCAATGGGAATCGGACATCTTCCTTATATGATTCATATGTTGTTTCTGTAATTTAATTCATCAAGGAAATTAAGTACTTTAATTCAACAATATACATGAGACGGCAAAACCAGAACCTGTTTATGAAATACTATGTGTAAGAACTTAGCAAAATTATTTAGTATAATAACTAGGTAAGTAGCTAAATATAGCCCTTTAGTAAATTATGCATGTATTCATATATTACCTATTAAAAACATAAAATATACTAGAAATTGATCCTACAATAGGGAATATTTGGACCGTTTTTTTCCTTCTTTTTTTTTTTATGCTTTTCCTGCATAAAATATATCTATTATAATGCATAAAGAAAACTTGCTTTTTCATTCCTGGTGTATGTCAGTTACTCATATTAAATATAAATCTGTTAGAATGGAAAATGCTATCTGAATAGCATTCTTGTCACCTATGAATTAATTGCAAATTTAAAACTATATGCTATTGTACTATGACACATGAAAGTATTTAGTATGCTATTCAAGTATTTTTTAAGTCCTTAGAGTAAAAATCATTTTACTTAGTACAAAAAATTTGCAGTGGCATCTACATAACTATAATTATTCATGCAAAATACTTCATACAGCTTCTTATAAAAACAAAGTGATTAAAAGGCTGCCATTGTAGGAGAAAAAAATGTTTATAAGCTTAGCCGTTTGGTTAAGATCAAAATGTAATATAAATTCCAGACTTAAAAATGAAAATTTTGATTTAATGAAGCTGAAGCTTTGAGTCCTGTCAAACTGATGCTCCTTAAAATTTAAGACTCATTTTCCCCAAAGAGCAGTATCAGAGAAATTCCCATCACTCTCTTCTTCCTTCACACACCTACTCTCCAAAGAGCAGAGCTTTCAAGCTTGTCATAACTCACTTCCAGCCCAAGACGCTCTTGCATGTAGCCCTGGCTGGCATTACTAAATCTATCAAGAGTTGCATTTAGCATAGCTTAGTTTACTATTCTACCAGCAGGTAATATTTTACCAGGCGTTCTTTCACCCAGACTAGACGCCCCAGATGATTCTGGCGTGGATCCCATCAAGCCTTCTTCTACCTCACTGATTCTCCAAGTGCGGTCCCTGGACCAGGAACCCCAGCATCACCTGGGACCCTGTGGGAAAAGCATATTCTCAGTTTGCACCCAGACCTATTGAACCAAAAATTCTGGAGGTGGGGGCCCAGCAACCCGGGTTTTCACTCGCCTTTCCTGTGATTCTGCTGGGCTACCGCTGGAGACCCGCTGCTCCGTATCATATCACAACCTATACAGGTGAGAATGAAGTTGGGATGAGGAACGGGCTACAGAAGTCACCTTTGATTTGGTTAAAAAGTCTGGGGGTCGGGGAGGGAGGCTCAGGCAGAAGGGGATATAAGTATACTTTTAGCTGACTCTTGTTGNCCCATTCAATTGCTGGTGATATGAACAGACTGTGTCCAGGTACCACTCCTCATAAAGTTGCAGAGACCAAAATGAAATGTTCCCTTGGCGGGGGGGGGAGGGGGACGTGAGCAAAGTCATTCCCTGAAGAATCAGCTGTATCTGGAAAACATAAGGAAAAGCCAGGCATCAAAATCACATCTGGGGTAACTCCAGAGATTAACTCCGTCACTACTGCCCTCTTTACATAGAGATAAAAATACAAAGTGTGGTCGATATTCATCTTGCCTTATAGAGTCCCAGGGAATGAGACATAGCTTATTCCTTATTCTGCATCAATGTTTCTACGTGGCTTGCTGTACTGGATTACCTCGTTCTTGAAAGCACGCACACGCCCACCAATGACTAAAACATTGTCCAATTTTAACATTGCAGAAACACTTATGAATATCTACCCAAAAAGTCATAATTTTTAAAATGAGGATGTCTTCTGGTTGGTCATATGAAAATAACACGCTGACATTAATATCGCTGTGAAGGACCTTACCTACGACAGATTATTTGAATTTATAGTAGCAACTCAATAGCTGTGCGAACAGATTTCTAATAAACTTTTGTTTCCTTTTAGACTCTCCAGAGGTATGTCTGCACTACAAGTTATGCTGTAAAAAAAATCCCCAAGTCGTCATGATACACACCAGAGGCATGAAGCATCCCCCAGCCAGGGCTTTCCAATGTGTTCTACTGCGTCTTATCATGTCTCTTTAGTGAACAAAACTTTATTTGATTTTCCTCATCAAATTCCTGAATGTCTACAAAAGCAGAGTGGGCTGGGGGAAGCCTTTGCATACTTCTGCCCCACAGAGCCAAGTACAAGTTTTATCTTGAGCAAAATTCCACTCTGCTTTACCGCCCCCCGCTTTCCCCAAATTTTAAACAAATGTGTGAGGTTTATCCATGAATCTCCAACTGAAAACACAAGGCATAATCATCATTTCTAGGCAGCCAACTGATGAAATTGCTCTACAGTTTATTTGTATTGCTCTTATCCTGCTTAAATAGGATTGAATATGTCAGTTCCTTCTTACTTCCTAATCCAGAATGCTGAATAGCAGTTTCTGCTGCAGTCAACTCCATTCAGTGTAAAACCACTGACAGCCAAAGAATTGTGTACAATCAAACTACTTCAGCTATTAACAAAAACTGTCCTAGCCTTATGCAGAATCCTGGACCAAGATAACGTATCTAATTGTTTACCAGGTTAACAGTTGTCGTAATGAAGACTCAGTCTGTAACATATGCTTTCTGTAATGGACACAATCTTATAGCAGAACAGGGCTGGGTGGATATAATTACCCCCACCTACTTTGCCCCAACCTCTTTACAAAAGTCACACACATTCTGGTGAAAACACAGACCCAACTTGTGCAACGAAATATATTCCGCTGTTTCTGTAATCAGCCAGCATATCACATTTTTGAGTGACCAGAAGTTTTGGCAATCAAAGGATTTCCTTTTTCTGGACATTAATATCCATTTCTGGTCACAGAGATAGAATTTTTAGAAAATGCCCTCCAAAAACGTGTTCTTAAAGAATACCTCTATGAAGGAGCTATTTCTACACAATCGATTCAGTTACTGAGGTTAGTTTTTGGCATGTAACCACATGAAAACAATTTTGACAGTGCCTTGAAAAATATCATAAAGAAGTAACAAATTCATAAACGCACAAATCTTTTCTAATATCCTTTTCTATTATCATTTAGTAGGCATGCTTATGTTTTCTCCTAAGCAGTTTGGTTTCAAAGATTTCAAAAAAAAAAAAAATATTTTAAGCCTCCAGAAAATACCGCCAGTGCTTTCATTTAAGATCAGCTGGGCCACTAGGGAACCGTTATTTTATATTGGCTGTTGCCAAATAGAAATTTGAATGACCTTGCTACCCATTTCACGAGAGTCCACAACAGTCAGATACACATGACTTTCCAAAGTTAGTTTATTTTGGATTATAGCTTGATTCCCCACAGATCTGGATATTTAATAAGGAATTACTACCGACTTAAATAAGTTCACAAAAGACACCAAGTAAGCAGCAAGCGCTGCACACACAAACACAGTGAAGTGTCCGCGATGGCCAGCGTTTCAATAAACGTGCGATTCATTTCAGTCTGATTAGCAACGGTTTTCAAAAATGGCTCCATTAATCCTCACACCGCCACCCCCCACCTCAACCCAGAACCAGCAAAATCTTCAGCTTATTTAAGCTTGAAACTTGAGAAAATAATCTTGCACTCTATTGGAACCCCGAATGCAGCTGTATGTATTCCTCTGAGACTTTCACGGGGCTGGTAGACACCTTAGTAAAAGAGTTTTATTAGCATTTAATTTACTTAATTTTGAAGGGATTAGACGAAATGTTAGCATAACGGACAGCCATCCACATTCCAGCATCGCCAACCTTCTTCCAAGAAAATGACCGCTTATTTTGAGAATGACTTTCTATAGTTAGCATGGTTTGCAGCTTGAGGTTTTTCTGTAAGGGGGGGAAAAAAAGGATGAATAATTTGAGGTTTTTCCGCTAACTAGCTATACTTACGAAGGAAGCATTCATAAGCCAAAACCTCCGTGAATCACGTCAACCTGTTTCAAAGCAAATCCGTGCCTTTCATTCTCTTTTCTATCTTAAAAAAAAAAAATTCACTCAATTTATTATACAAGTTTATGTTCATTGCCATGCATCGTAGGAGTTAGGTACTAAATTAGAATGCACTGTGGACAAAAAAAAAAAAAAAAAAAAAAAACCTTCAGGTCGTAACTAAGCATTTAAACAGTTTTTTCTGACTTCACTGGCATAGCAAGAAAAGCTTTAACCCTTGCAATAAGGGCTTTAGGGTTCAATTTTTCAGGGAACAAATTGATCAGAACCCACACGGGTGATATATCTTACACACACAAAATAAACTTGATAAAATGCATTATTTTTTTACCAATTGCTTCCTATGTTCCTAGTGTTTTATGTATCAATGTATCACAGACACAGTATTTCCAGCCAGAAAACTAATTGTGAATCATGAAAGGGGGAAAAAAAAAAATCATCCCTCCAAACAAAGAAAATTACCTGCTGGTTTCATACAAATCAGAGCTGGCATTGGAGGCGCAGGATTCTAGCGTTTCTGGGAGCATCCAGTTAAGCTGACATCTGACGCTGGCAAGCCCATTGCCAACCTCAGCTGCACGCCAGCCCTATCACTCCTCAGGCTGGCAGCCCCAGAATAAAACAAAGACCAGATTACTGGCCTTGAAAATATCAAGGCAGAGGAACTGCTGCTTAAGAGGCATTTAAATAATCTTCCTCTGTTTCTTAACAAGATTACCCCTAAAAGCCCCGGAGAAGCCAGCTCCTTCCTGCCCCATGTTTTGTGCCCTCCTGGTTAGGAAGCTTCTTGGAGACCCATTCTTAGCGCACCTCTCCTCCAAGGCTAGTGGTCGGGCCCCACCAGCTTGGCTTGTCACTCTTAACAAGGACATTGTCAGACAGCCGAAACCCACGCCGAGAGTCTGGGGTGTAATATATCTCTCATCCAGTCAAGAGGAGGGACTCAGGGGCTGAACACAGGTCCCTTTAATCGACCTAGCATTTTCCTTTTATGGGAATGCACGTCTTACCTGGCAAACCCATGAAGCAAAGTGAGGGCTATTTTCCCCATTTCCAGTTGGAAATAAAATGGGACCGTCAGAGCCAGGCAGTTTTCTTGGAAGTGTTTTCTGCACTGCCCATCACTTCTGTGGCCAGCAGCTCTCCTAAAGACTCCTCTCTGTGAAGTTGTGAATGGGATCGGTTTACATGGTGTCTCAATGGCAAGTACGTGAGAGAGTCACCCAGTTTAGTCATACTCAGCATCCAGATGATGGCACTTATCACTTTAGGCTGTGTTCTGTCGCTTAGCTCAGTTGGTAAAGAATTGCCTGCAATGCTAGAGACCCCGGTTCGATTCCTGGGTCCAGAAGATCCACTGGAGAAGTCATAGGCTACCCATTCCAATATTTTTGGGCTTCCCTTGAGGCTCAGCTGGTAAAGAACCCACCTGCAGTGTGGGAGATCTGGGTGCGATCCCTGGGTTGGGAAGATCCCCTGGAGAAAGGAAAGGCTACCCACTCCAGTATTCTGGCCTGGAGAGTTCCATGGACTGCATAGTCCATGGGGTCGCAAAGTCATGTTCCACTCTGCAATCCCATGGACTGCAGCAAGCCAGGCTTCCCTGTCCCTTCAGCATCTCCTGGAATTTGCTCAGATTCACGTCCTTTGAGTCAATGGTGGTATCTAACCATCTTATCCTCTGCTTCCCCTCTCCTTTTGCCTGCAGTCTTTCCCAGCTACGGGGTCTTTTCCAATGCATCAGCTCTTTATATCAGAGGCCAAAATACTGGAGCTTCAGCATCAATCCTTCCAAAGAATATCCAGGGTTTATTTCCTTTAGGACTGACTGGTTTGATCTTCTTGCAGTCCAAGGGACTCTCAATGTCAACTAAAACGGGCTACTGGTATACCCACCACCCCATGGGGTTAGAGAACTCATCCCCTAAGCCATCTTCGTGGAGGATAGACCTCCTCTGCCAAATCCTGGCAACTTTATTAAGTGATTTTAAGATTAATTAAATGACTATCTTTTTATTTTATTTTTAAGTTTTTTTGGTTTTTTTTGGCTGCGTGGGTCTCCTTGCTGCACACGGGCTTTCTCTGGTTGCAGCAGTCAGGGGCAGCTCTCTAGTTGGGCGCAAGGGCTTCTCATTGCAATGGTCTCTCTTGCTGCAGAGCACAGGCTCTAGGCATGCAGGCTTCAGGAGCTATGGCACTTGGGCTTGTTTGCTCCTTGGCATGTGCCCCTGCGTTGCAGGATGGATTCTTAACCACTGGACCACCAGGGAAGCCTGCCAGTTCTTTTAGATGCCTATCATTCTACCAACTGACCTCTCAGAAAGCATTTCAAATCACAGAAGAGAATCTAGACTATTAATGGAGATAGCCGTATCACCTCACAGCTTCCTCTCCTAAACAAGACTTTTAAAGTTTCCTAACATGCTCTGTGTGCATGTCTGCTAAATCACTTGTCCATGCATGTCCAACTCTTTGCGACCCCATGGACTGTTGTCTTCCAGGCTGCTCTGTCCATGGGATTCTCCAAGCAAGAATACTGGACTGGGTTGCTGTGCCCTTCTCTAAAGGATATTCCAGCCCAGGGATCGACCCCACATCTCTGACATCTTCTGCATTGACAGGCGGATTCTTTACCACTAGCACCACCTGGGAAGCCCAACATGCTCTACAGAAAGCCATAAAGAATTGCTTTTAGGATGATAACACATGAATGAAGTTCAGGTCATTTTCTACACATGTAGCCACAGTCTATAAAATCTGCTCATGACACCGGCCCCCCAAAAAAGATACGCCATACGGATTCTATAAATACAGAAACACAGATCGAGTCCACTGCGGGATACTGAATTTCTAAGTTTAACATTAATCCTCAATTGCTCAGAAACATTGTTTGTCTTTAATTATTATAATATTCTCATTCAATTAAAAAAAATTAGGTGCTGTAATTCAGACTTCTAATTAAGCGAATTAGCTTTTGACATTTTCTTGGAAAAAAGATGTTCCCAATGTGGCTTTTTCCCTTTGCTTGCAATTAAACATTCCTTAGCACTATTTAAATACTTTGGTAAGAAATACGCAATTTATAGCAATATGCCAACTTTTTTCAGACACTGACAAGGCAGCCGTTAGCCTCAGACATCATACATTTTAGGGAGAGGTGGAAACTTGCATTGACTCCGAACGGCTTCTCTGTAGTGATGAATGCAGACGGCAGAGCTGTAGCTGTCGCAGAATCATCCTTTGACGCCTGACTCGAGCACTGCTGGCCTCCCAGTGCTGCTGCTTTGCTTACTGAGGTGTACCTTGCCATACGTGAGGATGTCTTCACTTGGCTTTCGTGTCTCAACCAAACGTTTTCTGCTGCCATGTCCCGTTGTTCCCGTTGCTTGAAGTTGTCAGAGGGAAAAGTTAACTCAGTCATGGAGCAAACGCTTCTTTCTCTTTTCCTGGAGCGAAGCTGAAGGAGCCCTGTGATTTGAGCCTTAACTACAGGAGAAGGATCGTCTTGCCCATACATATTATATCTCATGATATCACTTTCCTTCTCATAATTGGTAGGAGACCAGTGAAGCCGGCCATCAACCGTGGAGAGATCGTTAGCAATATATTCTCACTCCCTCTGTCATTTAAGGGTTTGTTTTTATGTTGCAGCTGATGAGTTTCATTCTTGGAGCTCATCAAAGGTGAGTCTTTCTACTGAAAAAAAAAAAAAAAGATCTCACATAGTAATAATGCTTTATTTCTCTTGCAGTAAGTACCCACTCTGACATCTCTCTAATTAAGAGGTTAGATTCTTAAAACATGTTCTGTTTGTTGCCTGGGTACAAAAGCTTCCACAGAAGAAGGATGGTTAGTGCGGGGCGTTCTTGAAATAAACACCTCCGCCTCCGTGCACGAGCCTTCCAGTGAAACGCCCCTTCCGTTTGCGTTACTCGATTCAGTCCAGGAGCACGGAGAATTGATCTTTTATGACTCGTAAAGTATTTGCTCCTTCAAAAAGAGAGAAGGAAATAAAACACAAGCAACGCTGTAGATGCATATTTGTGCCTATTTGAAATCAAGCCCTTTGATATGCAATACCGATCTTATCTTCAGCGAAAAGAAAAAACATTTTAAAGAGCTTTAAAAAAAAAAAAAAAGAGGTTCCACTTCATTTCATAAAATCTGAAAAACTCTGGAATTTATCTAGTTATTCATCTTTGAAGTCACCTGCTCAGTCAAACATTCTTAGCTGTATATCCATAGTTTCAAATGTTTGCTTTTGTAATAAAACAATTCTAACCTTATGAGACTCTCAACTCTACAGATCAGATCAGCTAACTAAAAGCTTTTCAACAATGCAGTAGGAAAAAAAAATATGAAAAGCAAGACAAGGACAAGAATCACATGGCACTCAGACAACTCGAATGGATATGGCAGAAAAAAACTAGACTCCTGAAGCTATCGAATAATGGCTTGCAATCTTATCCATTTTCCTAAATTAGGCAGGCTGAAACTGGTCAGTGTTTAGCCAGCAAATCTGAGTGACAAAAAAAGAGACTGATGAAAAGTAAAAACCGTCAACTCGATTTTATCTGGAGGCAGATTTTCTAAGCTGTGGGTTAGCAATGTTATCCGATCTTTTGCCCACCAATGGGTTTTTGTATTGGTCTGAAATCCCTGGCCACCTCCCAGGCTACCAGGAAACCTCTGGTCTGTCCCCACTGGGCCATGCTGGCTAGTTACACCAACTGAAAACCATCCCCTCGAGACAGTCACTGCTTTGAAAAAAAAAGGAGAAATTACTTCTCCCAATTCATCATCGAGGTTGTGATTCCATACATTCTAGTGTACGACACTTCTCTTTAAAATGTGTTATCGTTCACACGTTTTGTATCAGGCACTTTGCCAAAGGCATATGTATGTATTATCTCATGTAATCCTCCCTGCAACACTATGAGGAAGAAACTACTATAACTTTTATTTTAGAGGCAAAGACAATAATTTCAGACAGATTAAAGTCACACAAGTAGTGGAGGGGAGATGGAGGGCTTGAACTCACTTGTCTTACTGAAAAGTACGTTTGAAGAAGACATCGGCAACCTGGGCCCATTCAGAATTTCCCAGTCCTTCCTTCTGGTACCTCCCACTTTGCTCAGAGAAACTCTCTTCTGCCTTCTATTTGGTAGAATCAATGGTCCCAGAATGGTAGAATCAATGGCTCATGGCCCAGGCTGGACTAGTTGGGTTCCTCTGGGCATTTATCACTTCAGTCGTGTCCAGCTCTTGCAACCCCATAGACGGCAGCCCACCAGGCTCCCCCGTCCCTGGGATTCTCCAGGCAAGAACACTGGAGTGGGTTGCCATTTCCTTCTCCAATGCATGAAAGTGAAAAGTGAAAGTGAAGTTGCTCAGTCGTGTCCAACTCTTCGTTATAGCCTACCAGACCCCTCTGTCCATGGGATGTTCCAGGCAAGAGGACTGGAGTGAGTTGCCATTGCCTTCTCCACTGAGTATTTAGACAAGCAGCCTAAAAATCTCCCAAGTCCTGAGTTCTTCCTTTCTAAGATGAAAATCACCATCCTTGGCCCGTATCCCTGTTGAAAGATTCCATGAGAACACCTGTGTCTGTAGGTTAGCCATCTGACAGGTCTCACTGGACTGAAATCAAGGTGTTGGCAGGACTGAGTTCCTTTCTGGAAGGCCTAGGGAGGAGTCTGTTCTCTTGCCTTTCCGGAGTGTAGCAGTGGCACACTTGCTGTGGTTGAAGGTCCGCTTCCATCTTCAAGCCAGCATGGCCAGCCGGACCTTCCCAGTGTATTAACCTGCCTCTCGCTCTGACCCCTGTCTCCCTCCTCTGCACTGAAAAGCCCTTGGGATTAGGACAGATCCGCCTGGATAACGCAGGATAACCCCTCCATCTCCAGGTCAGCTGATTAGCATCCTTAAGCCCATCTGCAGTCTTAATTCTCCTTTGCTGTGTAACCCTAAATATTCACACATCGGCAGAGTATATAGCATGAACATCTTTTAGGAGCTGTTACTCTGTCTACCACCTTAATGAAAAGTAGAAAGCACAAGCAAGCCAGTACATATTCTAAGAAGTACGTGTACGATCGCCAGATTATTTATTTAAAGGTTATCAGTACGTGAGAAGCCTGCCTATTCCACACAAGCACGTGTGCCCACCCTTAAGAAGTTTGACACTGTACTCTAAATAAAGGGCTTCCCAGGTAGCACCACTGGCAAGGAACCCACCTGCCAGTGCAGGAGGCATAAGAGATGCCGGTTTGGTCTCTGGGTTGGGAAGATCCCCTGGAGGAGGAAATGGCAACCCACTCCAGTATTCTTGCCCGGAGAATCCCCATGGACAGAGGGAGCCTGATGGGCTACAGTCCATAGGGTCACAATGAGTCAGACACGACTGCGGGACTTAGCATGCATACACACACTTTAACTAAATTTTACATTATAGAAAGACACCCGTGCAAATTTCTATCATGACTTAACTGGCATTATATTTCTGTCTTGAAAGACTATTTTTTTCTGTGTGCATGTATTAAAATTAGTATCACACAACTTGCCTTTTATTTGGCTGGTCTGTTCATCACTTGGTCTAATCCACTTTCCTGCCTTTAAGAAATCTTAGCAGAATTATAGTTATCATATTTCACCATTCCCTAAAACACACTTTGAAATCAATGAAGTGCCTAATAAGTAGCTGAAACAGAAAGATTTCCTTAAAATAGCTTCACAGTTTGCCTGTGTATTGATAAGAAGTGCTCAGGAAATTTATTAACAGAATATTTTCTTAATTAACTCCCAAACTGGAGGTTGCAATATAAAATACAGTCAGTTCCATGTGGTCCTCAGGACTCTTTGTGGAACGGGAAAATGGTGGATGAGAGGGATGTGTGAGGAGACTGACATGTGTGTACTACTGAACACAAAACAGATGAACAGTGAGGACCCACTGCACTGCACAGCACCGGGAACTAACTTAGTATCTTGCAATAACCTATAAATGGAAAAGATTTTGAAAAAAGAATACATATACATATTTTGGGGGCTTCTCAGGTGGCTCAGTGGTAATGAGCCAAAGCAGGAAAGTCAGGTTCAATCCATGGTCGGGAAGATCCCCTGGAGAAGGGAATGGCTACCCACTCCAGTATTCCGGCCTGGAGAGTTCCATGGCCAAAGGAGCCTGGCAGACTACAGTCCATGGGGCGGCAAAAGGATCGGACATGACTTAGGTACTAAATAGCACAAGATATATTATAGTTAGTAAATAAACTGCATGAATAAATCAGATGAGTGAAGAATCTGGAAGAATAATGTCTCGGGTGACCCAGAGAACGCAACTCTTATGGGGAAGCATCTGGGTAAAACTTTGAGTGGAAAATAGCAGTTAATGGTATCTTGCCCAGGTCAGGTTTCAGTGGACCGTGAGAAACAAGAACGACAAATATGTAAACTGGGAGCATGTTTTTAGAGATGACACAGTCATGGAATGGAAGCTTGATTCAACGTTCAGTTAGTGCCTCTTACCACACCTCCGGGTGGTATGCTCCATGCACACCGCTGTTGGCTCCCTCTCCAGGTGGTGCTCCTGAGAACAGGTGACTGACGCAGCTGATGCTCCTGCCAGGGTCTGAGACCGGTCATTTTCATCAACCGCAGTCACTGCAGCAACAAAGCACTCCATCAGGGACTCGTGTGTGCAGAGAACAACCATCCCGTTACGGGTCTATTTCTCGCCTTTATTTAGCATTTTGAGGGGCAGCAAGACTATCATTCGGGCTTCCCAGGTGGTGCTAGTGGTAAAGAAGCCACCTGCTAACGCAGGGGACTTAAGAGGCTGCAGGTTCAATCCCGGGGTCGGGAAGATCCCCCGGAGGAGGGCATGAAAGCCCAGTCCAGTATTCTTGCCTGGAGAATTCCACGGACAGAGGAGCCTGGTGGGTACAAGTCCATGGGGTTATGAAGAGTCAGACAGGACTGAAGCGACTTACCACGGCATGGCAAGACTTTCATTCAAGCTTGCTCATGCCACGCTACCCGCCCTCAGACTACGTGTGTCCCAGAGAAATTGCACTGGTCGAGCCCTTGGGTCGCCAGGAATCTGTAGACCCTTCCAAAGGCCTCTCCTGGCCACAGCAGAGTTGTCTCCAGTCTCTCTGAGACGGTCCTCAGGCCTTTTCTCTCTCTGCCTCCACGTTTTCTGCTCCTTCATGCTTCCTGCTTTCCTATATCTCTACATGCAATACGTTGTTACTGGTTGTGCAGCGGCTAAATCTTGTCTTTGCAAGCCCGTGAATTGCAGCACTCCAGGCCCCTCTGTCCTCCACTATCTCCTGGCATTTGCTCACATTCATGAGGTACATGCCAGTCTTTTATTCCCATTTAAACCACATTTCCTATATTCCTGACACCATATTATGTGCAGTATGGTGGAGCACCTCGTCATTTCCCTGCCTCCTGCTTGGACTGAATGGACAAATGTATCAGAAAGCATTCTCTAAAGACCCTGAACCCCTAGGGCATGGGTTGACAGAGAGGTAGATGGAGAGATAGACACATGAGTATAGAGAGACTGAGCTTAAGGAATTGGCTCATGTGATCGTAGGGCTAACCAGTCCGAAGCCTGCGGGGCAGGCAGCAGGCTGGAGACCCAGCGAAGAGCTGATGTGGCAACTCGAGTCTGAAGACACGCTGAAGGCGGAATTCCCTCCTGCTGGTGGAATCTCAGTCTTTTCTCCTAGAATCTTCACCTGATTAGATGCAGCCCATCCCTACCACGGAGAAGAACCTGTTTTACTCAAAGTCTGCTGATTTAAATGTTAATCTCATAGTCTTCAGAAGCTCTGCCGAGGTCCAGCTGGTATCGTTTTGCTCTTGATTATCACATTCCATAAGTCTTTTTTTTTTTTTGGTACATTTAAAAATTTTACTAAAATAGCTTTTTTTTTTAAGAATTGAAATTAATTTACAGTTAATTTACCATGTTATGTTAGGTATACAGCAAAGTGGTTCAGTTATACGTACACAAATATCTATTCTTTTTCATACTATTTTCCTTGTAGATTGTTACAAAATATTGACTAAAGTTCCCTTTGCTATACAGTAGGTCTTTGTTGGTTATCTATTTTATATATAGTAGTCTGTGTATGTTAATCCCAAACTCCTAATTGATCCCACCATAAAACTTACTGCTTTTTGTTCTTTTGCTTCCAGTTTATGCAAATTCTTAATTGTGCAAGTTTGAAGAGACCAGTATGGAAAAAGGTCTTAACTGGATACAGTGTTACTCCAAGCATTATTTTTGGACTCTCCCATTAAGGCACTATGCTACGATGCCAAATTGCCCAATGAAAACTGGAAGGAAAAAAAGCATCTTACTGAGTTTTTCACTTATTTTGATATTTGGCATTGTATATATTAACTCTCTATGATGCGTGATAGCCCTTGGCAAAATAATTACTACAAAGATTGAGGTAGCTTATTACAGCTTTAGATTATTGCACATTTTAGATGTAGAATATACATGTGCGTGTATGAGCACACCAGGATTTGCTAGCATCAAATAAAGCCAAAGAGAACGTCTTCTGCTTTAATTAATAGGTGTAGGATAAAAACCTGATGAGGAAATTTTATTTTTAAGTATGTTTCACTAAGGAGAACCTGTCACAATTTTTTTTTTCAGGTGCTATTTTCTGCCTCCCCTGCTTGCTCTGAAGTATCTGGTATAAAAACATCCTTTCTCTTCACACCTTTCTTGAAGCTTGTAGGGGTGCAGGTGGGAACAGATCTAGGCAGAGAGAGCAGAGATGTGCAAACCTCCCTACTTTCACAGCCTGGAATTAAAGTAGCGTTCATTTCACGTGGACTCCAGGAAGACAAGAGCCCATTTTGCCAACACAACCAATACAACTGACGTTAATTGGCTCTTCACCGGCTTAAGAAAAGAAAACACAAGAGTAAATTTAACTATTGTAGGTAAGTTATATTTGTCCTAAGTTCCAAACAACTGAGGTTTTCAAACTTGGAAGTAATCCTCGAAGCTTTATTTTCTCATCAGTTACCTTCAGAAAGAAATACACGTCCTGTGAAATCGCTTACTCCTTGGAAGGAAACTCATGAGCAACCTAGATAGCATATTGAAAAGCAGAGACGTTACTTTGCCAACTAAGGTCCATCTAGTCAAGGCTATGGTTTTTCCAGTGGTCATGTATGGATGTGAGAGTTGGACTGTAAAGAAGGCTGAGTGCCAAAGAATCGATGCTTTTGAACTGTGGTGTTGGAGAAGACTCTTGAGAGTCCCTTGGACTGCAAGGAGATCCACCTAGTCCATTCTGAAGGAGATCAACCCTGGGATTTCTTTGGAGGGAGTGATGCTGAAGCTGAAGCTCCAGGACTTTGGCCACCTCATGAGAAGAGTTGACTCATTGGGAAAGACTCTGATGCTGGGAGAGAGTGGGGGCAGGAGGAGAAGGGGACGACCGAGGATGAGATGGCTGAATGGCATCACTGACTCAATGGGCGTGAGTCTGAGTGAACTCCGGGAGTTGGTGATGGACAGGGAGGCCTGGCGTGATGCGATTCATGGGGTTGCAAAGAGTCAGACACGACTGAGCGACTGAACTGAACTGAACTGAAGGATTATTGTTTTAAACAACAGATTGAAAATTAGGTATTAAATGGAAGAGTCCAGAAAAAATCTTCCCTTGGATGAAGTTAATATTTCGAATTCAACATGGTTGAATAAACTTGAGACCCTTCTGTCTAATTTCTCTAGGAAATAAAATGAGGTTCAGGATCACATTGCACATAAGGACTTTTAAGAGTGCATTTTGCAACTGCAACTTGGCTATTAATTTAACTGAATATAAATTGCAATCACAGAGCTTCTTCAACCTTAGATGTAAGTTAGAAACTTTTTCCGTTGTTCTCAAAATAAGAGTTTACAACCATTCTAGTAATAAAAATGTGATAAGAAATGAAGAGCTTGAATTTCATTATGTATAAATCAATTTCTTTCTTTATTAGGATTTCTCCACAAAAAGTACTAGGTAATTATCCCGTTATATTGTAATTCATACACATAAAATATTTCAGCAACGAAGGTTAACTGAAGCTCCCTCCTCATCTTCTAAACTGCTTTGTCTTGGGCAAATTAAAACAAAAGATATTCTTTAATAAATGTTCAGAGAAATTTGATAACAGAGCAATACTAACCTCATAAATGATGTTCCTTGATATATTTAAAGTTTCATTTTAAATATTCCTCACTTATTTTCCAGACTTGTTTTATATCCAGCATAATGCATGCAGGCAAAGCAAATAAATTCATGAGTTGTATTTTATTTTCTTAATATAAAAATCCAAGAGAGAAATAAAAACCACTAAGTACCTTTCTAACAGTTTGATTTTATCACGTGCCATTTATTTCTCTTTTCTCTTTTGATTTCATTCTAAACTTGTGCAAATAATTAGCAACATAAAAATGACTTTTTCTAAGTTTTATCACATTTTCCTGACTTTTATTATTTCATACCGGAAACTTCTACTTAACCTGTTAGTTATTTTCTTGTATTTTGGGAACTTTTTAAAAATAACTTGAGTAAAAATGTATAGTGATTTGTCCTTTTATTTAGAAAAAAACAAAATAGCAGTTGCACATACATTATTCGTTAACATATCATAAAAGGATGTATATATAGTAAGGAATGAATGTGGTATTAATCTGTCTCTTGGGAGCTGGAAAGGAGATTCATTTAATATTATGCCTTTGGAATATTTTTGTAATAACATATCTCTCCTTTGCTTAGTTATAAAGGCCACTAGATGTGTTTCTAGGAAAAGAAAAGCAATTATAAAAAGAAAATCACAAAGAAGAAATAATTCTAAGGTTTCACCTATAACATAAGATTAATTTAAAATGGAACATCCGTGGAAATAGAAATATAGGAAATTTCTTTAAAGGTTCCACTTCAAACTTCAAAGGATTGACAGAAAACACCAATGAAGGGAAGTACTTGGTGGCAGGGAGGGGCAGAGGAGTCTGCCTGCGTCGTCACGTAAGAGGCTAAAATGAAACAAGTGCCTACAAATATTTGTAGACTGATAAAGCTACCTTTCCCCTCTTACTTTCTTCCAATACCCTGTCTTATTTCAAGTCCTGATGAAGCAAAAAAAAAAAAAAAGTCTGACTTTAACATGAGAATAAAAAGGACTAAGTTCTTATGAGCCAAAAGGAAACCAGCCATCAGTGGGACACTGTAGTTCACACAGAGACACTTCACTCGTGATTTACGTTCGTTAAATTTGAAAAGCATATATTTTCAGGCACCTTTGTTGTCAACGTTTATTTATGAAGATGTGGCCTGCTTCTCAATGGAACTTCAAGCACTTTCTTTTTTTTTTTTTTTTCTCTTTCACTTAATCCACCAGGGCCAGGAAGTGGAATCTTGATTGGAAGTTTCTGCCAAAGCTCGTGTGAGTGATGGCTGCACTTTTCATCAACATAATCCATAACCACCCCCGCCCCCTTCCACTGGCCACCATAACTCATTGTCATAGACACGCACACACCCTCTCCTGGGCTCAAGAAAGGAGCCCATGTCACGGAGAAAAGATGCTTCTGCGTCCAACCCTGGAGCCATTTGCAGGCTCCCTCCGCTGATATACAGGCTGATGTCCACAAATTATCTAGTCAGAGCCTTCCTAAAAAGCACCTGTACACTGTAATTCACCGCCCGATTTACAGCTTGTCAGCAAAGCCGTGCCCTTACCAGGCTGTGTCAATCACGGCCTGCAACCTTTTACTCAAAACCTTCTAGCTGCTTCTCACACCATCCGAGGAAGTTTGACATCTCATAAAAATCCAAAATGAATTTGTATCATAGAGAGGGAAAAAAGAGAGACAGAAAGGATTCTTGACTCAGTGAAGACAAGACCCATGAAGTTTCAGTTTCAACACCAAGCCCACGCTCTTATTTCAAACGCTAACATCAATAAAATCTTGTTGGTCAGAGATGGTTCTCTTTTCTTCTTTTATGTATTTTATTTAACTTTTGCCCTTTAATGCGTCCCTGGTGGCTCATATAGTAAAGAATCTGCCTGCAATGCAGGAGACCTGGGTTCCACCCCTTGGTTGGGAAGATCCCCTGGAGGAGGCATGGCAACCCACTCCAGTATTCTGGCCTGGAGAATCCCATGGACAAAGGAGCCTGGTGGGCTACAGTCCATGGGTCGCGAAGAGTCACACACGGCTAACAGGTACCCTTTAATAGTGAAAAGGGAGATATATGGAAATACACTGGGTCACAGAGCAGAGTCCTGTTGGATGCAATGAGCTGTAATTATTGACAATGCCAGAGTAAGTGGTTTGTGCACGTGTGTGTGTGTGGTGTGTGGATACCAGGGTCGGAACAGACACATCTTGATATATGCTTATCTCAGGAGAACTGAAACGGGAAAAGTGTTTGCTGTCCCTCCCTAAAGCAGTGCTACTGACGAGGAAGTCACTGGGTTTATACCCTTGGGCTTTTGAACAGGAAACGCGGCCAAACTGTATTTCGCTAAGCGTCACATCAGCGTCTGATTAGCGGCGAGACAGGATGGGGAGTGAGAGACCCAGACAGAACAACAGGTTGGCGCAAGTGGGCACGGTAACCCCGATTAGCAGAGTGGGCGGTGCACCGACATCTGCCCAGAGACGTGGGCGTGGACGGCTGCGGGCGGCCGCCGAGGACCCTGGAGCCGCAGAGGGGGACCCCGGGCCCTCACCTGAGTCTCTGGCTGCGGGGGGAAGGCCGCTCCAGGCGTGTCCTCGCCAGAGCTGGGAAACCCAGCGCAGCTGGGCAGCAGGCCTTCCGCCGACTTGAAAGTGCGAAGCCGCATCCTGAAAGGGAAGCCTCGCTCAACGCCAGGCTCCTCCAAGGCAATCCCGTCCCGAAGGAGGCTGGAGGCTGAGTCAGCTCCTGGATTTGCAGCTATTATTCCCCAAAGTCCGGGCAGCTTAAGCCCTTTCATCCACTCCTCTGAGGGCAGCCCAGCCACAAAGCTCCCCCGGGTGATGCATTCGGGCCTCGGAGCTGACGGATTAGTGGGCACCTCGCTGGAGCATCCCAGAGGAAGGAAGCAGCGTACACTCCAGAGCCACCGATTTTAGGAGGAAGTTGCCTCTGAGACTCCTGATCTGGGCTAGAGCGCTTTGATTTCAGGAACTGTCCACTGCCAAGAGAAAAGGACTCTTTGAGCGTTAAAAAGACAGAAATGTGTCATGAAGAGGCTATGTGTCTGCTGTCACCTTGACTGCTGAGATGTGGACCCCACGCACTGCAGAGAGGATGCTCTGGACAGATCCTGTCCACCAGAAGTGATCATTCTTAGTTCATTCACATCCTAGGGAAAGGCTGTCATTCGGAATGAACTTAGGGATTCTAAAGTATCCTGTGGCATCCGTTTTAAGTTTTCTTCCTGGGTTTGTGTGAATCTGCTTGTAAATATTAATATATTCCAAAAGTAGTTTAACCACTAAGTAAGTGGTTCAGCACACGTTTTCACTAGATATATTAGTACAAGAGTATGGTTAACTATGTAGGCAGTCTGGACAGTCCTGCTCCCTCAGTCTTCATTTCCGACAGCTTTTTTCTTTTTGCTGCAGGTAAAGTAGTTTAAGCCCATTTCCCCTTGATATGGACTGAATTTTGTTCCTCCCCAAATTTACGGATTGAAGTCCTAACCCCAGGACCTCAGAATATCACCCTTTGGGGACCTTAAGAGAGGCAAGTAAGGTAAACTAACATCACATGCGTGACCCTAATCTAATATGACGGGTATCCTTATTTTAAAAAGAAAAAAGATTAGGACATAAACAGACACACACATAGCAAAGACCACGTGAAGACACGAGGAGAAGATGGCCATCGACAAGCTAGGGACAGAGGCCCCAGAAGAACCTGAGGCCTCTGACATCCTAATCCCGAACACCTAGCCTCCAGAATTGCGAGGAAATGAGTTTCTCTTGTAAAAGGCACCCAGTCTTTAGTCTGATATCTGCTACTGCAGCCCGATCAAATTAGTACACTCTTTTGCTTTCTCTTCATACCTGAGACCAATCCAAAACCATGTCCCAAGCAGATTGGAGAATGTTCACAATTAGAGATTTTCACAATTTCAAAATGTTCACAATTATCTAAAGGTCTGGTTTAGACAATTGTTTCTGTGATCCTGGAATGGAATTCAATCATAAAACATAACAATAATAAGCATATAAAACCCCAAATAATATCTCTTCATTTTGCATGTCAGATGTAATATATTCAACATAACTTATCTTTTGCAAAGAATTAGAAATGGCTGAAAACCAGAACTGCATGGATAGTCTTCCCAACGGTAAGGAAGGGAGATTAGCAGTCGTGGAGGAGGAGGTGGAGACAGAAGATGACAGCAGACGTGATGAGTAAGGAGAGTTATAGGAATGAGGCAGAAAATCAGGACTCTGAGGTGTTATAAACAGAAATAAATGGAGACTTAAAAAAAAAAGTCTATCAGGTATTACAGAACCCCAAAGGTTTTTTTGACCTCCTAGGGATTATAAACTAATAGTGTTGAAGTACTGAAACTTAAGTTTTCAGTTCCCAAATTGTTAGCACTAAATGAATAGCTTTCAATTTCGTGTGCTTTAGTACTTTCTTGGGATAAATAAATCCCAGAAGCATAAACATTTCTTCAGCTTGCCACACAGACCTCACTGTCACTCTCTGGCTTCTGTCGGAGAATACTGACCGTATTTACAATACTTGTGCCCCTGCAAAATGACAAAACAAAGCCCATCACGGTATGATACGCTAAAAGAGTGTGTCTTTGCTTGTCCAAACAGGGCAGGGTTTTCCTCAACTCCAGTTCTCACAGACTTCCCTGCTTAATATCACCCAGTGGCCTCCCATCCCATTCCGAGTAGACGCCAAGTTCTCTTTCATGACCTGCAAGACTCTGCCCAGCCTGATCTCCCACCACTTGTCCACCATGTCTCCTTAATGTGTCTCCCACTCGTCCACCCCACTGTCAGCCAGCATGTTGCTCCTGAAGTGGTCAGGCTTGCTTCTAGCTCAACGCGCGCTTGGGCCCTATTCCCTTTGCCTGGAACTGTCATTTCCCCCCACATCTGTATAACTCATTCCCCCACCTCCTTCGAGTCTTAGCTCAGGTGACGCTTACCCAGTGAGCCCCCTGCTTCTCCTGTTTAATAACACACTCTCATCTCTGCCACACGCTCTTGTGACCTTTACTTTTTTTCTTCTT
Source organism: Neotragus moschatus (assembly GCA_006410615.1). NCBI lineage: Eukaryota > Metazoa > Chordata > Mammalia > Artiodactyla > Bovidae > Neotragus > Neotragus moschatus. The sequence continues at coordinate 892,472 of SJYA01001712.1, read as the reverse complement.
TTTCTTTTTTTAAAAAGTTTGTATTGCTTTGGGTCTCCAGGTGGCTCACAAGGTAAAGAGTCCACCTGCAATGCTGGAGGCCCTGGGTAGGGAAGATCCCGTGGAGAAGGCATTGATTACCCCCTCCAGTGTCCTCGCCTGGAGAATCCCATGGATGGAGGAGCCTGGTGGGCTACAGCCCATGGGGTCACGAAAGAGTGGGACATGACTGAGCGACTAAGGCTTTCGCTCATGTTTTCAGAGTTGCCTTACAAGGTAGTGTTAGTTTCTGCTGTACAGCAAAGTGAATCGGCTGTGAGTGAAGTGAAAGTCGCTCAGTCGTGTCTGACTCTTTAAGACCCTATGGGCTGTCCATGGAATTCTACAGGCCAGAACACTGGAGTGGGTAGCCGTTCTGTTCTCCAGGGGATCTTCCCAACCCAGGGATCAAACCCAGGTCTTCTGCATTGCAGGAGGATTCTTTACCAGGTGAGCCACAAGGGAAGCCCAAGAATACTGGAGTGGGTAACCTATCCCTTCTCCAGGGGATCTTTCCAACCCAGGAATCGAACTGGAGTCTCCCGAGTTGCAGGCAGATTCTTCACCAATTGAGCTATCAGGGAGTCAGCTGTATGTATATATTGCTTTTTAACAAGTCACTCAGTCATGTCCAACTCTTTGCATCCCCATGGACTGTAGCCGGCCAGGCTCCTCCATCCACGGATTCCCCAGGCAAGAACACTGGAGTGGGCTGCCATTTCCTCTCCATGTGCATACATGTAGCCCCTCTTCCTTACATGTCTTTCCCACTTAGGTAACCACAGAGCACTGAGTAGAGTTTCCTGTGCTCGACATTCAGTTTCTTCTCATTAGGTATCTGATTTGCCCATAGAATCAACAGTGTATTGTGTATAAATGTCAAACCCAGCCTCCCCATTGACCCCGCCCTCCCTTTCTGCCTCGTGTCCATGGATTTGTTCTCTGCACCTATGTCTCTATATGACCTTCACTCTGCTCTTTCTTTACAGCACTTAACCTCCTAATAGACGTTATATTCTAACATGCTATTTAGAAATGACATATATTCACATTCTTCCTTCCTTCAAAAAAAAGGGACTGGTAAAACTTCATAAATGGATTAAAAAAAAAAAAAAAGGCTTCAGCTCCCCATTAACACAAACTTTCTAGGCTTCGTATTTGTTTGGTGTGTGCCCCCATCGCTTTGCCTCTGCCCTGGGTCTTTATGTGACGGGGTGCCTTCTGGAAGCAGCAGACAGCTGGGCCTTGCTCACCCCTCTCCCACTCTGTCTCCAGTCGGAGACTTCTGGATGGTTCCGATTTTTTTACAGCTCATGTACATATTGGTATAACTGGGCTCCTGTCTATGCTGTGATTTATTTTGTAATTTTAGCCCCTGTTTTCACTTTTCCTACATTTTCTTTTCTTTTTATGGGTTCATTGAATATTGAATATTTTTAGCTCTCATTGCTAATTCCTGTATTGGTTTTCAAGCTATGTTTCTTTATGTAATTTTTTAAAAGTTTCTTTAGGGAGTATGATATTCACCCTTATCTTACTGTTAGTATTGTAATATTTTAAAAATGCTGAATGCTTACAGGTACAGATTTTCATTTATCCCTTAGGCCTTTGTTCTTTTATTGTCATGCATTCATATATATATATATATATATATATATATATTTAAATCCAAGAGTATAAAGTTAATGTTTTTGCTTTTAACACTCAGCTGTTATCAGTTCAGTTCAGTCACTCAGCTGTGTCCGACTCTTTGCGACCCCATGAATCGCAGCACGCCAGGCCTCCCTGTCCATCACCAACTCCCGGAGTTCCCTCAGACTCACGTCCATCGAGTCAGTGATGCCATCCAGCCACCTCATCCTCTGTCGTCCCCTTCTCCTCCTGCCCCTAATCCCTCCCAGCATCAGAGTCTTTCCCAATGAGTCAACTCTTCGCATGAGGTGGCCAAAGTACTGGAGTTTCAGCTTTAGCATCATTCCTTCAAAGAAATCCCAGGGCCGATCTCCTTCAGAATGGACTGGTTGGATCTCCTTGCAGTCCAAGGGACTCTCAAGAGTCTCCTCCAACACCACACTTCAAAAGCATCAATTCTTCAGCGCTCAGCCTTCTTCACAGTCCAACTCTCACATCCATACATATTTACCCCAATATTGACCATTTTTGTACTCTTCATTCTTGTGGATAAATTCAGATCCCCCCTCTACCTAAAAAGCCTCGTTGAGCAGTTCTGGTTTGCTGCTGATAATTGTTTTTCAGAGTATGTTTATCTGAAAGTGTTTATTTTATCCTCTTTTTAAAGGACCTCTTTACAGCACATAAAATTCTGAGTTGCTAATGGAAGATGTCGTTTCACTGTTCCAGGTTTCTTCTTTTTGATGAAAAGTAAGCTGGTACTTCTGGCGCTGCTGTTGTACAAGCTGTGTCTTTCTTCCCAGTCCTTTCCACATCTTGCTACCAGTGGTATTCAGCAGTTTGAGTATAAAACTGATGTGTATTATGGGCTGAATTGTGTCACCAAAACTTCCAATATTGAAGCCCTAATATGTCAGAATGAGACTGTATTTGGAGAGAGGGCATTTTAAGAGGTGATTAAGGTCCCCTGATGCTGGGAGGGATTGGGGGCAGAAGGAGAAGGGGACGACCGAGGATGAGATGGCTGGATGGCATCACTGACTCAATGGGCGTGGGTCTGAGTGAACTCCGGGAGTTGGTGATGGACAGGGAGGCCTGGGGTGCTGCGATTCATGGGGTCATTAAGGAGTTGGACACGACTGAGCGAATGGACTGAACTGAACTGAAGGTGAAACCAGACCTTTCAAGTGGGCCATCGTTCAGTTGGCTGGTGGACCTATAAGAGGAGCCTGGGATGCAGAGAGAGTCCCCCAGACATGCACACGCTCAGAGGGAGGGCCGCGTGGGGACACAGTGGGAGACGGCCATGCAGGTGGCAGAGGGGCCTCGGGAGAAGTCAAGCCTTCTACCCCCCCGATCGTGGACTTCTAGCATGCAGAACCGTGAGAAAGCCAGTCCCTGTTCAGGCCACCAGTAGTGGTACCCAGTGACAGCCGCCCTGGCAAACTCATAGAGAGTCCTTGCTTTGTGTTTATTCTGTTTGGAGTTCCTGAGATTCTTAACTCTGTTAATTGATGCTTTCCATTAACTTTGGGAAATTTTGCCATTTGACTCTTCCTTCGCTTGCCTGTTTGGGACCCAGTTATGTGCATGTTAGACCACACGGTATTATGGTGCGTGTCGCTGAGGTTCTGATCATGCTTTTCTAGTCAATTTCTTTTTTCTAATTAGGTAGTTCCTATTTATCTATCTTCAAGTTCACAGCCTTCTTCCTGTCATTGCCAGTCTGTTGCTAAATCCATCTTGTGAGCCCAGGTTAGTCTATGTCCACTGTCTCGCCAAAATATTGTACTGTCTTTCTGTACAGTAGAAATTCTGACTTTCATACAACATTTCTTTCTAATGGAGTTCTACCAGCTTCAACAAAATTCCAATTTTAAAAAATTCAAGCTTTGATTTGTTGTTTGCCTTTGTCAGGGAGAATGTTGAAAAATATGCCACTGAAAATTACAGACAAAACATATATAATTGTAATAAGTCAACAATATCCCAACAATAACAATGGAAAAATACTTTTAACAATCCCAAAGACACTGATTAACCTCCTAGACGACTCACATCCATAAAAATTGATGAAGAAATGAATTCTCTACTTGCATTTTCCATATTCTAGTCATTCAATTAATACACATATAATGTTGTTAACACCTTATTTAGCACCATTAAGCATTTTGACATTTTTTTTTTTGGTGGTCAGTCTTACATTTTAGGGGTTTTTTTAATATAATTTTTATTTATTTATTTATTTTTGGCTGTGCTGGGTCTTCATAGCTGCATGGGTTTCTCTAGCTGCCGTGAGTGGGGACCGCCCTTCACTGAGGTGTGCGGGCTTCTCATTGCAGTGGAACATGAGCTACTGGGAAGTTTATCTGCTCTTTGATGCCACTGCCAAGCATAATCCCAACAGTGAGAGAAGTATGTCATGTTAGAATATGAGCTTATTTGAGGGATGTTTATACTGCATACTTGTCAAAATACCAAGAAGAAAAATAAGTGGCTCTATTCTTTCACTTCCCAGGTGGCACAGTGGTACAAGAATCCGCTTGCCAGTGCAGGAGACCGGGACACGCAGCCCTTGCTGCGGAGCATGGGCTCCAGGGCGTGTGGGTTTCAGTAGCTGCTGAAACGGGCCCCACAGCTCCACTCCACAAGAGTGTGGCCCACGGGCTTGGTTGCTCCGTGGCATCTGGGATCTTCCCGAATCAGGGACTGAACCCGTGTCTCCTGCATTGGCAGGCAGAGTCTTTGCCACTGAGCCTCCAGGGGAGCCCTCATTTGACCTTTTTAAAGCACATGTAACTGGACAATAGAAAAGGTTATAAATTTTAAAAGGGTCAGGTGTACAAATGTGCTCTGGTTAGGTGTCCGTGTAGCGCCAATACACTAGCTACTAAAGGTGAAGGCGTTAATGATTCACCCCAGTTCACATGAAACACCAAATTTCTGAGATTCATCTTGTGTTTCCATTCTTTCTCCCCTCTCATACTTGCATGTAGACCAAATATCAGATGGAAAGAATAGCATGCATGCTTGCTCAGTCGTGTCAAACTCTTTGTGACCCTGTGCACTGTAGCCCACCAGGCTCCTCTGGCCATGGCATTTCCCAGGCAAGAATACTGGAGTGGGTTGCTATGCCCTCCTCCAGGGGCTCTTCCCGACCCCCAAGTGTCCTGGTCTCCTGCACTGGCAAGCGGATTCTTGTACTGCTGTGCCACCTGGGAAGTGAAAGAATAGAGTCACTTACTTTCCTTCTTGGTATTTTGACAAGTATGCAGTATAAACAGCTCATATTCTAACATGACATACTTCTCTCACTGTTGGGATTATGCTTGACAGTGGTATCAAAGAATAGATAAACTTCCAAGTATCCAGCAATTTGACTATATTTTTGGAGATTTGCCATCTTATAGAAATGAGTCTTATGTCAGAGAGATTGTTCTTTTGTGTATCAGATGGGACCGTTAATATAAAGGAATATCAGACGCTTGTTCCCTGTCTACACAAGCAGATATTCAGTTGGGTTTATAAATTCTTTTGAAAATGCAACCGTCTGAGAAAGGGTTAACCCTGTTAGTCATTTACATCTTGAAACAGCTACTCTTAAAAAGACTGCTTTTCTCTGAAATACCTTACTGGATGCGATTGCCCTGAGTACAGCTGAGTACAACGCAATTAGATAAGGGGAGGGTCTTGCCAAGAATTAAGAGTTCCTTGGAGGTTCTAGGAGGAGAGACAGGTCTCTGAGCTACAATGTGTTGGCTTCTATACAGTCAGATAGAAATAGAAAGATCTTGAATATTTGAAGAAGCAGCAAAGGACTTACATAATGGAGGTGGAAGAAATTGTTGCCCAGGATCTTATTCTAGCTGAAAAATCATGTTTTGTGTCACCTTTGTTTGAGACAGACCGGTCTCAACATCCTAATAATTGAATGTGTGTTGGAGTTCCCATTGATGTGTTTGGCTCTTTGGAATTTCCCATTGTTCAGAAAGCACTACAGAGAGAAGGCAAGTCAAATATTTGATTTCTCCTCTGCAGGAGCTCCTGCTAGGCTGAAACACCGCACTCGAGAAGGGTTTAGAAAGGTTGAACGCATTCAACAACTTGGGGTGGCACTGTCTTTGTTTCTGGGAGTACCTTGGCGGATAAAGCAGGCAAAAACTTCTATTTTTGTGGAACTCACATTCAAGTAGGCGCAGATGGACTATAAATATAATAAGGAAAGTACATGGTGGGTTAGAAATTATTTCTGAATGTGTCATTTCTATGTAGCATGTACGGCAAAGTTTCATTGGCTGTTATGAACTGAGCTATAAACATTGGGCTGTATGTATCTTTTTGAATTAGTTTTCTCCTGACATTTGCCCAGGAGTGGGATTGCTAAATAATATTTTTAGTTTTTAAGGAAACTCCATACTGTTTTCCATTGTGACTGCACCAATTTTACTTTCCTATGAACAATGTAAAAGTATTCCCTTCTCTCCATACACTTTCCTGCATTTATTATTTTTAAGACTTCTTGATGCGGGCCATTCTGACAAGTGGGAGATGCAGTTTTGATTTACATTTCTCAAAGATGTGGGGAGATATATATATATATATAATTATATGAAATGATTTAAATGTGAAATCTAAAAATGATACAAATGAACTTATTTACAAAACGGAAACTCACAGCCATGGAAAACAAATTAAGGATAAACTAAGACCTCAGGATTAACAGATACATACTACTATGTATGAAATGGATAAACAACAAGAGAACCCACTGCACAGCACAGGGCACTATACTCAACAACTTGCAATAAGCTATAATGGAAAAAGAATCTGAAAAAATATATATAAACATATATATATATATATATATATATGTATGGGCTTCCCAAGTGGCTCAGTGGTAAAGAATCTGCCTGCCAAACAGGAAATATGGCTTTGATCCCTGAGTCAGGTCAATCCCCTGGAGTAAGAAATGGCAATCCACTCCAGTATTCTTGGGAGTGGATTCTATGTCCTGGGAAATTCCAAGGACAGAGAAGCCTGGCAGGTTACAGTCCATGGGGTCACAAAGTGACAGGCATGATTGAACACACATGCACACACACTCACACTCACACACACACACACATGCACTGAATCAATTTGCTGTACACCAGAGTCTAACACAACATGGTAAGTCAACTTTATTCAATAAAAATATAAATTAATAAAATTAAAAGAACAAATAAATACAAAACCTCTGCTTTTGTACACAGTTTTGCTTCCCTCATCCCGCCCCCCAATTGGCAGGTCTTTGAATCCATTCTCCCATTTAAAATATGGCAAAGTGCTTCTCCTGCTATAAACTCACCCTCAGTTGTTGCTTCCTTGCAAATCATCTGTTCTTCTCATTCCTGTTCTTCCTCAAGCATCACTAGTGACTGATCCCAGGGGTGTTCATTGTTCTGCGTCCACTGGGTCCTGCTTCCCTTCACACCAGCACTTCCCTCAAAGTGAAGAAACAGCAACCCCAAAGAGATCCTTGAGTCCAGATAAAAAGCTGGGTGATGTTTTATGCTAATAAATCCCTGCATGCATCATCAAGAAAAATCTCTTTGAATAAATATCAAGTATCATTTATGCTTGATTGCAATAATGTCTCAGCACTAGCCCACAAGGTTCAAAGTCAAAGTTACTTGGAAGTCAATGCACTTCAGTAATACACACACACACATCACGGGACAGATAAGCAAAGCGCAGTCACCTTTGTGGTTTTTTCGTCCCTAAGTCGTGTTTGACTCTTTGGGACCCCTGTGGACTGTAGCCCGCCAGGCTCTTCTGTCCTTGGGATTTCCCGGCAAGAAGACTGGAGTGGGTTGCCATTTCCTCCTCCAGGGGATTGCCCCAACCCAGGGATCAAATCCACGTCTCCTGCACCTCCTGCACTGACAGGCAGAAGATTCTTTACCATCGAGCTACCAGGGAAGCCCACAGTCACACTTACACAAACACACAGACATCGGCTCGTGGATGTTAAATGTGGATGGTGGGAGTACATGACTTTGAAGGTTTTCTCATCCTCCCTCTCCCTGAGTGTTTATAACTATCATTGACCACTTTATAATCAGAAGAAAGAATAACACTATGTTACTAAGGGAGACGAAGGGTTATCTTTTAATCAGATGAGAATAAGAATGAGGAGTCATTCATGAGACTTCAGGAGCAAAAGAGGAATGCCTGGGGTGCTGCCGGCCGTGGGCTCCCAAGGAGTGGAATATGACCTAGCGACTAAACAACAACAAAGACGCGAGACTCGGAGAAGAGGTTGGAATACAGTCAAAGACAGTTAATCCAATGTGGTGAACAATCTCAGCGTCAATCATGTTGGGAGAGTCATCTTTACGAGTCTCCTGTGGCACTCAGCGTGCAGATCGCCACATCAGCTGTGACAAACTCTTCCCAAAGATACTGAAGCTAAATGTAATTAACCTGTTGAACCTAAATTTCAGTGAATAGGAGAGATAGTGAATAGAGAAGCAAGTTCAACACCCCCGCGAGCAATCAGTCACATAGATCCAGGAAGCCAGATACTCTACGGGAAAGCAATCCAGGACTTTTCAGCATAAAACCGTCAAGGGAAAGACCAGGCTTTCACAGCAAATGGGGTGTGGAAACCTTGATTGTGAAACTGTAAAATACATTTTGAGGGTGAATTAGGGTGGGTGTGCACCGCACGGCAGAGGCTACTAAGGAATTGATGTTAGTTTTTTTTAGCTTATGGAATTGTGACTATTATTGACAGACTGTGGAAAATTTAGGTCTGTAAATGCTTCACTTTTGAGAACAAATCATAGCTGCTTTAGGGAGATACACTATTGTTTAAAACTCCTTCAAAGAGATGATACCACATAAGCCAGATAGTGGCATTAATACCAGATCATTGTCTAGGCTATCTGCTATTCCTGACACACAAAACTTAAGAATCATCCTTTTATCCTGTCTTATTTTTAAAACATCTCTCTTATTTTACGATCATGAAATTATGTGTTTCAAGCTTAGGATCCATGTTTTATGTCATGAGGAGCTGACCTTTCCAGAACCAATTATCCCCAAATGATATGAAAAATGGCATTTGTGAGTTTTCTGATTTTCTTTAATATTGTAGATTCCAAGTCATTCTTAATTTGTAAACTGTATTTTTTCTGAATTTCCTCTCCTCCAAAAATTATAACATAAGTTATCCAAATTTACTGCCGTAATCAGAGTGTATTTTGGCAAAGAAAAATATTGGCACGAAATGAAAATAGTGGCTCTGGGAAGAATGGAAACCCCTTCAAATGATCTATCACATTTTGCATGAGCCTCGCCCACCCATCCCCCATCACAAGATGTTTTGGCTTGGAATTTAATAACCTAGCAAGAGCAGATGAACTGTTATATCATCACACACAAAGGAAGACAGAACAAAATACATCTAACTTACAGTGAATTTTCAAATCAATTTCCTTTTTTGATAGTGCTGGATTTTGCAATGTCGATATGCTGGTAAGAGGTTGGCACAGATGCACCAGAGTGAGCCAGTAGAAATTCAGAAGCAGCTTGAAAAGAAAAATCATACACTCACCCATTTTTAAGCCAACATCTTTTCTAAGAAAGAACACATATTTTAGTCTCTGTATGAAACAGAATTATAGGTAGGAGATTGGGAATGAAGAGAGCTGGAAGTAGAGTGAAGTTGTGGAAATATTTAAAGACAGTAGATAATCTAAAGTGCAACTGAATTTAGAATGCAAATTCACTCTTACATTTTAATGTACGTGTGTCTGACGTCCTTGTAATTCACAACACACAAACAGAATCACGAATCCAGGACAATCCAGTCCTGAGCGGCTGGGAAAAGGCCCCCCTTTTCCCCACTTTTCTGAACTCTCACATTCTCTCCACTTGGTGATCAATGTTAGGAAGACCTAGCCCATCTGTCAGATTGACATGATGTATTGGTGAACCACTCCTCCTCCAAAGATCACCGTTCCAGACCCCCCATGAAGGAGAGAGTAGAGAGAGACCGCTTTTCCTGGTACACGGGGTAGTTTGACTGGGTTGTGCCAGAAGCTCCGCTTGATCCGGCCTATAACTGCTTAGGGATCGTTCACGTGCAAATGAAAGTACACATCAGAGCACCACACACCAGGCATGAGGACTGCCAACATTTCTAGATCATCTTGGAACTGCCTGGTACAAGAAGACGAGAACACATTGGCAGAAGCAAACTCTTCAAGTCATACTCAACCTCATGCCTGAAGATTCTGTAAAAAGAGTCCCATTCTGATGTAACATGAGAGTCCAAGGGACTAGACTAAGCACTCACACACGATACAGTTCTCCTGAGTAACATTTAAAAATTATCCTTTGTTTATGAATAGGAGTACTCAGGGAATCCTGTGAATCGGCAGTAAAGAGTCTGCCTGCCATGCAGGAGACACGGGGTGATCCCTGGGTCAGGAAGATCCCCTGGAGAAGGAAATGGCAACCCCCTCTAGTATTCTTGCCTGGAGTATCCATAGACAGAGGAGCCTGATGGGCTACAGTCCATAGGATCACAAGAGTCAGTTACAACTTAGCGACTAAACCACCACCACCAGAAGTACTCAATATTGTGAAGGCATAAACTCTTCACTAATTAACATGGGGGTGATACCGTTGTAATGGAACAAAGTGAAGAGGAACTAAAGAGCCTCTTAATGAGGGTCAAAGAGGAGAGAGAAACAGCTGGCTTGAAACTCATTCAAAAAACTAAGACATTGGTGTCCGTTCCCATCACTTCATGGCAAAAAGAAGAAAACTTTGAAGCGGTGACAGATTTTCTTTTCTTGGGCTCCAAAGTCACTACAGACAGTGACTGCAGCCATGAAATTAAAAGGTTTTTGCTCCTTGGAAGGAAAGCTATGACAAACCTAGACAGCATGTTAAAAAGCAGAGACATCACCTTGCCGACAAAGGTCTGTGTAGCCAAAGCGGTGGCTTTTCCAACAGTCATGTATGGATGTGAGAGTTGGACTGTGAAGAAGGCTGAGGACCGAAAAATTGATGTTTTTAAACTGTGGTGTTGGAGAAGAGGCTTGAGAGTCCCCGGGACTGCAAAGATCAAACCAGTCAGTTCTAAAGGAAATCGATGCTGAACCTTCATTGGAAGGACTGATGCTGAAGCTGAAGCTCCAGTACTTTGGCCACCGGATGCGAAGAGCTGACTCACTGGAAAAGACCCTGGTGCTGGGAAAGACTGAAGGCAGGAGGAGAAGGGGACGACCGAGGATGAGATGGCTGGATGGCATCACTGACTCGATGGACGTGAATCTGAGCAAACTCCAAGAGTGGAAGACGGAGGAGTCTAGCGTGCTGAAGTTCATGAGGTCACAACGACTCAGACACAACTTAGCAACTGAAAACCAGCAAAGAAGCATGATCATGATCAAATTTCTAATTTTCGAATATACATACTTTTAATTATTTCAAAGCTTATTGAGGAGAATATATTCTCAAGTAATCAGAAAAATTCTGAGGGACAGAATAGCAGAATTCTAAACGATCGTTAAAACAGTATGGTAGTGAGGCAGAGAGCGGTAGTGATGGGAGAAAATCGAGAGTGCAGAGCCGAAGCATTTACACGTTTGTGGATATAGTGAACCATCAAGAAGGTACTGCAAATAAACTGGGGGAAATGCATTACTTATTTACAACGTTGGCAGAGCTCACTAGCCACTTGAAAAATAAACGAATAAACCTGCATTTTTACTTCGCTCTCTTACACGAAAATAAAATCCAGATGGAACCGACACTTCAAGGTAAAACATTGAGATAACTAAAGAAAAACATCGGAATATTTTTGTAACTTTGATGAAGTAAATGTTTTCTGGTCTCAAGGCAAAGCCTCTAAAGTAAAATATACTATAAATCTGTATAAATACCTCTAAACGTGGAAATCAATTCTGTGTCAAGAAATAAACTTTAAAAAGTGAAGGGAGAAACTGAGAAAAGTGTTTACAACACATCCAGCAACAGCTAATTTTCTTGACATTATGAAACCTTCTTACAAGTCCATAGAGAAATTTTTAAGTGGAAGTGAAAATAAAGAGTTAATTTCACAGAGAACAAACCAGAAGTGGCCATTAATCATTTGAAAACCTAAACAAACTCACAAATAATTGAATTCAAATAACAATGAGACATCATTTTTCAACTACCAAATTGGCAGTGGCTAGAAGATTAATAATTCCTGGAGTTGGCAAGAATATGGGAAAACAAGTTCTGTCATATGTTGCTAGTGGGAGTGCAAAAATTAGCTAATTTTTTTGGAAGGAAAAATTGCAATGTCTATTAAATGTTTCACATTCTTCAGAAATTTCACTTCTAAGAATTCACTCAGTTGAAAAACTCACACAAAGATACAAAAGAAAAATAGGGACACTCTTTCCAACATAGTTTCTAGTGGTGAGAAAAGAAAGAAACTACTTGAAGTATTGTCAACAAAGGATAATGAAATACGCTGACATAGAGTAACATCCAAGGTGGAGTGCCAAGCATAAACAAGATGGCTGCCGACCTTGATGTCCTCTGGAAAACCATTTTTGTTAAGAAATTATATGTTCGGATGTACACATACACGCAACACACAGGTATTCAGATCTAAAATAATTTACATCGAAATCTGAACAACAATGGTTGCTGAGTATTAAAGTCGCAAAAGACATTTCTGGGCAAACTTAGAATGTGGAAACAGAAAGTGTAAACCTGAAGGCTTCTCAGGAGAGTGAGAGCAGCTGGGTTGGGACAAAGGCAGCACCCAGCACAAGGGGCTAAGAACAGAGACCTGAATCAGCTGGGAGGCCACTCTTCCTTGGCTACCCCTGTCCTGACCTTGCAGAAGGGCCACGCTTCGGGCTGCAGGCATGGGAGGCTTTGGTGGGAAACAGGGGAGCAGGAAGGGAGAGGTCAGGCCGTCTCTTCCCATTTCCTTCCTGTTTTGATGCTGTTTCTTACCAAAATTAAAAAAAAAAAATAATCTGGATTTAGTAAGCAGAGATTTTATTCAGAAGCATCACTGCAAGGGGTCAAGGAACTGCTGTACAGAGTGTGTCCTGGCAAGACCTGCAGGCATCTCCAGCGTTAAGCAGAGATTTTTTTCCCTTGTTCAGTGGCTAAGTCATGTCCAACTCTTTGTGACCCCTATGGACTGCAGCATGTCAGGCCTCCCTGTCCATCACCCTGTCCATCCCGGAGCTTGTTCAAATTCGTGTCCATCAAGTCGATGATCCCATCCAACCATCTCATCCTGTCGCCCCCTTCTCCTCTTGCCCTCAATCTTGCCCAGCATCAGGGTCTTTTCTAAGCAGGAGTAAACAAGGCTGGGAAGGCCCAGGGTTAGGGGAAAGGGGCTGATGGCACAGGAGATCAGAGGATGTTCTTTGGGGGACAGCCTGTTCTCAGGAGGGTCTGCCTGCTGTGCAGGCTGAAGGTGGGCAAAGTTCAGGCCCCTGGGACAGGAGAGAAGCTTAACCCAACTTTAACTAACCTGCCTTTTATTTCCCTTGATCCTGGGAGTAAGCTGTTCAGGCTAATCATTCATGAGGCAGAGAACAGGAGTCAGTGTCTGCGTCCTGCCTCTTCCTGAGTGTACGCAGTGGCGTCTGAATCTTATCTGGTCCCATCGAGAAGGGGTGGTCCTCACTGGAAGTCCTTCCCAGAATACAAAGTGTTGGGAAGTCTTTTAACTTTTGCTCTTTGCCAAGGTCACAGGCCCTGGGTAAATTTCAAGACCCTGGGTCCTTGGGAGGGTCTGCATCTCTGCAGCCAGAGCGGGGTACAGGGGCCAGGT